>OY757016.1:151593831-152127755 GCA_963580285.1 Lucinisca nassula
CAGTTGCAATGCAATTTCCTAGAAAATAAGAAATTTAGTTGAGCCGCATGATGGCATCATAGCTCAACATTCAGTCATCATAGTATACACGGAGTAAAACAATCAGGGGTTGAGAATTCAACAAAAATCTAAGGTCAGAACGCAGAGCATAAAAGTCAGTCTCCATCCCTCTTAAAAATATTTATGATGTGGCTTCGCAGAGTCCGAAGACATTTTTTTAGTTCAACCCCATCTTCTCCATCAGATTAACAAGTCCGTGAAATGAACACCCCTCTAAATCCCACTTTTAGAGAGAACTTGAGTTTCAAGGGATATTCATTATTTTTATTATATATTTTTTTTTACTCCAAGACATAGTTTGTGGGGTATCAGGACAAAATCCCCTCTGCTCATTTTCGCATAGGTGGACGAAATCCCCTTCATGATTTTTACAAGGTGGACATAATCCCCTTTGAAACTTTTTACAAGGTGGACAAAATCCCCTCCATAAGATGGTCAAAATCCCCTTCGGACAAAATCCCCTTCAGACCAAATGCCCCTTGCTGATTACTGCCATTGCAGTAATCCAATGTAGATGAAATAGCAGATAATGAAGATCCTGATCAGATCTGATCAGGGTCTGCAATGTTCATTACGAAAACACGCGTATACAAATACATTGTAAATTTTACCGCCGATAATCGAACATTTTAAGATGAGAAATTGTTATTTTTCTTATTTCTGCTCAAATATAGATTGTGGGTACACGTTAGAATCACTTTTCTAACGATTACGCACAATATATATTAGAGCAGAAATAAGAAAAATAAGGTTTACCCCTGAAACCCCAGTTTTACTATATAAATGCATATAAAGGTATTGGATGCAATGGCTTAATACATCATAGAAAATATTTGTTGTTTTAATTCGCAACATCATATCATTCCTGTAGAGGATAATGGGTAGCGGTCTGTTTCAAAATGGTTTTGGACAAAACACAATTCAAAGACAAAATGTATAGATTATATACAAAAATAAACGTTTTAAATTTATTCTATCAGTCTTCAGGGAACAGAGTGTATGACCTACCATTTGAGTACCATTACTATGGCAGTAATCAGCAAGGGGGATTTTGTCCGAAGGGGATTTTGTCCATCTTATGGAGGGGATTTTGTCCACCTTGTAGTTTTCATAGTTTTCCATTTCTAACGGTTAGTGAGTGGTAATCATTTTATACAGAAAAGTATTTAATATTTTTTTCGACTTTCCGGTGCATGGTTAATTCTTTTGGTCTTTAATAAAAATGACTTAATGTTTGTGCAGTTATCTCGGTGCGGCGGTTCTAGCGAGTACCTACAATCTATATTTTGAGCAGATATAAGAAAAAATATAACAATTTTTTCATCTTATTTTCGTTTTTTCTCGGCGTATTTTTACAATGTATTTGTATAATGTTATAGGTACACGACAGCAACATTGGCTATAATAAAGCACCCTGCTGTTGTCTCAGTACCAAGCTACAATTGTTGAGCTGTCAAACTGTCATTTGTTAATGTATATTAAATGGGTCCCGTCAAGCGATTTTGGTACTTATCGCCTATGCGAGCAGCGAAGGTTCAGGCGAGCCTGCGCATCCGCGCAGTCTCGCCAGAACCTTCGCTGCTCGCTCATACAAGCAGTGAATCAAGAGGAACCTTCAGACAGAAAGCCATATCCCTGGCCCCTCTGAATGGCTGGGCATGCGCAGTTAAAATTTGTCATGACGGAATGCTCGAAGACACAAATTCGCTTGGCGGGGCTCAAATAGCGTCATTGGTATCTCTCTATCAGTCGATACGTATATTCATGCTTATGGTGTTTTCCTTAAACACCCATCAATGTTTGTTAAAATATGACGGAAATAAACGTTATATCTCTAGACAAATCGTCTATTATAGGAAATATCAGGCAGTTTTCCCCTAATAAAACATAGAAAGAACAAGCTTTTATCCTAATCGAGCGGAAGAAATCCCGGCACCATTTTGGTTCTGACATTTCCAATAATGACACATCGAAGTGATCAGTTTTACTCAATCTCATCATGAGGATATAAATATTTGTAGTTGACGCTAAGCGGTTCCATTATCTCATTAGTGAGGATGTGTCACAGTCGGATTTTACTTGTTCAACTATAATAGAAAATAATAAAAGTTACTCAGGAAAGACGGCAATCACAGAACACAACGATTTCAAAACAACAGAGCACAGTTGTTCAATATAGAAAACATCTATATAATTTTGACCCCCTTAAACCCGACTTTAATATTGTAAAAATGAGGTTTACAGGTGTGTACATTAATATCTGATTGTCCCCACACTTTAGCGTTTTGGGATATTGTGAATGCCTCATGCCTCCCTTCGTCCGTCCGTCTGTCTGTCCGTCACGCTATCTCCTTTACCACTGGCCGGAATGGAAACAATTTTGTTACATGGCTTCTTAACATATCGGGGACATGCGGGAGCAGCGTTATATTGAGCTCCACTCGAAACAGGGGATTCGTGACGGCGTGCTATCGATTGCGCGCTCTAGTTTCTGTTTAAAAACGTAGTTTGTGGCCGCCTCATCGAGCGGTTCTAACGAACTACCACAATCTATGTTTTCGAGGCCGTTCTAACGAGTGCCCACAATCTATGTTTTGAGCAGAATAATGATAAATACAAAAAAAAAAAAAAAAAAATATATATATATATTTTTTTATCTGAATCATTTTTTTTTTTTTGTGTGGTGGTCAAACTTTCAATAGCAATATATTTGACTGGGCGTGTTTTCGTAACGAGAATTGAAAGGAAACATCACGAAAACTTTGCCTATATAATTTTGACCCCCTTAAATCCCACTTTAATACAGTAAAACTTGGGTTCTCAGGGGTATACATTATTTTTTCTTATTTCGGCTCAAAACATATATTGTGGTTACTCGTTAGAACCGCCTAACCTAGGCGGTTCTAACGAGTATCTACAATCTATGGTTTCAGCAGAAAAAAGAAAACTATCACAATCTGTCATCTGAAATTTTCATGTCTCGTTGGTAATATTTACATTGCATTACGCAAACACGCCTAAACAAATACATTGCCACCTTTATCGCCGAAATAATGAAAATTTTATGATGAAAAATTGTGATATTTTTCTTATTTCTGCTCAAAATATAGATTGTGGGTACTCGCTAGAACCACCTCATAAATATAGATTGTGGGCACACGTTAGAACCGCCTCATCGAGGCGGTTCTAACGAATACCCACAATCTATATTTTAGAACAGAAATAAGGAAAATAAGGTATACCCCCGGAAACCCCACTTTTACTGTATAAATGGGTCAAAATTATATAGGCGGGTTTTCGTGATGTATTTGTATAGGCGTATTATCGTGATGAAGACCAGGAATCCGTACAACTACCATTCCCTGTCCGTCCAAGACACCAAAGGAAATAAAGGACGCACATAAAGAAGCGGCACTATAATTACAGCATTACATGTAGACAAATGGACAGTGTCTTACACCACTAACCCCGCGCGTAAAATAATAATAATAATAATATGAAATAGGCGCGACCTAACTGCAACCAACCGTTTTGATGCTTACAAACCTCCCATTTTGTGCATTCAGTATTACGTGTTTTTTTTTTAAATGAAAATGTTTTCTAAATGGACATTTGCAGAAGTACCGCAAAATTCCTATATTAAGACCTCCTTTTGGACTGTTCTAAAGTTTAACAGTCTCAAAGGTGGTCGACAGCAACAAAGTTAAACTTGAACTGTGCAGTAGATAGTTGCCCGAAAAAAAAAAAAAAAAAAAAAAAAAAAAAAAACTAGATCAGCAGTCGATGGTATACCATCGCAAATACTCGCTTTTTCTATGAGTAACACAAATGACTATGTATTAGCAAGCCCAAAACTATATGTTAGTTGAAAAAAAGTTGTAAAGAACATTCTAACTGATAAGCAAAATTGCAGAAGTGTAACTCTTATAGTTTAGAAGATATGGCAAAGTCATACTTTTTGACCTTTAACCTTGGGGTTATGTTGAGGTCCACCCAAAGTATCCAAATTTATTCTATATTCCAACAGCCATCAAATAACCAAGTTTCAGAAGTGTAACTCTAATAGTTGGGAAGATATAGCAAAGTCATACTTTTTTTACCTTTGACCTTGGGTCGAGGTCACACCAAAAGTAGCCGAACATATTCTATATTCCAAGGACCATCCGATAAACAAAGTTTCAGAAGTGTAACTCCAATAGTTTAGGAGATATGGCAAATAATAATTTTTGGCCTTTGACCTTTGGGTCATGTTGAGGTGAAGGTCACACCAAAAGTGTCCAAATTTATTTTATCTTCCAAGGGCCATCCAATGACTAAAGTTTCAGAAGTGTAACTCTAATAGTTTAAAAGATATGGCAAAATCATACTTTTTGACCTTTGACCTTGGGGTCAAGGTCACACCAAAAGTAGCCCGACATATTCTATATTCCAAGGACCATCCAATAAGCAAAGTTTCAGAAGTGTAACTCCAATAGTTTAGGAGATATGGCAAATCATATTTTTTGTTACCTTTCACCTTGGGGTCATGTTGAGGTCAAGGTCACAAAAAAAGTATCCAGATTTATTCTATATTCCAAGGGCCATCCAATAACCAAAGTTTCAGAAGTGTAACTCTAATAGTTTAGAAGATACCGCTAAATCATACATTTTGACCCTTGACCTTGGGGTCAAGGTCACACCAAAAGTAGCCCGACATATTCTATATTCCAAAGACCATCCAATAAGCAAAGTTTCAGAAGTATATCTCCAATAGTTAAGGAGATATGGTAAATCATATTTTTTACCTTTGACCTTGGGGTCATGTTGAGGTCAAGGTCACCAAAAAGTTGCCCACTGCCATCTACATTCCTATTACTATCCACATGCAAAGTTTCAAAAGTGTAACTTCAGTAGTTGCAGAGGAGATCCATTTACAAGAAACGTGACGGACAGACAGACGGACGGACGGACGGACGGACAGACGGACGCCGGACTCAACTGTGGTACGAAAACAATATACCCGATTTTTCTTCGAAAAAGCAGGTATAAAAAATCACTCCTTCCAGAGAATTGTATGGTATTTAGTAGAACCAGTATTATTTTTGAAAACTGCAGTTGCATCCATATAGTCGCGTGCTTTAACTTCGAGGGTTCAACAAGTTCGACGTCATCGTTTGTTTTCGTATAATCGGATTGTTTCTGTCGCTATCCTTTTGGAAGAAACAACACAGAAAAAGAAAGTAGAAAACTATCTGTTGCACTTCAAAGGTTCTAAAAATGCCGATCAGGGAGGTAAATATAGCATAAAAATTTTTAAACTTACAAAATAACATCATTTCCCAAGCGACACTTCACCCCCAAATATTATTGTGTATTTTGTTCTTCAGTCTGACAGCCCATTCCTTTTTTTTTTGTCGTCTGGGTTTTTCACCGAGGTATTCCAAACAGAGCTAGGTCAAAGTCAGTTTCATATGAGGCGCCTAAGGGGAAATTATGTAGTACTGAAAATAGGCCTGTTCTTATGATCAATTAACAGTTTTATTGATTTTTTAATTTGCTTCACAGACAGAGGTAATACTCTGAATGGCATTACTACATAAACTACACCAAATCTGTTGATGTGACAAAGAATATTGAGCAGACATGTAATAAGCTGCCTCTCTAGGTACTAAAAAGTTGTTTTGCACATTTAAGTGGAACTGTCAACTGTAAGAAATTCTGCAGTAAGTCAACCTACTACAGTTTTCCTTACAATTTGCACTTCCAGATCTTCAACATCAAACGAGGTCCCTACCATACATATGACCAGTCTTCCCTTGATGCTGCATACAATGCTGTTAAAGATGGTATGAGTGTCTGTGGTGCAGCCCGTAGTTTTGGGGTACCAGTGTCGACTCTAAGGGACAGGGTAGCAGGAAGAATCAGCATTGACATCACAACCACGGGTCATCCTACACTGTTTAATCAGGAACAGGAGGCGTTACTTGTTGAGCACATCAAAAGCATGTCAGAAATAGGCTATGGTTATACACGAGCAGAAGTGGTACAGCTTGCATCAGATTATGCTCATGACATGGGTAAAAAGGGTGAAGATTCACATATCAGTCAGGGTTGGTATTACCACTTTTTAAAAAGATGGCCAGAGTTACATTCTATAAAACCTGGAAGCTTATCAGAACTACGGGCAAAGGCAGCATCTAAAGAGTGTGTTTCAAGTTATTTTAGTGAACTAGATACAATCCTTACTAAGTACAATTTGAAAAACAAACCTCAGTTTATTTATAATGTTGATGAAAAGGGAATTAATACTGGGGGAGGAAAACCACCTAACATAATTGCTTCCAAAGATAACAAAGCACAAGTTGTGACATCAGAAAGGGCACAGACTGTTACAGTTCTTGGGTGTGGAAGTGCATCCGGGTGTTTAGTTCCACCATATTTTGTTTTTCCTGGAAAGCGAATGTTACCCGAGTTACTAGAAGGGGCAACGCCAGGGTGTGATGGGACTGTTAGTCAAACTGGTACTGGTTACTCAAACACAGAAATTTTCACCAACTATGTCAAACATCACTTTCTTAAATATGTGCCAGGTAGAGATAATCACCAACCAATCTTATTACTATATGATGGTCATAACAGCCATATTTCTATTTCTTTGATACAGTGGGCTCGTGAAAATAGCATAATATTATTTGTATTACCACCACATTGTAGCCATATTTTACAACCAATGGATGTCGGCTGCTTTAGTCCTTTTGAAAATTTATATCAACAGGAGGCTCATAAATTCATGCGGCGTTCAGGTGGTCGGTCCATCACCAGGTACGATGTTTGTGGGCTAGCTTGTAAAGTTTACGAGCAAGCCCTCAGCCCATCAAACTTACGTTCAGCATTCAAAAAGACAGGTATTTTCCCTTTTTGTGCAACAGTTGTTGGTGATGACCTTACTGCACCATCCCTGCCTTTTATTGGGAAGTCAATTTCTGAAGCTGAAACTTCCAATGTTAAATTGTCATCTGACCGTTGCATAAATTCAGAGTGCCCTCCATTAAATACATCTGTGAACTCATCAGAGGCTTGTGCCAAGTTTTTAGAAAAACGTGGTGGGTCTGTCTTAATGCAGGTCAAAATTGCTAAAATACCAAGGAGTATCAATAAAGTTGTTGGAGGGAAAGCAATGACTGAAGACCTTGTATTTAGTAAGGTCCAAGATTATGTGTCTGAAACAAAGAAGCCAGATAGAAATATTAAAAACAAGAAATGTACAGGCATTAAGAACCAGGCTAGCATGAAATCTGTTCAGAAGAAATGCAAAACTACTTCTGATGCAGAGCCTGTCCCTGGTACATCTGGTACCGGCATACCAAATATCCCAAAGCCAGCTCAGCCAGACGACTCAGTTTTTAATTCTGAAAGTGACTGTGACTCGACAGATGAATCAGCAAAATGTTGTGTCTGCAATAAATGGGAGCCTGCTGCCTTGAAACTGAAACCATATGTATCATTTGTTCAGTGGGGGGAATGTGATCACTGTGGTCACTGGTGTCACTTGTCTTTCTGTGTTCCTGAGAGAGTTATCAGGAGGGGTGATAAGTTTCAATGTCCTCATTGCAGAGGCTAGGCTCTGAGATGCTATGTAACATATATATTATAAGACACATAAATGATCAAGTGGCCCAGTGATCAAAGTTACCAGTACATTTTTTAAAAGGTAAAGCTTCAGTCACACACACAAATGTTTTTAATGTTAACTGTTATTTAATATGAATTTTTTATTTTGTGTTTAACATTTGAAAATTATATCATTTTCAAACAGTCTCTGATTGAAAAAACATATGATGTGAATTGAAATTATGTTGTCATTGATTATTTCCCTTTATTTCAAATTTCCCCGTATGGAGCCTCTCATTTCCGGGAAAGAAACAAAATCGTCGAACTTGTTGAACACTTCAAAAACTTCATGTTTTTACCGGTCCGTGAATCAAAGGTAAGAAATGTTCAGTTTTGTTGTTAATTCTTTGCATTTTTCTATGATACTTCATTGCAAAATAAGTAATTTGAATTTTCTTTGCAATTATTTAATTTTGTTACTATTTTTAGCCATGTTTCATTCATCCGTCGCTTACGTCGTCGAACTTAGGTTACGCCAGTATACTTTAGGGTAGGGAAGAGTTATTATTTCTGTTACAGAGATAGAAATGTCAGAATTCTATCTATTCACCATATTTGCATTATTTGCTGCCACATTGTTAAAATTGGAAAAAAACAGGTAACCAGACCCTCCCCACTCACCTTGAAGGTCAGGGTGTTCTGGTTACCTGTTTTTCCAACTTTGATAACCTTCAGACTAGGAACCAGCAGATAATGCAAATAAGGTGAATCTATCCACCCCCCCCCCGCAACCATTGGGACTTAAAGGAATAGATGGGCTGCATGATGCTTCCACGCAAGCTGAAACCAACCTGCACACAAGTACAGGTAAACTGCTTAGAGGATCTAAGCTTGCCCAGGCAAAGCAGTGCGAGTCAGACCGTCCATGCTTATAAACCCTATTGGTTTCATTGCGCAGCAGGGCTTGATATGTCATTTTATTTCGATGTTGGGTAAAAGTCCCACAAAATTGGAAGCAGAGTCACCAAAATGACCTTTACAGTGTTGACGGGGACTTTAAACCTCAAATCAAACAAACAAAATCTATCTCCCCAAGGTGCCCCCCACCGCCTTACTCCATCGGGGCTTTAAAAAATAGATTGGCTGCATGATGCTTCCACGCAGAGCTGAAACCGACAGCACAGGAGTACTGCCTGGTTAACCGTTTAGAGGAACTATGCCTGCCTAGGGAAAGCGGTGCAAGTCGGGCCGTCCATGCTTATAAACCATATTGGTTTATGGGATACAAGGCTTTAGATGTCATTTCATCTCAATGTCGGGTAAAAGTAGCACAAAATTGGAAGCAGCATCATCAAAATGACCTATACAGTGTTGATGGGGATGTTAAACATCAAATCAAACAAATAAAACTTCCAATGGGAATGGAAAATGGTTCTAGAAGACCATCCTTCAGGAATCATGATTCTTCTAGTACACAAGTTACAAGTATGTCACATTAGGTGCACATTATTACATACACTCAAAAGCCTACACAGTAATTCTGTAATTACGGCATCTCTAACCTGCGCAGGCACAGGAAATTCTATATCAGAATATAGATAAGACCAATTCAATATCACAGTTTGTAGTTGGCCTGTTGATTTGCCCAGTAAACTTACCGAATGTGTAAAAAGTCAAAATACGGGTTAAAATATATCTACTATGCAGTCCAGTAACATTGCGTACATTGAGTTTTGGTCTTAGCTCTTATGTGACTTTGTCAAAGCCACCACCACAAACATTGCAACACTTTCCCTACCAACGTATCTGCAATGAAAATTGGTCTCTGAATTTTTAACAAACAGGACAAAGAATTCTTTGAAAAGGGATACCCCCTTGAAATGGAACTACCAATTTTTTCCCCCAACAGGGCACACTAAAAAGTTTTAAGCTACTTGAACGTGGGGCTTGACTTGAACAGGTTGTTGATTAGTTATTCTGCAATGTTGTTAGATGCAGTGAGTTTAGATATAAAATATTTGTGCCTTTGGCTAGTTCAAACTCAGTGTTGACTATGGAAATCTTCGGATATTTCTTATTTTGAGAAAAATTGAAAAGTTCTGCGAATCTGGCACAGCTGCAAGTACAAGCTCGTGTTTTCAAGGCTTTACACAATTTAATGCTGACGCATGATAATAGTGAAACTAACAATGAGGGATACAGTTTAATACTGAAAATATGCAAGTGTCGGACCGTCCATGCTTATTAACCCTATTGGTTTCATTGGCCAGCAGGGCTTGAGATGTCATTTCAACTCAGTGTCGGATAAAAGTCCTACAAAATTGGAAGCAACGTCTCCAAAATGACCTTTATGGTGTTGATGGGGATTTTAAACCTCAAATCAAACAAATATTTCTATTATTATTTACATAGTAAAGCTACTGCAACATACTGAAAACAGAAATCCATTTTATAATCAATGAGCTAAAAACATGGATTTTTATGACTTTGGTGGCAGATTTTCAACTAGATCATTCGGACCAGCCAGCCACTGACCTCACTAGACCTAACCTGGTCCAGCTTTTCACCAGACAAAATCCGTCGGTCTTGGGTTGGTGTTGATGGGGACTTTAAACCTCAAATCAAACAAACAAAACACGCCTGGTGTACATTACATATACATGTATATACACTCCAGGTTTCGCAGGATGGAGCTGCCTACATAGTAAACAGACTGTTGTTGTTGATGTAATTATGGTAGGGATCTTTAACCTGCACGGGGGATGGTTCTCCCTGCACAGGGGGCCTCCAGTTAATGTCTGGATCCAAAGGACTGTGCACTTGTGGCATTCATACCTGCAAATGATGCCAATGGAGCATGTTCAATGGAGCATGTTCGGAAAACGCAATTTTATTACTGCTGCTGGGAATCGGAGTGAGGGCCCCTAGCATCAGCGACAAGTGCACTAACCACTGAGCTACCACACTCCACTATTATTTTTTTCATCCATATTTTTGCATTTTACACATTCCACAAGCTTTTAGGGCAAATAAACATGATCAAGGGACCAAGATAGAAATATAGATAGGAAGATAGGGTGTTCTTAGGGGAGATTCTGGGGAATTGATAGAATTTTTTTTTTTGCTGTCCAAGCAATAAAGCGGCAATCATTTTGGGTCAGCCCTTGGCAAAAGATAAGAATAAAGACAGACAGTAGGACCAGATTAACTATTTTTTGATCCAAAGTTATTTTTACCCCAGGAGAAATATATTGGGCTGCATGTTGTTTCTTTGTAAAGCGATATCAACAGCATCTTTACATTACGAAAGCATGCCTATGCAAATATAATGTAAACTTAAACGCCAAAAAAACCCCGAAAATTTCAAGATGGAACATTGTGATGTTTTTCTTATTTCGACTCAAAATATAGAATGTGGGTACAAGTTATAACTGCCTCACTGAGGTGGTTCTAACGAAATCCCACAATCTATATTTTAGAGAGGAAAATCGAAACATAAGGTTTACCCACTGTAAACCCCAAGGGGCTCAGAATTATATTTGCTTGTTTTTGTGGAATTACTGGTAAACTGCTAAGCCTGCCCAGGCAGAGTGGTGCGAGTCTGCCCGTCCATACATACAAACCCTACTGGTTTCATTGGATGGCAGGGTTTGACACAATGATTTGTATAGACTTCCTGATAGATGCATGCATTGCTGTTATCTATCAAAGATCTTTTATTAGCCAGAAAAAATGAAATGTATAAAGTGCTAGACAAATTCTAAAGTCCAGCTCAGGAAAATACTTCAATGCAGTACTAAATGAGAAATTCTATTAAGCAGGGCATGACAAGTCCATTGCCCAACTGCCATGAGGGCAAACCCAAATGTTGGCTATGCAAGTGATTTTTAGCTTGCCTTAATGAAGTAGATGGAGAGCTATTGTTGTCACCTAGGATGTGAGTGGTTACGTGTGTGTTCCCGTCACACTGCGGTAAAGTTTTTTAAATGCTTATATCTCAACAGTCACTCATCACAGAGCACTCATATTTGGAACTTAAGTACCTGGAAGGTAAGGCTGGCACGATCACTTGGATAATCGATTATTATCGATGGATAAATTCCACACAAATGAATAACATTACTGATTTGCTTGCAATCGATTATTTGATACGTTCAATTTACTTCCCAAAGTTATGCCTAAAAAAACTGTATGGGTGACAAACAGTGCAAACCATGGCAAAGTACAGCATATGGTAGGAGTCAAGCTCAGAGCCAAGGCCGCGCCCGGCCGGGTTGAGCCAAAAATGCCGATCCAAAAATTTTATATTTCGTCTCTTGTCACAATAAAGCTGTATATTTTGGTCAGTTTGGTATAAAATCATGATCAATAACATATTTGAAAGCTGCACGAAGGTTCATCTCTCTACATTGTTTTATTTTCTTGTAATAACATTTTTTTCGAAATCGATGGGTATAAAAGCCAAGGCCGGTAAAAATGGAAATATTTCTTAATTTCTTACAATTTTATCGGTTAAAGAAATTCTTTTTTGCCCTGATGATATATAAATTTGATAATTTTTATCATGTGTACATAGAAAATAAAATAAACATATCAAAATCACCTTAAATGATCTTATTTTCTAATGGTTTCTATTTTTAGATTAACTTTACTAAAGGAAATGACCGAAATGTACCGAAAAGGTAAAAAAACGTATTATTACTGCTAGCTGGAATTAAAGAAATATAAAAATTGATTGTTATATTTGCTAACATGTATGTGTGTATTAAAATGATAAAGAAAAAAAGTTATTTTTTACTTTTCTTTACATTAAGAGAACTCGCCTATACAAATACATTGGAAATTTTACCGCTAAAAATGAACATTTTGAGATGAAAAAATGTGATATTTTTCTTATTTCTGCTCAAAATATAGATTGTAGGTACATGTTAGAACCGCCTCATCGAGGCGGTTCTAACAAGTACCCACAATCTATATTTTAGGGCAGAAATAAGAAAAATAAGGTTTACCCCTGTAAACCCCAGTTTTACTATATAAAAGTGGGGTTCAAGGGGGTCAGAATTATATAGGCATGTTTTCGTGATGAATTCCAGCTAGCAGTGAACAAAATTTTCTTCCATTTCGGTCCTTTTCTTTAATTAAGTCAAACTAAAAATAGAAACAATTAAAAAGTAAGAATATTGATCATTTAAGGTAGTCTCATTTGTTTGTTATATTTTTCTATGGACAAGTGATGACAATAATCAAATTCAAATATTTTCAGTACAAAAAGAAGTACTTTAAACTGTAGATTTGCAAGAATTTAAGAAATATTATCATTTTTTCCGGCCCTGGCTTTTATACCCTCGATTTCGGAAAACGGTTATTTCAAGAAAATTAAACAATGTAGAGAGATAAACCTTCGTGCAGTTATCAAATATGTTATTTATAATAATTTGATACCCAATTGACCTAGATATATATATATCTTAATTAAAATAATAAACGAAATATAAAATCTTCGGATCGGCATTTTTTGGCTCGGCGGCTCAGCCCGGCCTTGGCTTTTATACCCGACCGTAAAATTATGACTAAATCTTCAGTGATTACTAATTGATCATTGATCGCAATGACAGGAATGATAATTGATTATCTTTTCAGCTTTGATTAGCCAGCCCTACTGCCAGGCTACTGGGAGGGTCTTCTGATGTTCAAAGAGAACATAACCCTGGGTTTACGCCCTGGGGTGGGGCTAGAACACCTTTGTAAAGTTTTTTGAAACACTCACTCACCACAAAGCATTCTTATTTACAACTTGGATATCTGGGAGTGTCTTGAGATTTCAAGACAATTCACTCATGTGACCTCCAATGCTGCTTTTTTTAAACAAGAGGTACTTTGAAATGAAACACCAGTTTGAACAAGATGTTTGAATCCCAATTCACCTATTGCTGTGATTCTGGCCATCAGTGTGCAGCGTTTTCTTCTTTCATGTACTATCTCGAGCTAGTAGCCTGGTAGCTGCATGCTTATTTTCGACAAGAGCTAGAGTCCGGCCCTGATTTTCTTCGACTGCAGTGGAAAAATCCTCGCTGAGCATTGTTGGCTATATTTTAACAACAGGTACATTGAACTGAAACACCAATTTTAAGCAAGATGTTTCAAGAAAAATGTACCTACTGTATTATTTTTATTCACTCATTTCACAGCAGGAAAACTTTTGTTTACTTCTTCTCGCCAACACTAACGGCTATTAGTTTTGACACGGTCTGTGACACTGTATGTGTAGTACTACCTCATGCAGTGGAATATACCAGCGAAAGGGTAAAGAAGACACGTTTTTATCATTGAATTAGATGTAGCTGTTAAACGGGAAAAAGCTGTATTGTGAGTTGATGAAGCACAGCCAAGTTTGTTTATTTCGAAAAGATGAACGTGCGTCCATGGTAACAAGGAAGTTCAAGTTTTATCCAATCAGGTTTACTTCCGGCAACAGGAAGCTGTAAAAACCGGAAGTACGAAGAAATTTTTGGCCTTAGTCCTGTTGGCTTTTGAGGTTTGAATGGGTGGGGTATGTTCATAAATAAATACACGTGTTACCGTTAAGCAACCAACTCTCGTTGTTTGCCGCCTTCGGCGGCAAACAACTCGTTGGTTGGTTGCTAATAATAATAATAATAAAAATGATAATAAAAGATGTCCAAAAACTGTCCAAAAGGTAAATGAAAAATGCAGAGTAATGCAGTGTCAACAATTAACTGCCTTGGAACGTTCCGTAATTGTTTTAATTTTAATGGTAATCGATTTTACGTTATCGCCCTTAGTTCTGTCGCGGTTTACACAAGTAATTTGAAAGCATCGTTAGCTTGACGAGCTATAAAGTGGTCAAAATATTAGTTATGTGTTTGTTTGAACTACGGTTTAGCGTCCCAGTCAACACTATTTAGGTCATTTTGGAGACATTGCATCCAATTTCGTGGGACTTTTACCCAACACTGAGATGAAACGACATCTCAAGCCCTGCCGCCAAATGAAACCAACAGTGTTTATATGTATTGAACGGTCTGACTCGCACCAGTTTGCCTGGACAGGCTTAGTGCTTCTAAGTGGTTTACCAAATACTCAGGTGCGGTCAGTTTAAGCTCTGTGTGGAAGCATCATACAGCCCAATCTATTTCTCATAGTCCCGATGGGCGCGGCCGCAAAATATTAGTTGATACTGTAAACAAATTGGCATTTTTTTTCTTTGAAAAAGTGAGTAGGTTTTGATTTGCAAAAGCTGCTCACGTTTTTTTTTTTTCAGCCAAACAAAATAGTACATTTTGCCATATAAAATAGTCAATGTTTTAGCAATTCGTTACCTGACGACTACTCTTGTAAGGACATCGTACGTTCTGAAAGTGGTCAAAAGAAGACCTGTAAGTAATATGAATGGACATACAGAAATGCACAAAAACACACACACGCTAACACATTCACAGAATTTCACTGTTTGAAACAGTAAGATATCGATTTAGATTTCACTATATTACGAAAACACGCCTATATTTTACAGCTTTTAAGATGAAAAATTGAGATAGTTTTCTTATTTCTGCTAATATATTGTGGGCACACGTTAGAACCACCTCATGGAGGCGGTTCTAACGAATGCCCACAATCTATATTTTGGAGCAGAAGTAAGTAAAATAAGGTTTACCCCTATAAACCCCAGTTTTACAATATAAAGGTGGGGTTCCAAGGGGTCAGAATTATATAGGGATGTTTTCGTGATGTACATTGAAAAGTATGTATGAAAAGGGGCATGTTTACCCTGGATTGCTAGCTTTGCATTACGAAAACATGCCTATTCAAATGTATTGAAACAATTACCACGAAAAACTGAAAATTTTCTGGCATTTTTCTTATTTCTGAGGTTCTGGGTACGGTTCTTACGCGTACTCACGACCTATGTTTTTGAGCAGAAATAAGAACAATGATGTATACCCCTGTAAATCCCAGTTTTACTGTATGAAAGTGGAGTTTAAGGCGGTCAAAATTATATAGGCGTGATTTCGTGATGGTATAACCCAACTTCTGAAAGTCCCAACAAGCACAAACTAAACGACATCTCCATCCGATATTGATTCAGGTGATCAGAAAGTATCACTAATTATACAACACTATTTACATTTTGAGAAATCAGCCATAAGTTAGGTGATAACTATGGAAACTTAATTTTAAACAACACTTGGACAAACTCGACACGAGATTTGAGAAAGGTAAAACGCCCCAGCAAGGAAGTATTTTAATATATGACGAAGGGATCTCTCCTCTCAACTTGAAAATCTGCATATATTTACTACTTTCAAACCAAATTTTGGTGACTGATTTGAGGTTTAACGCCCCTGTCAACATTGTATAGGTCGTTTTGGAGACGTTGCTTCCAATTTCGTGGGAATTTTACCCGACATTGAGATAAAATGACATCTCAAGCCCTGTCGCCCGATGAAACCAATAGGGATTATAAGCATGGACGGTCCGACTCGCACCACTTTACCTGGGCAGGCTTAGATCCTCTTAGCGGATTACCAGTTCTCGTGGTCGGATTTCAGCTCTGCGTGGATGCATCATGCAGCCCATCTATTTCTTCAAGCCCCGATGGGCGGGAGCCGGACAGATTGAGTCACAGATGTGTATACTGTAGGAGTACCTTTTCATGAGGCAACAAACAAAATATGGTAGCAATCTGCTGAAGAATAAAGAAAACACAGCATTTAAAAAAGTTTAACGAAAAGGTATAATAGAACTGAAAGCAATGACCTGGAATCTATGCAATAATACAATGAATCCACACCTTCCATCAGAGACACCAAAGAGATATTTTGTTTTTCTTTCGGTATCACAGAGCCCATTTATAGAATATAATAGGTGCTCAACGTGACAAGGGTTAGCGTCACGTGAACAAAATAGAAGTGAAGGCAATGATCAGGAACCAATACAATTAATCAACAGCTCCCATCAGAGACAGCAAAGGGAAAGAAAAATAAAACATGAAATAACTAAACCATAATGGAAACATCAATAGCGGAAAGCCAAAAGGACAGTTACTTTCCCACAAAATGGCCAATTTCCTATCCGAACAAAAGGATATAAGCGATGATACACCCACTCAAAGACAAACCATAACAAAAATAAACCGCGCCAGAAGAGCCGCCTTGGAACAATTCACTTCGGGGGAGTTGGGGCTAGTTAAATCGATTTCTAGTTTTTAGCGATTGCAATTCTCGCCTTTATTTCCGAACAGCGATCAGTCAATGCGCATGTGCGGACACACACTAATGACCTATATCTGGCTGGTTTGTCTGAAACTTTGACAGTGGGAATAACACTTTTCCGACTAGTGAAGGGTATGATGAGACTGCCCACCTTCGTTTTAAGTTTCAGCGATAAGTACCAGTTTTCCCTATTACTCGGCTCACTGAGGATGAATGGCCCACTGGATGGACCACTTTCATCATCTTGTCGCTCAATTGAATTTTATTTCTCCCCAAATTTTGCCTAATGAAAGCCTCTGCCTATGAGTCAGGTATAAAGATAATTATGTGGTGATGGACAGTTTGCCTTTCTCTATTTCAATTTCCAAAGTTACTGTTTCCAGGATCTTTTAAAATCAGATTTTGGATTTGGGTAATTTCACTATGTGTTAAGACCGTTTCCGAAACCCTAATTTATGTAAAAGGGTTTGACGCTATTCAGCAGTTTCTTATTTTTGTTTCAACCACTGTTCTTACGAGGACTGTTCAAATGTGAATGCAAGTAGAACGTTTTCTCATGCACTAATGCGAAAATCACCTGGAAATAAATATCACAGCGTAGAAAAACATTTTACCTATACATTGATACCAAACCTGTTAAAATCCGTACACTTTAGCCATGTATATTATTCGATAAACACTGTCTACTCTTGTATACTAATACAAAACATGGTTGGAAGAAGGTCTGAGTATGCCGTTGAAATACGGTCCTATATTAAGAATCGTTGTATTCTTGGTATACGGTGCAAAGACATTTTTGATGAAATATGTTCGGTTTATGGGCATAATGAAATGTCTTTTCCGACAGTTTTTCGTTGGTATAAGAAATTCAGCTGTGGGCTAGGCTCAACAGAAGATGCACCACATGATCGTCGACCGAAAAGAGCAACATCTGCCAAGATGGTTGCTAGAGTGAAAGAAATAGTTGCTACCGATGCACGATACACCACTAGGCAAATAGCTAGTATGGTTGGCATCTCATTAGGAGCAGCTCATACAATTCTGAAACGGGATTTGAAAATGAGAAAGATCTGTGCTAGATGGATTCCCAATCTGTTGACCGATGAGCCGAAAAAGACACGCGTTCAGTGCGCCAAGAAGTTGCCTAAAAAGTTTCCAAATTACAATGCACGGTCTTTCGCTAATGTCGTCACAGGTGACGAGACATGGGTTCACTTTTTTGAGCCAAAACGAACGATTCAGAACAAAATATGGACAACAAAGTATTGCAAAAGACTATGCATTGCAAAGCGGACCATGGCGTCAAGAAGGTAATGTATGCCATATTCTTTTCAAATCAAGGCCCCGCTATTCAGGTTGCTGTGCCTAAAGGCAAATCTGTAAATGCGAAGTTTTACAAGAAATAAGTTCTTCGAAAATTGAAGAAATATTTCAAAGAACGAAGACCCGCAACTGGTTTGGCCAATGTCAGATTGCTACCTGGCAATGCGTCATCGCACAAGGCGTTAATTGTGCAAGACTATCTGAAGCAGGAAAAGGTTGTTGAACTCCCTCACCCCCCGTATTCCCCTGACCTTGCCCCGTGTGACTTTTTTTGTTCCCGCGGCTGAAAAAATACCTTTCTGGTCGAAAATTTGTACAGCGCAAACACCTCGGTTCTGCAATATTCCAGTGCCTTCATAGTATACCTCGAAAAGACTACCAAAATGCATTCAATGATTGGATCAGAAGACTGAAAGTTTGTATATCTGTTAAAGGGGAATACTTTGAGGGGACAAAATAAATTTTTCATCGAAATCTATCACGGAATCATTTTTATGTGCTTAGTTGCATTCATATTTGAACATTCCTCGTACTTTCCTATATGTCGTTAATGTCCAAATGCAACTCTTTGATCAGAAGCAAACACGTCGGATAGGTTAGTCCTTGTCGTGCTGAGCACTTTTTATATCCAATTTTCAATAATACTAAAACGGGCGTAATGAATTGAAATCCAGACGTATTCGTGCTTCAAGTCTGTCTACTTATGATTTTTTCCGCCCTTTACACTACCCTTCCTCATAATCTTATAAAAAAGCTTACTGATTTAACTGAATGGACATTTCATAGGATCTTGCATGCAATTTAATAAATCATTTTTTCACTTCTGAAGAGTATAATAAATGCACTTTATGGTCATGTCAGAAAGTGTGTGTAGCTCATACCGTTCTACTTTTTTTTACGTTAGATTTGGTACTAAGTTATTCAGACAAATGGTGGGTATTCCGATGGGCACGAATTGCGTACCCCTTCTGTCTGATCTGTTCTTGTTGTTTTTAATGAAAGAGACTTCATTGCCCCCACTTCTATTTTTCATGATGTCCCTTTCCGTTGAAAACCAATCTGAAATCATTGAAGCCTTTAGCTCGACATCTGGATATTTCGATGAATTTTTAATATTGACATTACCTATTTCGATGGAGAGATCACTCAAATTTATCCCCAAGAACTTCTGTTTAAAAAGCAAATTCTTCTAATACCGAGGCCCCGTTTTTGAATTTACATTTATCTATTGTAGATGGGTTTGATTCCAAAAAAAAAATTATGATAAACGCGATGATTTTTTATTTTGAGATTGTAACTGTTTCTTTCTTGGATGGTGATGTTCCTCGCACTGCATCCTATGGCGTTTATATTTCGCAATTAATTCGATTTGTCAGACTGTCTAATCATGTAACTGATTTCAACGCTTGTAATAAATTAACCGCTAAACTTCTAAATCAGGGTTATTGGTATCATAATATACGCAAATTCTTTTCTACATTTTATAGACGTCATTTCGATTGAGACAAATAATTTGTTCAATCCTCATGAAGGCTTCCTAACTTATCTGCGCAACATCTCCGAGAACACAAAAATCAAACAACCACAGAGATGAAACAACGGTGAGGACTCGACAACAACGAACCACTAAAATGCTGGAGCAAAAGGAAACCAACAGTTAGACTCCGTTGGACCACCAGAGACAAAGCATCAGATACCAACCAACATTACATAAGTAAGCCTTTACGCTAGAACCATTATAGAACCTAAGGCCTGACCCACCGGCGGGCAATTTAAGAGGGAAGCAAAGTTATCAATCGGGTTACTACCATGCATGCAGTCTGTCGTATAACATTCCTGTTCTACCCAATCTTTTTATATCGAATAATTATTTTACGAAAGTGGGTACTGAAATCATTGCAAGTATTTATTTTTTTCTGAATTAATATACTTAGTCACCATAAAATTCGGGCTCCGATAAACCTATTTGCAGGAGAGATTTAAGTCCAACATTGAATTTTGAAATTCAATCGGAATAACGTCTTTAAAATTTTGAAAAGGCTTTGCGCAGTTTATGATACCGATAATCGTGATTAAGAAGTTTAGCAGTTAGCAATTTATTACGAGTGTTGAAGTCAGTTACATGCCTAGACGCTCGAGTTAAATGCGAAATATAAACGCCATAGAATGCCGTACGATAAATATGACCATCCAAGAAAGAAAAATTTACAGCAGATCTAACGAGCACTCATAACTATGTTTGGAGTATACACGGGTTTTCATCAGAAAAGTAGTCATTTTGGGGATGAGAAAAATTGCACTATGTCGCACGGGAATGTTACCGTAATGGAACGGCTGAGGACGAAAACAAACTTCTCTGAGTATTCACCTGCCTCATATAGAAGAAATTGAGTTGACGCCGTTTCATACATTTCAGAACAGCTTTGTTGCGCATGATTTGATCTAGAAACGTATATTATTATTATTATTATTATTTGAGAAATGCCTCACATTACCAAAACACGCCTATTCAAATACATTGTAGCCTTTATCGCGGAAAAATTGAAAATTTGGAGATGAAAAATTGTGATATTTTTCTTATTTCTGCTCAAACATAGATTGGGGGTACTCGATAGAACCGCCTCGGTTTTTCTTATTTCTGCTAGAAACATAGATTGTGGATACTCGTTAGAACCGCCTCACCGAGGCGGTTCTATCAAGTACTCAAAATCTCTATTTTGAGCAGAAATACGAAAAAAAAATGTATACCCCCGCAAACCCAAATTTGACTATATAAACGCGGGGTTTAAGAGGGTCAGAATTATAGGCATGTTTTCGCGATGGGTTTCTGATTTAAGTCAGATTCAGTGACAGAATGGCAAACAGTGCAGTCCCGTGTAGAACATTGAGGATCTACTTCGTTTGCACAGGTATCTGTGTTTGACTCATCACGAAAACACACTTTTACAATTTTGACGCCCTTAAACCCCTCTTTTATATTGTAAAACTGTGGTTTACAAGGGTATGCATTATTTTTATTATTTCTGTTAAAACCATAGGTTGTGGATACACGTTAGACCCGCCTAGGCGAGGCACTTTCTGCGAGTACCCCCAATCTTTGTTTTGAGCAGAGATTTGAAAAATATCACAATTGTTTATCTTAAATTTTTCATTTTTGGTGGTAAATTTTTCATTATATTTGAATAGGCGTGTTCTTGTAATGTACAGGTTAGAAAAAGGCTAAGTGCCACCCAGTGAGTAGGCTTGTTAAGAGGCCCTCTTTAAGCTGTCAAAAGGTAAATGACTACTGATTATCAGCGGATTAAAATATTTTAAAAGTGAGTATACTGACAGTGTCGATCAGGCTTTGCAAGAAATCAACCAAGTCATAGCTAATTAAGATATAGCTTAAGACGGAAATGCGGTCTTAAGATGCTGTGCGCAAACCATTACTGCATTCTTCATTCCGTTTTGTAGAGTGCCGGGCCTAATACCAAGAGGCATACAAAACGATCATGGCCAACTTTATCTGACATATAATCTATTCACCTGTTCCCTGATAGTCACACTACAAGTCAGTATTGAATTGTCTCCCTTTGACTGAGGCCTCTAATACGTACCTGTTGTGTAATCTCAACTGTGTTATAAACCGACTGTGTGTGGAATCAGTTTCGCTTTTATGACCCCGGGGGATACTGAACGAGAATCGCTCATGTCAATTGATGTCTAGTTACTTTCGGACTGGCTGTGTTGGTGTGGCCTGAGTTTATCTCCAAATAAAGTACTAAAAAAAATACTCTTTTTAAAGTGAGCCTTTTTGTGCTTAACACAAAATACTATTGGTTCTCAAAAATCCTATTTTTGTGTGTGCTGGAATGAAATATTCTTCTTTATATATTAGAAAAAAAAGAAGAAGGAAAAAAACTTAATAGTTTATGGTGGGTGTCAGTTGAATTATTTTAATTGACATTGTTTAGAAATGCCACATTTTCACAAGTCCATGTATTGAAAACCCCTTTAAACCCTACTTTACATAGAGAAAACCTATATTACAATTTCTAATATCTGCACCAAGACATAGTAGATAACCGTTTGTGAGATATGAATTGCCATTTTGGAGATACGAAAAAAAAAAAAAAATATGTCAAGCGGATATGCTATCTTAATGGGGCCTGTCTAATACGCTGAAAAACCTGCTGAATTTAGCAGGCTGCGGATCAGCAGAAAGTGACTAAAACGCTGATCTGCTGAAATGTAAATGTTACTTTATTTTGTTGTTTTGGCCTCAAAACTGGCCGTGCATATTGATAATATATTTATTCATAACATTTAATAATTATTAAATTTGTTTTACGCCACAGACATTAATATTGTTGTAATATCGAGTATCGGGTTATATGCCAAAAATACAGACAGTGCTTTGCTGAAGATTTCGAATTCAAAGTTTTGCAGACATATTACTGATCGCATATTTTAAAGCAGTTATATAGAAGTATATATTTTCTGTTGTTGTCTGCAAGGTTTACGTACCGGCCTGTGAAATAACTGTTGTATTCGAGCTACATCACGAAATTATGGCAATATAAATTTGACCCCTTAAACCCCACTTTGTATAGCAAAACTGGGGTTTGGAGAGGTATAAATTATTTTTCTTATTTCTGCTCAAAAACAGAGATTTTGGGCACGCGACAGAACCGCCTCACCGAGGCGGTTCTAACGAGCACCGACAATCTATGTTTTGAGCAGAAATATGAAAAATGACACAATTTTTCATCTGAAAATTTTCATTGTTTGGTGATTAAATTTACAATGTATTTGTATAGGCGTGTTTTCGTAATGTATCCGTTAAGACGAGAATCTTGAGTCTGAGTTGTAAGCATAGAAATACAAAGGAGATACTCTTACTGATTTTAATGCGGATACATCTGTCTTGACACAGTAATGGCCGGTTATCTATCTGTCTATTTAATGACTCAGTACGCCTTATCATGCCATCATTGATAAACAACTTCGCAAAATACAATTCTAGTTTTTAGTTGTTCGCAAATAATATTCGTCTTTCTTTCTTTCTTTCTTTCTTTCTTCCTTTTTTTCTTTATTTATTTATTTATTTGAAAATACAAATGAAATATTGTTATATTCTCATTTATGCTGATACGAGTATTCTCTTTCCCGTGAAGAGGTAATTGTGGCGGCCTGTGCTGCAAATGTCTGTTAGCTAGTTTATATGTTTCTCTTCCTTATTTTTTTTTCGTGCAAAACGAGTAAATCTTTCTTTTTTTCTTAACTTACGATACATCTTTGACGATAACTTCATCATATGCGCTCTTTCTTTCTTTCTGCTCGGGTAGATGACGCTCGTCAATATAATCGTTCATGATGGATTTTTAATCGATCAATACATTGAGTAAGCACACTTCCGACTACCTGTCGATAATCGAATTATCACCAAGTATCGTGACGCGCGCTGTTTGTTGAACACAGTAGTCACTAGACCAGTAAGTGGCAACTTGACCTGTAGTTGTATTTAAAAAGTAATATCAAATATCTAGAATAATTTAGCTAAAATGAACAGTTAAGACTCCGGGTCTCATCCGAGATTACACTTCTTGCTTAAATAATCACCGATTTATCATCACGAAAGCAATTCCGTGTAATGAAAACCCTCTAACCCCCACTTACATAGAGAAAAGTGGGGCTTCGGTGGTATACATTATTTTTTTATTTCTGCACAAAGACATAGGTTGTGGGTACTAGTAAGAACCAACCGCCTCGGTGAGGCTGCTGAAATGCTGAATATTACTTTTTTGTTGTTGTTGTTGTTTTGGGCCACAATACTGGCCGTGCATTTAGATAATATAATTATTCACAACATTTTTTATTTAATTTCTTTTACGTCGCAAACATAAACTGATATTGTTGTCATATCGAGTTGTACGCAAAAATTGCTGAATAAAGACAATGCGGTTCTAGCAAAAACCCACAACTATAAGAAGGTACTATGTCAACGGATGTATTCTCGTAACTTGGACCAAGTATACATGTATATTTCACGGCCCCCGCCCATTGGGGCTTGAAGAAATAGATGGGCTGCATGATGCTTCCACGCAGAGCTGAAACCGAACGCACACCAGTACTGGTAAACCGCTTAGAGGATCTAAGCCTGCCCAGGCAAAGCGGTGTGAGTCGGACCGTCCATGCTTATAAACCCTATCGGTTTCATTGGGTGACAGGGTTTGAGATGTCATTTCATCTCATTGTCGGGTAAAAGTCCCACAAAATTGGAAGCAATGTCTCCAAAATGACCTATACAGTGTTGACGGGGTCGTTAAACCTCAAATCAAACAAAAAAAACAACAACAACAAAAAACATGTATTTTGGATCCGAGATATAATAATAATAATAATAATAGATACTCATTATCTAAATTGTACCGATTCTGCTTTGAACTTAATGCATATGAATAAAGTCATTCGATAAATTTTAATCTCTCCGGAAAGACGGTAATACAGTATACATTTTGCGCGTGTCAATTAATCGTCAGGCTTCCTGGCAGTCAGTAGCCGGTATACAATACACATTACGTGTGTCATAAAAAGCGATAATTGTCTTCAGTGATGTTTCCCCCCCCCCCCCCCCCCCGAGTGAGCGGGAAAAAATATATGGGCACAGAACCGCCTAACTGATATGGTTCTTTCAAGTACTTTCTACCTATGTTTTTGTGTAAAATCATACTGATTCCTTATTACCTGACAGTTTTGTATAAAGTTTGGTTTACATGCATATTCTTTTTCACAGCATCATGGAAAGAACACCAGAAAAAGGGTACACACCTTATCTTAAATCATTTAACAGTTGAAATAAATAAATAAATAAATTTTCTAATAATCATTAGATTATACATAAATGAATAGAATAATAATAATAATAATAATAATAATAATAATAATAATTACATTACGATAATACATCTGTGCGGCATAGTGCATTTTTGATATCTCAAAAACAATTAATTCGTCAAAGTAAACTTATCAATACTTAAAACATAGTTAGAACCGCCTCATTAAGGTGGCTCCAACGAGTACCCACAACCTATGTTTTGGACAAGAAATGAAAAAAATGAATACCACAGTAAACCCCAGTTTTCTCTATATAAAGCAGTTTTTAATGAGGTGTTCATTACAACCAAGATGATAATAACGAATACAAAACAATTAATATATGCATTAATGGCATCTTTCCGTTTTTGTTTTTTTTCATATTTACCAGACTGAATTCACAATAGCCTTTAAATAATCAAACAGTGTTACAAAAAGAAAAAAAAAAGGTAATATAAAACAAACATTCCTCTGGTATTCTAGCAAAACAATGTGCGAACAACGAAATGTCAGATTAGCCTGTATCTGAGTAATGGGAATAAGATATAAATTATAACAAAGATAAATTTTTAGAAATTTAGTGACCACTTCACATGGGCTTCATTCATTCTTTCTTTCTTTCTTTCTTTCTTTCTTTCAGCTGTAATCATACAAACATACAAAACAAACAAATGTAATCATAAATCTTATTACTAGCAATGTTTATTTAAATTTGCGTAGTAAATATAAAGAATGTGCAAAAATCTAATCAGGTCATGGAAATAAAAAAAACTACGTGAATAAATAATAAATAAATAAGATGCAGATCAGGCACCGCATTCTTAGATTGATTTACATTCCAATGAGATGCCCAGGCGAAGATGTGTTGATTTTACAGTCGCTTGAAAATGACCCGCTTTGGGATTACACGCGTGTGTAGACGATAAAGCTTTTTCCGAATAAGCTCCAAATTTAATCGCAAAGTGCCGTTATTAAATATTATCTTGAAATATTATAATTGCTATCAAAATGCACAATATTGTTAACACATTGCGTCTGATACGGGCACTTTTTCATAATATTAACAGAAAGTGCTAATTTTAGCCATTAAAGTAGGGTACTGTCACTGTTTTTCCACAGTTTTGTATGATTCAAGTAAGGATTAAGGGTTATTAATTTGAAAATAAAAATGCCGGAAGCTAATTAAATAAAAGTTCCACTTATTTGATATCGTTTTAAAGGAATTTAAACAGACAATTAGATTAAATCGGAACATGTTTGTCAAATTGTAAAATAAAAAAGTTATATTTGTTTAAAAATTGTTTTCCATTAAAGCGCCTGCTATTTCCAACAAGAGATTCTGTACAGGTAAACCGAGAAGGTCAGCGCACGGTAAAAGGCTTAATCCTTTGCGCCAAAGGTATAAATGTCAATAATAGTTGCGGATGTCCAATGTTTATCTAGTTAACCCTTTTGTACCGAATGAAATCTTCCTCCTTATATATAGCAGGAGTCCATTTCAAAATTTAGGGGTGACAGGTTGTGTTTTCATCAAAGCCTATTGGGAAAAATGGCTGAACATTTTGCAAACAGTGTAGGCCCTGATCAGACGCCGCGTTCTGCGGCGTCTGATCTGGGCCTGCACTGTTTGCCAGGGTACCCGTTTAGGGGTTTCCAGTCTGAAATGGGTTGAGCTTATTTATCACAGGGTCGTACTAAATGTACACAGTGTGCGCACAGATTAGATACCTTATAATCATCCCGTTAACATGACAAAAAGAACATCCCTATACACCCACCTTGTATGTAGAAAACTTGGGTTTGCAGAGGTACATGTATACATCATTTTTTTCTAAATTCTGCTCCAAGAGGTCGTAGGTACTCGTTCCCGTGAACAGGTCCGTGAAATGAACACCCCCTAAACTCCACTTTATATAGAGAAAACTGGGGTTTACGGGGGCAAACATTATTTTTTCTTATTTCTTCTCCAAGACATTGGTTAAGGGCACTAGTTAGAACCCCCGAAAGAGGCGGTTCTAACGAGCACCCACAACCTATGTTAGCAGTAGAAATAAAAAAAAGATCAGAAAAGTAGCCATTTTGGATATGTGAAAAAATGCACTCACGGGTGTGTAATTGTAATGTAGGCCGCCTAAATGCGGCGGTTCTCAAAAGCACCCTCAACCTATGTTTAAAGTGTCAATAAGAAAAATAGGAAAAATAACCGTTTTGGAGAGCTGAAAGATTGCATTATGTCACAGGGATTTATTATCGTAATGCGTGAGGAAAAATAAATGCTTCACTGATTGCCAACTTCCCTTTCATGGGACGCTTAACAAATATGGGTTAATATGAAGTTTCAGAAAGCAAATAATCGGTAGCTGATATATGTATGAGAAACCATTATGAAAACACGCCAATACCAGTGCATCGTAAACTTTACCGCGAAAAAAGAAACGAAAATTTTACGGTGAAAAATTGTGATATTACAGGGGTAACCCTTATTTTCCTTATTTCTACTCTAAAATATAGATTGGGGGTACTCGTCGAGGTTCTAACGACGAGTACCCACACTCTATATTTTAGAGTAGAAATAAGGAAAATAAGGTTTATCCCTGTAAACCCCAGTTTTACTATATAAAAGTATAAAAGTGGGGTTCAAGGAGGTCAAAATTATATAGGCGTGTTTTCATGACGTAACAGTCATGAAATTTATTAATATACACAAATACTGGAAGGGGGAGAAGCCTCCGTGGTCGAGTGGTTACGCTACTCGCCTTGTAAACCAGGGGTCGCAGGTTCGATCCCGGGCTTCTCCAGACTTTCGGATGAGTCTTTAAACCGAGGTCCCGTCTCCGTATGACCTTAGCTGTTGGGGGACGTAAAACTCCAACACTCACTCACTCACTGGAAGGGGGAGATGAAGGATCGTTTTTGTTACTGTCCACACTCTTCGTGTCTTTTTTAATTTTTTCTATTAATTCTTTTTGGTCTCATTATATGGTATCCATTCTTGCTGCGCTGGTTCCATCATGGTGACTGAAAAGTGCATATCTTTACGAGAACACGCCTATACAAATACATTGTAAATTTTACCGCCAAAGAAATGAAAATTTTAAGATGAAAAACTGTTATATTTTTTCTTATTTCTGCTCAAAATATCGATTGTAGGCACTCGTTAGAACCGCCTCATCGAGGCGGTTCTAGCGAGTAAAATATAGATTGTAGGCACTCGTTAGAACCGCCACATCGGGGCGGTTCTAACGAGTACTCACAATCTATATTTTAGAGTAGAAATAAGAAAAAATAATGTGTACCCCTGTAATCCAAATTTTACTATAAAACATGGGGTTCAAGGAGGTCAAAATTATACATAATATATTATATTTGCGTGATGTACAATTTCTATCTTCTTCGTTTCGAAACTTTTGATTGCGACTTGCTTGAGAATTTTTTCTCACTACTTGGAATACGTTACGTTTGATTGTGATTTGTTTTAGAAAACTTTTCTCACTTTTTGGACAATAACTTCCATCAGTGCAGTTCCCTATACATTGTTCTTTAATATATTCATGCCTGGTGCACCATTTGGGCCAGCTAAACAAATGAAAACATGGAAGAAGAACAGCCAGAAACAGTGCCATCACGCTAACAAGTCCATGAAATGAACACCCCCTTACACCCCACATTATATAGAGAAAACAGGGGTTTACGGGGGTCTACATTATTTTCCTTATTTCTGCTCCTAGACTGGTTGTGGGTACTCGTTAGAACCGCCTCAATGACATGTGCTTGCTTTACATTACGAAAGCATGTCCGTGTGAAATAATGGCGCCCAACATGGTGTCAGAAATGACAAATTTTAGGTTAAAATGATAACATCTTCCTTTTTTCTGCATACAACATAGATTGTGGGTACTCGTTAGAGCCGCCCCATTCAGTAGTACTCACAATCTATGTTTATGAGCAAAATTAAGGCAAATAATATATACCCCTGCAAACCCCAGTTTTCTCTGTATAAAGGTGGGTTTAGTTGGGTGTTCATTTCACGGTCTTGTTCACGTGATGTATAAATAAGGAAAAATATCATCGATTTTCGCCAGAAAAGTATCCATAGGAGATGTGAAAAACTGTACTATGTCGCACGGGTTTGTTATCGTAATGATACAGTTGGACTACCCATTCTGAGCTGTGACGCATTTCCAGATCCTGCTTAATTCACTTTTGCTGATATTAAATGTCGTGTGCTGGAGATTGAGCGTCTCCCCGTACTCATCACGAAAACAAGTCTATAATAATGTAGTGACCCAGTTTCCTGTGTTGCAATTTTCTTCCTGGTTCACAGATCAGCTGTTTACACATTTTAGCAGTGGACAGTCAATACTTGTATATTCTAAAAAGACACAAAGTTAACACCCATCGCCCCTTTGAACGATGTGATTACCTTTCTTTTGCAATTCAATTTAATCCATTATTTGCTTTTAACCAGCTGTTTTGACCACCAAATTGTTCAGACCGTACCATGTTGTTTTACTGCCGGCCATTGTTTTCGTGTGTAAACTTGGAATTATGGGAGCCTGTGAGAATCGTTGAACCGTAACTGTCAAAACAGAGAAGTCTTCACGAACCCGTCAGGTCCAACTTCCAAATGAATTCCATACAATCGGTACCATAGAAAAATTTCTAGTTACGACAGTCATGAAATATATTCTTTTGGGGTCATATTGGTTATAAAAACTTTGGGGACTTCATTTGAGACGGCTTTATATTTGCCGGCTGAAGTCGGGTACGGGGTGGATTTTCGTTGACAAGCGACACAAGCTGTCAAGCTACAGTTTTTTCATCAATCACTAGTAATCGGTACATAATACAATTTTCTCGTCATAACAGTCAAATAGTCTGTTCATTTCTCGTCATTTTGGTACCAATGGTTAAAGGGTTTCCATTGGAAATAACTACTTTCTAGCCGGTTAAAAGTTGGTACTCAGGTTATTTACCGGCAAATCCAAGATGGCGGTTGTCAGAATCTCCTTGGAGACGGCATCTTCCCTTGGTTGACTGTTGCGGGATCACGTGATCCCTTTGTTATTTTGTAAGGGGAATCCGGAATCCCAGAGCAGATAGGTCTGGGGTCTGGGATCCCGTTACAAAATCTTGTGGGTTTTGGGGGACGGGAACTCGGGAGTATATAAGGAGCGGTCCCGGGAATCCCGTCAATCTCAGATTTTAGCTTTCGTTAAGGCAAGACGCATTTTATTTTGCTGCGACTTTTTGGATTTAGTTTTGGTCTATTTTTACAAGTTTATTCTTTTCAAAAAGCAGCAAACTTTGAAAAAAATTATTTCTTTTCTTTCGAGGGGTTAGCACTAGTTATGTCATAACTGAAACTTGGCTCTTTTGTTATTTTAGGGTTATTTAAAGAAAAAGCTGAGCAGTTAAACTCCGTGCTCTTGCTTCCTTAACAATTCTTTATTGAAACTTTGCATATTGTTATCAAATATCAATGCATTCACCATTTATCATTAGCCCTTTTCATGTTTTATATCATTAACTTGCATTGTTTAGCCTGACTAGTTCGTGATCACTGTCATTCGTATAAAACCGGTCGTGTCATTTTATTTCAAACCGTCCACTCAGTTCGCACAGGTTTTAATTCATTCCATGTAGCACTGTTTTCATATATCTAGTCATAAAACAACGATCTTATTGTTTTCACTATAAAATTTATTTAATCTATCATCATTAAAAGGATATAGTTATCTAATGACAACATGTCTTGTTTCTTCTTTTCAATCCCTTCAATTAGGGGCTGAATCGCCTGAAACTGAATAGAACAGAATATTGACATATAATTTTCCTTTTAGTTCCTGAGATTCACCCATACCCCTCAAAAGAGGCCTAGACCAAGTCTAGCGTTTCTGCAAGGCAGTTGGAGCTCTCGCTGTCAAGCCAGCTTTAGTTTCAGCCCTGTTTATATCTTGTGGAGAAGCCCCACTGGCCCGGTGAACCCCTCGGCACGCAACACAATTTATGGTGGCACAGCGGTGGGATTCGTTAGCATAATCAACGGATCCTGTGATACGAACCCGTTAAAATGGATAGTAGACAAACCAGTTATGATGAGCCCACAGGTGATAGGGCTGACAATGAAGATTCGGGCTCTGAGACAGAAGTTTTCTTTAATAAGAGGGGGTCTAGTAGGCAGACGAAAAGCCAAGAAATGACACATTATGACACATTAGTAAACACAAGCCAGGGTCAAAGCTTAACTAGCGAAAATGAACAAACAGTAGCTGCTGCTTCTCTAATGCAGATACGTGAAGTATCACAGACTCAAACAAGGGGGTCCTCTATTCCCAACTCAGTGAGTCATTTACATCAAGGGTCTATAACTAGCTCTCACAGCTACCCATCTATGCAGGCATCTAGGGGACACACATTCAACAGAGGGGACCACGATATGGAATCTGCTATGTATTCAGAAGCTAACGTGAGGAATACTATAAATGGCTTAAGTAACGCTTTAACAAGCATGCAACAGCAGCAAGTAGGCTTACAACAACAACAAGTTAACATGGAAATCAAACAAGATTCTATTTCTGGTACCCTCACAAATGTCCTGTCCATGTTACAAGAGCTAACTAAAAGATCAGGAAACCATAGCCAAAATAATTGTGCGAGCACTGTTGACTATAATGGCACAGGTCCCTTAGCAGAGTACAGTAAGGACAGCGTGCAACCTGCAATGTACAGTACAGGCAGCGTGCAACCTCCAATGTACAGTACAGGCAGCGTGCAGTCGGTACAGGTCGGTGCAGGTACTGATCGTGTAGTGGAAAGGACACAGTACGATACATCAGATGCAAACATGGAACAGCCTGCACAATCACAGTCACAATATTCAGCTAGTGATAACTATAGTCGAACCTCGTGGCAACCTTCGTATAATAGAGGAATTGCTAATGAAAGGCGGGCATATAGAACCAACACAGATGGAGGTAACTATTATAGATCTGATCCTATATGCACTCAGTCTTTTGACAGTGGCGCGTCCTCGCGAAATGTTCAATTCAGAGTGCCCGAAAACACAAGGGTGCCTTACATGGCCCGCCAGTCACAGATGAACCCATGGCTAAATGAGGTAAAGTTACCACCATTTAACGGCAAGGAAGACTGGAAAGTCTGGGTCAGCCGATTCGAAGCCATTGCAGAAAGAAGGTCCTGGTCAGAGGAGAAGAAACTTGATAACCTGTTACCAAAGCTACAAGGTAAAGCGGGTGAGTTTGTGTTTACACAGTTACCACGTCACCTCCTTTCTGATTATGATGCACTCATTAAAGAGCTTAATAGCAGATTTAGGGTAGTAGAAACTAAGAAAACATTTGCAGCTAAATTCAGCCAACGAACACAAAAGCCTGGGGAAACAGCTGAAGAATTTGCTGCAGAGCTTAAGCGACTGTATGCAAAGGCATACACTTATCGCGATGAAAACACAAGACAAGAAGATCTTGTTCGTAGGTTTTTGGATGGTCTCAGGGACGGTGATGCACGTTTTGAAGTGGAGTATAACAAAGAACCTGAGGATATAGATGAAGCCGTGTACCATGTTGTCAATTTCGTACAAACCAAACACAGAGGGCCTACAGAAGGGTCTTCTGACAGAAAATTCAAAAGGTATGCCAGAAGGTCAAAAGTAGAGGAAGATAGTTCTGGCGACGAGTCACAAGATGAAAGTGAGGACCCAGACAGAGTGTGTAGATTACCTGTAAAGAAAGTAACAGATCAGAAAAAGAGGACTGAAAAGAAAGATTCAGGTAATATCAAACCAACTGCAGAGGTAGAATCTCTAAAGATTCTGACCGAAGCTAAAGACATGTTACAAACCCTCATGAATCAAATGCAAGTAGTTGTTAAGGACAAAGGTATAATGGGCTCTCAACAGCAAGCACCAAGACCATTTAGGGGAAGAAGTATAGTGTGCTATGGCTGTCAAGAAGTGGGCCATATTATCAGAGACTGTCCCAAGAAAGATGATAAACCTGCGAATCGTAAACCACCTAGTAGTGCCAGACCTACTGGAGGCATAGGTCAGACCTCGGGTAATTGTAGTAATGACAGACAATCTTTAAACTAGAGCAGGCTATCTCTGGTGGCCACAGAGAAGCCTGTGATAAACCAAAAGGCCAATTATTAGACGAAAAAGGTAATGAAGTTTTAAAGTCCATTAAGACCTCAAGAAAGCTGCCAGATGGCATTTATGTAAGGGGTACTATTCAGGGGTATCCCATTCTTTTCACCGCAGATACGGGTGCTTCGAAGACTATCCTATCAAAACGTATGTATGAATCAATGGATATGACAGACAGACCAGCGCTCACTAAATCCTCCAGATTGTTAGGTCCAAGTGGAGCTGTTATAAATGAGCTAGGTAAGGCCAAATTTGCACTAACACTGGGACAAATAGACACATATGTTGAGGCAGTAGTCGCAGAGATCGATGATGATGGACTGCTAGGAATAGATGTGCTCCAAAATGGAGATGGTGGTCCTGCTGACTTATTGCTTAGCAAAGGAGTGCTAGTGGTCCAAGACAAGGAAGTACCCATAATACAGGTAGGTCTGAAAAACAGATTGCGCAGAGTAACTGCTGCAGATCATTTTGTCATACCACCACAAGCAGAATCGGTGATAGACGTGTATATTGAAAGAGATGAAAGTGATGATTTTTCATCTGAAAGCAATTGTTTGATAGAGGCTACTGCGGAGTTTCAAGAAACTTATCCTCTCAAGATGGCTGCAACACTAGTTGATATTGACAAAGGGTGCACCTGCAAGGTAAGAGTATTGAATCCCTTTCCAACCGCAGTTTCAATCAAACAGGATACCACAGTAGGCAGAGCAGAGCCAATAGATGGTATTCCATATGTCCTGTTTCAACAAGAAGATGAAAAGGAAGAAACCAACTTCCAAAAAGTAAGAAGAATAGACATTTTAAGTAGGACAGACATATTAAAAGAAGAACTTGAAATAGGTGTTACTAGAAAAATTAACGAAAGTCCGAGTAAGGGTATACCTGAACATCTCGCTAACCTGCATCATAGGTCCACTGCAGATCTAACAGATGTGGAGAAGGAAAGTGTGACGGACTTGCAAGTATGTAAGAACATATATGATGTAAAGACGGCAGTCAACAAATACAAGAAGGGTGATCTTGTTTGGTACCTACTAGAGACAAGAAAGGTAGGGGAGGCACGGAAGCTGAAGCCTACTTACCATGGTCCTTTCCTAGTGAGACAGAAGGTAAGCGAAGTAGACTTTCTGATCCAGTTAGATGAAGATGGGAAAGAACAGGTGGTTCACCATGACAAGCTAAAACCATATGAAGGTGATCAGCCTCCAAGGTGGGTACAGAAAGCAAGAAGGCGGCTTTTAGCCAACAATAACTCACAACAGTAAGGAAAAACGAAGACGGTAGGTGCTTACAAGTGTATCAGTCATTTTAAGAGAAAGCACTTACCATTTGAAACTAGTCAGTAATAAGTAAAGGATTTATTACATTTTGGGGGGAGGAATGTCACATAGTTACAAATTAATGTAAATATAAGCACTAGAAGGTCTAAGAGGTTAGATGATGTAGACGACCGAAGGCAACTAAGGCGAAGAACTAGTGAAACTTGAAGACGAGAGTAAGTAAAGTACAAGATAGTGGACAAAGAGAAGGGACAGGGAAACTAATGCAGAATGGTGCTTCTGAAATGATGTAGAGTATGGAGGTAAGGAAAAAAGCATACCAAGATTCTACCATGGTGGTGCTGAGAGCACCGTGGTCGGTAGAGGTACAGTTCGGCAGTTTTGACGACAGAATCGGAACGGAGATGGGCTAAAGTCAAATGGAACAATATGTGCATTAGATGGGAGGTCCCGTATGCGAAGTATGGTCCGCTATATATTGTACTAGGGGTTTTCAAGGAAAGCGACCCAAGGGCAAAACTGAAGAAGAGATTCCTTGCAAGTCTTCGCGTCGTTTACATAAGTACAAAATCTTAGCGCGTGCGTTTACATAGCCAGAGATCACAAGCAATCTAGTCTAGGGCTCCAGAGTAGCGTTAAGAGATAGGCTAGGGTTGTTTTATTTTATACTTCCAGAGAAAAATGGAATCCATTATGTTGGAGATGTTGTTTGGGAAGGAGGCGATTGAGCGGGCCAAGAAGAGAGGTCGGGCATACATGTGTGTGGCATGTCATAACTTGACGGGAGAAAGAAAGATTGGAGAGCTTGGGCCAATGCAGGACCACGTTCTGAAAGACCATGTCAGCAGGGACAGGGTGCCGTATTACTGCCGGCTATGTACTTTCAAGTGCCAGACAAAGCAGCAAATGGACCACCATACACGGCATTACTCAAGGCACGTGACTATGGCTAACACCCGAGGCATAACCAACCATGATGAGTGGCAAATTCAGAGCCCTGTACCTTACAAGATAGGGGAGAAGGATCTGGTGAAGTTTTCCCAAGAAGAGAGTATCCTTTTCTTCCTGAAGAAACAGTCGCCAGAGCCATCAGCTATGCAGAGTACCGTTGGCCAGTTAGCTATGGCAATGTCCGCCAATCCGGAGGAAGAGCTGACGCCGGAGACCCTACAGCAGGGATTTATCTCTCTCCCCGAGGAGCCGATTGTGATTCCCAGCGGGGTCCAGTCAAGACAGGGGCTCGGTACCTGTGCGGGGCAGTGGATTGGGCAGTCACGGGTTGTTTCTGACCTAGGACCTGACACCAGATGTCTAACAGCACCACTACAGATGATCAGCCCTTTTATCACTTCTGGTCGGCGGAGGAGCTTCTCATCAGCAGCACGGAACGACATGAACCAAGGGTTATGGATGGCTTCAACTTCACCTGGATCATATCACCCGTCACCGATGCCTTCACCCAGGTTACAGACTCCTGAGCCTAGTATTGAGCAACAAGGGACCTACAGGGCAGAAGTTTCTGGGCAAAATCATCACCTACCTCTACCACAACAAGTGCCCTCCATAGATCATCGTGGCAAAGACGTGGGTACCAGCCTTACGAGGACAGCCCCTCCGGAGAGCACAACCCCTCAGATGGCGACGGCAAGGGCAGGGCAGCCTATGACAGGAGGAAGCGTTATCCCTTCACCATTAGTAAGCCTAGCCAGTGTTGTTGAGACGTCTGGGAAAGCAACAGAATTGGTCAAGACAGCAACCGCTGTCCAGAGTCCTCAATTATCTCTACTGCGCCATGTGGACTTAACACCCCAAGCAACCAACCCTGTTAGGACCAGCAGTACGACAACCTACATGACAACTATTCAGTCAGAGAGAACTGGAACAGCGCCGCTAAGCATGGTGGAAAGAGTTCTTCCCTCACCAGTTGCAAGCCTGGCGAGTTTCGACTGTTTGGGTCACAGTTCACCTATGGTGCAAGTCGCAGGGAGGCTGGAGACGGTCCCAAGCTCTACAGAAACTAGAGGGGATAGTCAGATATCACCTGAAGCGCCCCAAGGCAAGGAAAACCCAGCCGAGGAAGTGGAAAATTTATGGCCCCAGCTGATGCCCCAGGAGGATTCGGACCGCTTATCTGAAATTGGTTCCATCACTGGAAATGATGAGCTGAAAAGGAAAGCAGCTGAAGAAGGTGATACATCAGTTAACAAGAGTGCTGAGGTTGCAAGATCCGCATTGGATGAAGATAGAGTTGCAGAGACCCAGCCTAACTCAAAGAAGAGGCGGATCGACAGTGGAGAACCAGTGTGTGAACTAAACTTAATGGCTCTCAATGGTCTAACATCAGCAATACAGCGTCTGTCAGGTCAGGTGTCAAGGACCGAGAAAAACCAGGAGAAGACAGAAAAAGCTCTGGCTGACGTGACCTGTGCACTAAGCAAGTGCACAGATGCCATTAACAGGCTTAAGAATACGTTGGAAGAAAATGCTAAGGAGCAAAGAAGGAGGGAAGAGAAATGGGTAGAAATGGATAGGGCACGGGAGGAGGAGCGAAGGAAAGATAGAGAGGCTGAGCAGAGGAGAGAAGTACGCCACAGAGATGCCGAAAGGAAAGAGCGAGAAGAAATACGTCGATTATTAGCTGAAAAGAAAGAGGAGGAGACAAGGAGCAAGCATAGAGTGGATAAATCCAAAGACGGAGAGGAAAAGGAGAATGCCAGAGGTCTAAAATCTGTGTTAGAAATATCTTATACAGAGAATAGCATTAAGGACTTGAGTAGAAAGAAGTGAATAATTCTCTATAGAGACTGTTCATCAATATGAGTGACGTGTTCCGTATAGGACTTACTGTGAACATTCCAATAAGAATTAATATAATTTGGAACAATAGACATTCATAAGGAATTAAGTGTGAAGTAATTGAACAATAGTGCATTTTACGAACAGTTTCGGACTGGAAATTCTGTGAAGGATTTATTATACTAAGACAGTTTCACAAAGCTGAAACTGTGTTAGGTTTAAAAGAAGTGGAACTCTAGTGGCAGAGGAAAATTAGCAATCACCGTGATTGTGCTTATTTTATTTTTGGTACACCAATGATTTCAATTGTGAAAATTCATGTACTTTCAGGTATGTCAATGTTTGGGGATTAAAAGAACCCTCCAATTTGTGGTGTACAGACTTAATATACTCTGGTGTACGGATGTCTGTGGATTTTTGTTAGGTTCAAAATTCACGGACATGGGTACACCGTGGAAATATGTACAATTACGGTGAGAGTAATGAGTTGACAAGTGTTAAATTATGGAACGAGCCTCTGTGGCCCAGTGGGTAAGAGTGCTGACTCTTAATCATTGGGCCTCTCACGGCTGTGGTCTGAGCCTCGCTTGGGTCACAGGTGAGATGCCAAGTTCTGCAGCAGAAGGGCAGGTGGGTTTCATTGGGTACTCCGATGTTCATCCACCTCTGATTAACGATCGGCTCGAAATAAACGAATTAATCTTGAAAGGGCCGTAAAAAGCAAAATAAAATATATGGACAGCCTTTATCAGGTATTTGTTGAAATCACTTGTTCTTGCAGGTAATGCTATGGAATATTGCATTTTAGTGATTTTTATTTTTTTTCTTTCTCGCGTACAGTGTTACTATTACTTTCGCGATACTATTGCTTTCGCGATGAATATGGAGCTATGCGTCTGTGGTAAAGCCACTCGGGATAAAGTTATTACTGCAGGCAAGTGATTTCAAGCACTGTAGATTTGCAAACATTCTAAGTGGTTAATATCCTGTGAGAATTCAGGGATATGTGATATATCTGTCAAGACGACATAAATTGTTGCATTGCAATCATAGTCTTTCATAATATTGATTGTTTTCTCTCATGCAAGCATAATGTTAGTTCATAAGTTATAAAGTTCATAATGTTAGTTTCCATTATGGTCTGGTTGCTTCATGTTTGTGTTTCTTTCCCTTTAGTGTCTTTGATAGGTGGAGTAAGTTAATTGTATTATTCCTGATCTTAGATTTACTTCTACCTTACAGTATATGATTATGTCCATGTCTCGTCATCAAGTCAACATCACTTTAGTCTCTTGTCTTAGTCTGCCAAGATTAGGGAATTTTACTAGTATTTAACGTTAAGCAAGCAAGTCTCGTTTACAATTAATGCTCATGTCAAGATTTTACAAGTCATATGTTCTTCATCAAGTTCAAAATTGTTTCATTTTTATCATAGCAATTAGGACAGTTCATAGCTTTTCATTATAAAGTCTGTACTTAAGGAAGTGCTATGAATATTTGTTGGTAGCTTTAATATGGCATCAATGTTTGTTTTTTCTTGGTTACATTCCTGAGCAATTTGGTGCCGTGACCAGGATTTTATCAAAATAGTAACTGTTTTTCTTTTCGAATATTGTATTTGGGAAACTGGATTGGTATCGGACCTTTTATCCAGGGTCGTTTGATGGAACTAAATCGACCCTGGAGGGGGGTAATGTAGTGACCCAGTTTCCTGTGTTGCAATTTTCTTCCTGGTTCACAGATCAGCTGTTTACACATTTTAGCAGTGGACAGTCAATACTTGTATATTCTAAAAAGACACAAAGTTAACACCCATCGCCCCTTTGAACGATGTGATTACCTTTCTTTTGCAATTCAATTTAATCCATTATTTGCTTTTAACCAGCTGTTTTGACCACCAAATTGTTCAGACCGTACCATGTTGTTTTACTGCCGGCCATTGTTTTCGTGTGTAAACTTGGAATTATGGGAGCCTGTGAGAATCGTTGAACCGTAACTGTCAAAACAGAGAAGTCTTCACGAACCCGTCAGGTCCAACTTCCAAATGAATTCCATACAATCGGTACCATAGAAAAATTTCTAGTTACGACAGTCATGAAATATATTCTTTTGGGGTCATATTGGTTATAAAAACTTTGGGGACTTCATTTGAGACGGCTTTATATTTGCCGGCTGAAGTCGGGTACGGGGTGGATTTTCGTTGACAAGCGACACAAGCTGTCAAGCTACAGTTTTTTCATCAATCACTAGTAATCGGTACATAATACAATTTTCTCGTCATAACAGTCAAATAGTCTGTTCATTTCTCGTCATTTTGGTACCAATGGTTAAAGGGTTTCCATTGGAAATAACTACTTTCTAGCCGGTTAAAAGTTGGTACTCAGGTTATTTACCGGCAAATCCAAGATGGCGGTTGTCAGAATCTCCTTGGAGACGGCATCTTCCCTTGGTTGACTGTTGCGGGATCACGTGATCCCTTTGTTATTTTGTAAGGGGAATCCGGAATCCCAGAGCAGATAGGTCTGGGGTCTGGGATCCCGTTACAAAATCTTGTGGGTTTTGGGGGACGGGAACTCGGGAGTATATAAGGAGCGGTCCCGGGAATCCCGTCAATCTCAGATTTTAGCTTTCGTTAAGGCAAGACGCATTTTATTTTGCTGCGACTTTTTGGATTTAGTTTTGGTCTATTTTTACAAGTTTATTCTTTTCAAAAAGCAGCAAACTTTGAAAAAAATTATTTCTTTTCTTTCGAGGGGTTAGCACTAGTTATGTCATAACTGAAACTTGGCTCTTTTGTTATTTTAGGGTTATTTAAAGAAAAAGCTGAGCAGTTAAACTCCGTGCTCTTGCTTCCTTAACAATTCTTTATTGAAACTTTGCATATTGTTATCAAATATCAATGCATTCACCATTTATCATTAGCCCTTTTCATGTTTTATATCATTAACTTGCATTGTTTAGCCTGACTAGTTCGTGATCACTGTCATTCGTATAAAACCGGTCGTGTCATTTTATTTCAAACCGTCCACTCAGTTCGCACAGGTTTTAATTCATTCCATGTAGCACTGTTTTCATATATCTAGTCATAAAACAACGATCTTATTGTTTTCACTATAAAATTTATTTAATCTATCATCATTAAAAGGATATAGTTATCTAATGACAACATGTCTTGTTTCTTCTTTTCAATCCCTTCAATTAGGGGCTGAATCGCCTGAAACTGAATAGAACAGAATATTGACATATAATTTTCCTTTTAGTTCCTGAGATTCACCCATACCCCTCAAAAGAGGCCTAGACCAAGTCTAGCGTTTCTGCAAGGCAGTTGGAGCTCTCGCTGTCAAGCCAGCTTTAGTTTCAGCCCTGTTTATATCTTGTGGAGAAGCCCCACTGGCCCGGTGAACCCCTCGGCACGCAACACAATGTTTACCCCCTTAAACCCCAATTTTATATAGCAAAACTGGGGTTTACACGGGTATACAATGTTTTTCCAATTTCTGCTAAAATCATAGATTGCGAGTACTCGTTAGAATCACCTCGCCAAGGTGGTTCTAATGAGTACCCACAATCAATATTTTTTGCAGAAATAAAATATAAAAGCTGTCAGAATTTTTATCCGAAAAGTTATATTTATTTATTTATTGTGGTATTTTTTTCAATATATTGGAATATGCGTGTTTCAGCTATACTATTTTTCTTTCGGAACCACTGAACACATTTTCTATCTTCTCGTCCCCGAACCGGTTTCGTCGAATGTAGACACTGTGTCGAGTTCAGTTGCATATTGTTGTTATCCTTGCTTCGAAGGGATGACCTTTTTACAGAATTTGTAATTTTTGCATGAAGCTTTGAGAAGCATTTATGGAAATGAAGTACTACCCAAGTGCACGTTAGTGGGGTTGAGATGGGGGGAGAAGTCTTGCGATCTAAGAATCGAACACGGATGGCTGGCTAACCCTGGCTAAGTTGAACTGGATCTTGAGTCAATAAATTGGTTGTCTTGCTTTTATCTTGAACAGGACATTACGATGACACACCCGTGTGACATAGAGCTTTGTTCATATTGGCAACATTTTTTGTGTGAATTTATGATATATACTCTAAATATAGGTTATCCGCCCCCGCCGATCGGGGCTTGGAGAAATAGATTAGGCTGCACCATGCTTCCATTTAGGGCTGATACCGACCGCACACGAACACTGGTAATCCGCTTATGACGTTTAAGCCTGCCCAGGAAAATTGCTGCGAGTCAGCCCGTCCATGCTTACAAACCCTATTGGTTTCGAGGGGCGGCAGGGATTGAGATGTCATTTCATCTCAATGTTTGGTAAAAGTCCCAACGTCTCCAAAATGACCAAAATAGTGTTGACGGGGACATTAAACCTCAAATCAAACAAAACAAACATAGGTTATTGGTGCTCGTTAGAAACGCCTCATTGTGGCGATTCTAACGAGTACCTTCAACCTATGTCTTGGAGTACAAATAAGAAAAATAATGTATTACCCGTAAACCCCGAGTTTTTTTTTCTATATAAACTCGGATTTAGGGGGATGTTCATTAAGCGGACCTTTAACGTAATGAATTTTATTGGGTTTTCTCCGGACGGTCCGGTTTTTGCCACCGGTGATTAACAATTTGCCTGAATTAAGTGAAATGCTCTTGAAAGGGCGGTAAAACCAAATAATAAAAACGTAATTTAATAATTATCCATCTGTACTAGTCTACGGGATGGAAAGGGTTAGAGCCAGAATATACTTGGTGATTATGGTACCTGCCATCTGGTATAAGACCAGGCACTTGAAACCCGGCTTGAAACCACTTGAGTAATATTTCTATAAAAGTATTTCTATGTATATTGATAGCTCTAACAATAACCCGATATGTATTCCAACAGACGCAAACTTCATTTCAGTTGCTTTTCCTAAACTTCCTCTGTCTAACCTATCATTTTAAAGATCTTTAACATTTTCAACTCAGCAAGTAATAACCTGTTTCGCCTACACGCTGACGGTTCTATTATTTCTGCGGTTTACCTCACCACTTTCGCTAAATGTCCAGAACAGCTACATGCTATTAGAAGTATGCAATAATTATACAGTCACAAGCAGTCCTTTTCGACACCAGTTAGATCATTGTACTAACAGCTGTTTAAACTTTGAAAATATTTGAGCCGGTTCATGTCCAAAATTTTCGCATATTTCGAAAAGTAAGCAGTCAAATGCGCATGCGCGGACACATACTAGTTAGTGTCATATACCTGGCTAGTTTTTCTGAAACTTTGACAATGCGAATAATATTTTTGCGACTAGTGAAGTGCCCACCTTCGCTTTTAGCTTCAGCGATAAGTACCAGTTTCCCTATTACTCGGCCCACTGCGGATGAATGGCCCACTGAATGGACCACTTTCATCATCTTGTCGCTCAATTGAATTTTATTTCACCCCAAATTTTGCCTAATGAAAGCCTCTGCATATGGGTCAGGTGTGGTGATGAACTGTTTGGAGTTAACTGCCCCTCTCTATTTCAATTTCCCATGTTACTGTTTCCGGGATCCCTAAAAATCGGATTTTGGTTTCGGGTGATTTCACTGTGTGTTAAGACCGTTTCCAAAACCCTAATTTATGTAAAAGGACAGACTGCATGCATGGTAGTTAAACCAATCACGGTTGACAACTTTGCTCCCCTCTTTAATTGCACGCCGTGGGTCAGGCCTCAGATTCTATGACGGTTCCAGCGTAGAGACTTACTGAGTATTCGAATAGAGTTTTATTTTATGTAATGTTGGTTGGTGCTTTATGCTCTGTCTATGGTCGGGCCCATCGGAGTCTAACTGTTTGTTTTCTTTTGCTCAGCATTTCAGTGGTTTCTTGCTGTCGTGTCCTCACCGTTGTTTCATCTCTGTGGTTGTTTGATTTTTGTGTTCTCGGAGATGTTGCACTGATGAGTTAGGAGGCCTTCATGCGGACAGAACAAATTATTTGTCTAAATCACGACGGAGGTAAGGGCGAGGATTGCGGCCGCGTTAAATCGATTTCAGGTCCCTGTGGAATTCATTTCACTGACCGTTCCATGGCGGTTCTTCTGCGGCGATTTATTCATTGTTTATGGTTTGTCTTTGTGTGTTGATTTGGATAGCCAATTGGCCATTTTGTGGGAAAGAAACTGTCCCTTTGGCTTTCCGCTATTGATGTTTCCATTATGGTATGGTTGTTTCATGTTTGTAGTTCTTTCGCCTTGGTGTCTCTGATGGGAGCTGTGGGTTAATTGTATCGATTCCTGATCATTGCCTTCACTTCTAACTTAATAAACCCTTACTAAGATAAATCATACTTATATCATTTTGAAGTTAGAGTTCTGCTCAAGCCCATGTTAGAGGGTGTGGCCGGTGTTGTACATTTCTGTACAGGTCATGAACAGACTCAATGAAACCGAGTCTGCTATTTTCGTTTATATGGTGTACTCTTTGCTTCCAAAGGATCCAACTATTCAGAACTTATTTAAAAATCAGCGCAGGAAGCTGATTTCGCTTTCCTGCGATGCGAATGGTAAGGAATATATTTTGATAAATAGAATTTGTATTCACATTCGAAGCACGGCGTTAGTTCTTATTCTAAATAAATTAATTTAGCCGCACCAATTTCAGACTATCAACCAATCAAATTATTTGGCATGATGTATTCCCTAAATTCTGCAAATGAAGATTCTAATCAGAAGCCGTCTGATCTGGATCTGCATTGTTTGCAAAAGGTAGGTGTTGTCATGTTCATCAGAATAAGGGTTTAACTATCCTTCTGTAGGGCGACAACATCATGCATTACGAAAACACGCCTATACAAATACATTGTAAAATTTGCCTGCGAAAAATCAAAATTTTTAGATGAAAAATTGTGATATTTTTCTTATTCCTGTTCAAAATATAGATTGTGGGTACTCGTTAGAACCGCCTAATCGAGGCGGTTCTAAGGAGTACCCAAAATCTATATTTTAGAGCAGTAATAAGAAAAATAAGGTTTATCCCTGTAAACCCGTTTTACTATATAAAAGTGGGGTTCAAGGGGGTCAGAATTACATAGGCGTGTTTTCATGATGTTAACAATTTCATGTAATGAACCCCCTCTAAACCTTACTTTGTACCGCAAAAACTGAGATTTACGGGGTATACATTATTTTTTTTATTTCTGCTCCAAGATATAGGTTGTGGATACTCATTAGAACCGCCTCAATGAGGCGGTTCTCATTAGAATGAGGCGGTTCTAACGAGCACCCACAAACTATGTTTGGAGTGCAAATAAGAAAAGTATAACTAATTTTCATCAGAAAAGTTTACCATTTTTGGTGGTATAAAAGAATGTACTATGCACATGGGCGTGTTATCGTAATGAAATGGTACGATGTTTCAATATTTTCTTACTTGCTCATGTTGTGTTTAGTCAGATACAAACATGAAATGTCAACTAATGTAATGAAATAAACTTTTGAGCCTTACAATCAAAATAAGTACAGCTAGTTTAGTAAAGCAAATAACGACTCAGTACATTTAATTGAACGTTAATTATATGGGCGTTCAGGAAATCTAAATAACTAGTTGTCGTATACTTACTGGTTTCACAAGAAAGAAATCCAACTGGGTTGATTTTAATTCAATTAAATTTTGTTACTTAAGTGTGTACAGGAGGAGGGTGCTTATTTAATTAAAACTCGTTAACAATAAAGAACATAAAATGTCATACGTTGAATACAATACAATGTTATTACATTATTGCAACTTTTCTTAAAGAAAGTAAAACTGGTGACGACAGGGGTAAACCTTTTTTTCTAATTTCAGCTCTAAAATATAGATTGTGTGTACTCGTTAGAACCGCCTCATCGAGGCGGTTCTAACGAGTGCACACAATGTATATTTTGAGCAAAAATATCACACTTTTTGGTCTTAAAATTTTTGTATTTAGACGGTAAAATTTACAATGAATTTGTATGGTAGTTAGAGCTATTAGCCTTCAGATAAGCAAGTTTTTTGTTATCGTTTTCTGAAAAATGATTTTGGGGCATTAAAAGAGTTATAACTTTTGCATGGACGTGTGATCTCAATCTTTTGTTGCTCTTTTCTTTGTTACCTACTCGATTCCACAAGTACAGATTAACAAATACATGTACCAAACTAATATTTGACATGATTACTGCCCATTACGCAAATTACGCATGTGCATAAAACAAACTGTCAATAATAATAATAATAAAAACAATAAAATAATAATAAATACAATAATAATAATAATAATAATAATAATAATAATAATAATAATAACAACTAGAGCGCAGTCGAAGGCACGCCATCGCCAATCCCCACACTTCTGGCAGAGCCAAATATAACGCTCTTCTCGCACGCTTTCATTATGTTAGGAAGCCATGTACAAATTTGTTTGCATTCCGGCCAGCGGTTAAGGTGAATGTGGCATGATGGATAAATGGACAGACATACAGATGGATAGAGGAATTCACGATATTCTCAAATACCTTTTAAAGGCATGGTGATAATGAATATATATGGTTTAGGGGTGGGGATCTGAACAGTGTCTCACATATTAGACCTTTTATGAAGTAGAGGGGGAAGGACATGTCTCCGGCGCACCCACGCTATCGCCTCCTTAACCATTGGCCGGAATACAACCGAATTTGGTACATGATGAGGGCGTGAGAGAGTAGTGTTAAATTTCGGTTTGCTCGGGTCATGCTCCACTCCCTCCGCTTTAGGAAAAGCCTAATATCCAAGAAATTGTTCAGATCCTCACCCCTAAACCATATGTACCAAATTTGGTTGCATTCCGACCAGTGGCTAAGGAGGAGATGGCGTGGCGGACGGACGGACGGAGGCGTTCACAATATCACCAAATGCTTTTTTTAAAAAAAACTTGGGGATGGTAGTAATAAAAGTATTAATAACTAGAGCGCAGTCGATGGCACGCCTTCGCAAATCCCCTCGCTTCTGACAATTCCAAATATTACGCTGTTCTTGCACGCCCTCATCATGTATGAAAGCCATGTACCAAATCTGTTTGCGTTCCGCGCAGTAGTTAAGGTAAGGATAGTGTGATTGATGAATGGACAGACATACAGGCGGACGGAGGCATTCACAATATCCTAAAACAGATTAAAAAAAGAACAAAAAAAACATGTCCTAATGACTACATATGGTTTACGGGTAGGGGACCTGAACAGTTTCTCAGATATTCGGCCTTTTACAAATGGAGGGGATGGGGCATAGCCCCGGCGCACCCGGTGAACCCCAAAGTTGGTGTCAATGAATGTGTCGTATCATGAGGAACAAGAATGAAGTGGGGTGGAGGGAGGGTTGGGCATTGCCCCCGGGGATCCTCCAGGTTTGTGTCACCGAAATCGTCTTATCATAAGGAACAGGTGTATATATGGTCTACTGGCGGGGATCTGAATGGTTTGTGAAATATATGTACTTTTATTAAGTAGGGGGATGGGGTATGGTCCCGGTACAATCCGGGGACAGCCCTTGTTGGCGTCTCTTAATGCATCTTGCCATAAAGAACAAGAATATATGGTTTAGGGGTGGGTATCTGAACAGTTTCTCAGATATTAGACTTTTCTAAACAGTAAGGAGTAGGGGTTTGGGCATGGACCTGGTGCACCCAAATTTAACGCTGCTCTCGTATTCACTCATCATGTAAGAAAGCTATGTATTTGTGGCATTTCGAATTATTGTCTTGAGAGTTACTTGCTCTTTACTCTCCCATAATCTTATAATGAGGACAGTGTCCGATCGACAGTGGCTTCATTTTGATAGGATCTTCAGTTAACTTGCACATAACAAGGGCAGGCATAAAATTTCGTACAAGTTTGATTTTGACCCAGTTTTGGCAATTGACGTGAGAGCTACCTGCCATTGAGAACTTCATAGTCTTAGGAAAATGTTGTCCTGGTACTAACAATTACAATGGCAAAAGCTTCTTCAGACTTACAGGTTATGAGGACAGCCATAGCATCTTAAACGAGTTTGATATTGGGGTAGATCGGAGTATTCAGTCTTCGATTTAAGCCCCACTCCCACATACTCCCAGTGGAATTTGTTTCAATGACCGTTCCAAGGCGGTTCTTCTGTCGCGAATTATTTTTATGGTTTGTCTTTGAGTGTGTGTATCGCTTTTATTTTTGGTTTTGGATAGCCAATTGTCTATTTCGTGGGAAAGTAACTGTCATTTTGGCTTTCCACTATTGATGTCTCCATTAGGGTCTAGTTATTTCATGTTCGTGTTTTTTCTTCTTTGGTGTCTCTGATGTAAGCTGTGCGTTATTGTATCGATTCCTGATCATTGCCTTCACTTCTACTTTCCATGGACATATAATGGGAAAAATGTTGTGTGAACGATTGTGATTTCATTTTTGATCCTTGCAGACAACAAGGACAGGCGTAAAATCTCGCAACTTGTTATTTTGACCCAGTTTAGACTATTTTCATGAGAGTTAGCCGCCTTTGAGCGGCCCATAGACTTAGTAAAATGCTGTTCGGATGATAGCGATCGAACTCTCATCAGAGTTGAAGGCATAATATATAGGACTTGTTCGATTTTGGGTAAGATTGGACTAGTCACATGCGTTACCTGCCATTAAGTCCCCCATAGCCAAAAGAGGAAAGTGTGTTCCGGGTGTTAGCGACGTTATTTTTATTGGATTCTGATCAAACTTACACGTAATGGGGACATCCATAAAATCTTGGACACGTTCGAGTTTAGAGAGGATCTTAAGAGTTTATTTCCCTTTAGACTTATAATGGGGATGACAATGACTTCATTTTTGACAGATTCTTCATCTTACTTGTAGATACGAGAACAGGCATTAAATATCGGAAAATTTCGGCCTAGCTTTGACTACTGGCATTATACCTGTCCATGTGAACATCATATACTTAGGAAAAATAGTGTCCGGATGATTGCGATTTCATTTTAGATGGAAGTCATGCTAGCACGTTACGAGCGTATGAAGACAGCCATAAACTCTTGGATAGGTTCAATACGGGGCAGAACGGTCCTTAAGTCTCCCATAGGCATATAATGGGGACGATAGCGACATTTTTATCCATTCTTCATCTAAATAGAAATGACGACAATAATCAGGAATCGATACAATTAACCTACACCTCCAATCAGAGACACGAAAAGGAAAGAAACACGAACATGAAATAACTAGACCCTAATGGAAACATTACTAGCGGAAAGCCAAAAGGACCGTTACTTTCCCACAAAATGGCCAATTGACTATCCAAAACAAAAAATATATATAAGCGCTACATACATTCATACAACAGAAGTGACGAAAGTAATAAAGAATTGATACAACTAACCCACAGCTCCCATCAGAGTTACCAAAGGGAAAGAAACACAAACATGAAACAACTAGACCCTGATGGAAACATCAACAGCGCAAAGCCGTACTTTGCCACAAAATGGCCAATTAGTTATCCTAAAGATAAAATACAAGCGATACGCACACTCAATGACATACCATAACAAAAATAAACCGCAACAGAAGAACCGCCTTGGAACGGTCAGTGAAACGAATTCCACTGGGGAGCTTAAGTCGAATTTACGCGGCCGCAATCCTCGCCCTTACTTCCATTGCGATTTAGACCAATAATTTGTTTAGTCCGCTTGAAGGCCTCCCAACCCACCATCGCAACATCCCCGAAAACACAAAAATCAAACAACCACAGATATGAACCACGGGTGAGGACTCAACAGCAAGAAACCACTGAAATGCTTGAGCAAAAGAAAACCAACAGTTTGGGCCCGACCAGAGACAGAGCGTCAGGCACCAACCAACATTACATAAAATTAAAATCTAATTCTCAGCAAGCCTTTACGCTGGAACCGTCATAGAAACTGAGGCCTGACCCACCGGCGTACAATTAAAGAGGGAAGCAAAAAAGAAGTGAATGCAATGATCAGGAATCGATACAATTAACCCACAGCTCCTATCCGAGAATCAAAGGGAAAGAAAAACGAACATGAAATAACTAGACCCTAATGGAAAGCGGAAAACCAAAAGGACGGTTACTTTCCTACAATATGGCCCCTCGCCTATCCTAAAAGGACGGACTGTAACAAAACTTAAGCCACAACAGAAGAACGGCCTTGGAACGGTCAGTGAAAAGTATTTCACTTGGGGTCTAATTTGATTTTACGCGGCCGGAATCCGCACCCTTACTTCTGCCAACTTGCAGATAACGAGTACAGGCATATGAGCCCCGCCAAGCGAATTTGTGTCTTCGAGCATTCCGTCATGACAAATTTTAACTGCGCATGCCCAGGCATTCAGAGGGGCCAAGGATGTGGCTTTCTGTCTGAAGGTTCCTATTGATACACTGCTTGTATGAGCGAGGAGCGAAGGTTCTTGCGAGACTGTGCGGATGCGCAGGCTCGCCTGAAACTTCACTGCTCGCATAGGCGATAAGTACCAAAATCGCTTGACGGGGTCCATATGATCTCAAGTTTAATTTTGGCCCAGGTTAGACTATTTGCATAGGAGTTAACCGCCTTTGAGGGCCTCATAGGCTTCGGAAGATGTTTACTATAAGCTACTTTACCGGTAAAGCTTACTATATCGGTGCATTTAGTTAAGAACGTTAGAAGAGAGAAGACTCCATGTCTGTTACAGAGGCGGACAGCTTTGTTTTCTATTTTCATTGCATGCCTTTGTTTACGACCTATAACGTTCACTGTAACAACTGATGAAGCATCAACTGTCGTTTCGTTATTAAGAATTATCTCCGCGGCCAAGTGTGTGAAAGTGCCGACTCTTAGTCACTAGGTCTCTCGACGATTCGAGTTCGTGCCTCGCTCGGGTCACATGTGAGACGCCAAGTTCTGAAACGGGAAGTCAAGTTGGTTTTCACCGGGTACTCCGGATTTTGCCCAACTATAATTTACGGTCGGCTCAAAATAAGTGAAATAAACTTGAAAGGGCATTAAAATAAAAAAAATCCGAATGGAAGTATCCAACTCAACATTGAGTCATGGCAGCTAAACGAATAGTAAAGCAAGTATATGTGAATCTACCTGCTTCTAACTTAACGCTAACATTCTGCATGCAGTTATTGGGTGTACACACTCATTTCCTGAAGTCAGTATACGGGATTTGTCCGCCACTCAATATTACTTTCACCGCATGTAAATATTCCAGATAAAAGTATGCTAAATAAGATGACCCGACTAACCTAACCGAAATCTTCATATATCTCCCAACAGTCACTTTGTTCGAAGATATGTGGCACGTACATCACGAAAACATTTTTTAGGAAGTGTTTGCGTAATTGCACGACCCGCAGTAAAAGCGGTTGATTTTCTAAGAGTGCCCTAAAATCACCGTGTCATTCTGTCAGTCTGTCTGTCTGTCCGTAACCCGTTTGTGAAAATTGGTGATAGTGACTTAACCGCTTGGAATATTTAAACAATTTTGGCATACTGATAGATATCAATGAGATCTAACCAATGAACTTGCCAAATATTACATTCCATTTAGTATAGCCATGCCGAGGCGAAAAATGTGAAAATTTTCGAACTGCTTCTCCTCGGAAACCGTTGGGCCGATTGAAGTCCATATGGAGCCTCTATTGGATTGGGGAAACCAAACTTTGCTCATGGGGTCCAGGTCACATGACCAAAATGGCCGCCAAGCCATATATGGTAAAAACCCTTCAAAAATAGTCTTCTCCAGAACCACTGGGCAGATTTCCACGAAACTTGATAAATAGCATCTGGGACGTAGGCCCATCATAAAGTGCTAAAATGGTGACCCTGGGTTGACCTTGACATTCTTTGTGCCTAGGTCAAACTTTGACACATATGCTTTTGTATTGGAAAAGTAAGAATGCAGTTTATCCTGCAAACGATTCAGAATACAGTACTAAAGTATAAGATATATTTTTGCTCCTTACGATAAGGCGCATTTATTGGAGGAACCGTTTTAGGTCCAGGTCACGTTTAATATATAAACAACCCTGAATCAATTGTATTGAAGAGAGCAACTGCATTGCGTGCTTAACCTAAGTCAATGAGTTTTAAATGAATATGTTGTTCTAAAACATTTATGTATGAATTAACCCATTTCGTACCCGAAAAACCCCAAAACGGGTAACAGGGCAAGCAGTGCAGGCCCAGATCAGACGCCGCTGAACGCGGCGTCTGATCAGGGCCTACACTGTTTGCGAAAAGTTAAGCAATTTTCCAAATAAATTTTGAAGAAAAAACAACCTGACACCCCTAAATTTTGAAATGGACTCCTGCTATATATAAGCAGGAAGATTCCATTTGGTACAAAAAGGGTTAAGACAGAGATGCCGAAGTCCAGTCTAGAATACAACTACCCCCCCCCCCCCACCCTCACCATAGCGGAAAGACATATGGACAGTTTCTTTCCCACAAAATGGCCAATCGGCTGCCAAATAAAAAATCAAACAAATATGTAAATTTTTACTTTTTCTGCGATTCGAACCCACGAACAGACGCGGCGACGGCACCTAGCATTACAGTGGCCGACGTCCTAACCCACTCCCCAAAAAGGATGCTCTGTAGCGCAGTAGGCAAGGACGTCCACTTCAGTGCTAGGCGCAGTCGCCGCATCTGTGCGTGGACTGGAATCGCAGAAAAAGCAAATATTTATTTATCCCTGATTGTGTCTTCCATTACTGAGGGAAATAATCATAATCCCGGGAAAAATAAAAGCCATACACACACTCAAAGGACAAACCATAACAAAATCAAACCGCGACAGACGAACCGCTTTGGAACGGTCGGTGAAACGAATATCCCTTGTGTGTGTGCGAAGGGGGGGGGGGTTAAATCGAAATCCTGGCCCTTACCCGCATCGCGATTTAGACAAATAATTTTGTTCAGTCCGCATGAAGGCCTTCTAAAGCGTATTGCAAACTTTCTTTGGCACTGGGTCTAAAAACTTGAAAACACGCCGAAAAATGAAAATTTTAAGATGAAAAATTGTGATATTTTTCTTGTTTCTGCTTAAAATATAGATTGTGGGTACATGTTAGATCCGCCTCATAGAGCGGTTCTAACGCGTACCCACAATCTATATTTGAAAATCGATGAGGCGGTTCAAACAAGTACCCAAAATATATATTTTTGAGCAGGAATAAGAAAAAATAATGTTTACCCATGTAAACCCCAGATTTACCGTATACAAGTGAGGTTCAAGGGGGTCAATATTATATAGGCGTGTTTTCGTGATGGTTGTCAAAATCTTCTTATGAGGTGGCGAAAAAGCTTTAACATACTTCGTACTTTACTACCAGAGAAGTCATGAAGAAAAGCCTAAAAATAGCTGTGTCGAAAAAATAGGGTCTGTAGGTCGATTAACTTTTTATTTTTTGTTAAATTTTTATTTGATGGAAAAAGAGTAAAAATCTTTAAAAGGGCTTAAATCCAGCCATATTACCAGAAAATTTAAATAATGAAGTTTAGGGCATCAACATTTTTTTTTTGTTTGCTTTTTGACAGTTTTATGATATTTTATCAAAAGTGCTTGTAAATATTTAGGCCGTAGGTTAGAAAATCGTTTTTTTTTCTGGTGGCCATAAAAATAGCAGGATCGGCACAAAAATTCATGGTCGGCCGGGTAAGCGGAAACAGCTTTTTTTTTTTTTTTTTTTTTTTGCCAAACTGAACAATTTAGAACAAATGATAAGTTCAAAATAGTTGTGTACACTGTGGTTCGGAGATTATCCCCTACTGTTCGTCTTTTGGATGCCAACAGAGTGATAAGTATTGTTCGAAAACTGAAACCGTTAAATATTTATTGACTTTAAATTATACAAATATCAGTCTTATTGCACGGATGAACGTGGAAGATACTTGAATTTGAGCATTTCGTGGTTTTAACAATGACATCGTACTCGAAATTTATAAGAGCAATGCTAATTAACACTTCATATTGCGAAGGTTTAGACTGAAGTGTTTGTTACATCTCATTATCATCTAGATACATTTAGCAATTTCTCCGTTGTGGGAGACACGGGAGAATAAAGGAACGCGTCTTCATTCTCGTGAAGTGCAATGACAATACGACATGTACTGTACACCAGAACAGTGCAAATCAACAAAAGTCATTGCGTTCAATTATATCTGGTATATATAGTCGAATAACTGATTTTAACGTCACTGTTCAACAACGCGGCTTCTGAGACGCATTTAGTCGATGCTAACTTGAGGTGGGGTGGGGAGGGGGGGTGGTTGCGGAACATGTAGTTTGGAAGGCTGGTGGAAGTCTAATGAACATACATGTTAGCAAGTTAATTGAAAATAGAAACAATCAGGAACTAATACAATCAGATGCCAAATCCTCCCCATATGATATTCTTCCACCACTTGTCACTACTTGTCAAATGATGTATAACTAATCGCTGTATTCTCTGATCGCAAGCATTTATTTATACAACACAGCTTTTTCAGCAATAGAAGTGAAGTCAATGATGAGGAATCGATACAATTAACACACACCTCCCATCAGAGACACCAACGGGAAAGAAACACAAACATTAAATAACTAGATTCTAATGGAAACATCAATAGCGGAAAGCCTAAAGGACATTTACTTTCCATCGAAATGGCCAATTGGCTGTCTAAAACAGAAATATATAAGCGATACACACACTCAAAGACAAACCATAACAAAAATAAACGGCGACAGAAGAACCGCCATTAAACTGTCAGTGAAGAGAATTTTACGGGGTGGGGGAGGTGTTTAGATTGAATAGGAAACCTTCCTGGTGCTGGTATATGTCAAAGCAGCGCGACTAAAATGTTTTAGGCGAAATATGGTAGGCAAAGTATGCCTCTCCAAGCACATATCGTGCATATATCATATGATGTATGCATGAGTGGTTTGTGGGGAAATTATTCGCAATACAGTTGGCCGCCATAAGTCTGATTTTTATATAGTTTGCCTAAAAAGTCGAAAAGCGCCAATAGTGCCATATATATTTTTCATGCCAGTCACAATGTTGTGGATATTGGTACTGACGGGAGATATACCATTGATCTGTAGGGAACTTTCATCAGGGAAGAAGTGCCCTGCAGAGGCGGGCATCCCCATAAATCTGACCGACCAGACCAGTTGACTGGCAGAAGTTCTAATGGAATAGAATATTCCAAATATCCAAAGATTAAATAAAATGGAAGTGAAGGCAATGATCAGGAGTTAAGACACTGACTTGCGATAAGAAGAGTGATTCTTCATGTGAAACCCCGGGTACACCAGTGCGTCGAAATAATCCACCCCGAGTGGACTTAGATTTTTTGCCGGCCAGTTATTTTTGGTGTTGTTGTTGTTTATACATGTAGTTTATTTTGTTATTTGCTTCTATATAATTTTGACATCACCGACCCGAGCACAAAACGTAGTTTTGCCTTCGGGGCGTGCGCCGTGAAATGATTGTAGAAGCAAATAAATGTAGTGTTTAGTGTTGGTATTGTTGTATATAGTTACTGTTAATAGTTTATGTCTTGTATATAACATCTTTCTTGTGCCTTACCCCACAGTTGCCCGTTCACCTGTCAGAGATTAACCCCGTCATCTTGGCAGCATGGGGGTTTGCGGTAAACCCACATGTAACAGAAAGGTTAAATCGACCGCAATCCTCGCCCTTGATTCCGTTGCGATTTAGACAAATAATTTGTTTGGTCCACATGAAGGCTTCCTACGTTATTGCGTTCAATTATAACTGGAGTATATTGGTGAATTACTGATTTAAACGTCATTGTTCGACAACACGGCTTCTGGGGCGTTTTAAGAGAACTGTTCGAAAGGTGGTCTTAATATAGGATATTACTGTATTCAGTCTGATCGTTTTTCACGGTACAGCTTAAATCTACGCTCTTTTCCTTCGCTAAAGTATTTATGAGTACAGGTGAGATAAGTTTGATTATTTACGGCCCCGCCAAATCGGGGCTTGAAGAAATGATGCTTCCACGCAGAGCTGAAACCGACCGCACATGAGAACTGGTAAACCGCTTAGAGGGTCTAAATCTGCCCAGGCGAAGTGGTGCTGCGAGTCGGACCGTCCATGCATGTAAATCCTATTTGTTTAATTGGGCGGCAGGGCTTGAGATGTAATTTCATCATAATGTCAGGTAAAAGCCAAACAACATTGGAAGCGACGTCTCCAAAATAACCTATATAGTGTTGACGTGGACGTTGAACCTCAAACAAACGAACCATTTTTTATTCTTTCAACAAGTCTTTCTGTCGTGTGACAACTACAGTCCTGAAACACGACTCATTTGCGATGTGTCTTTACTCTCATTGCAACTAATAAGCATTTCATTTCATCAACATGTCGATGTAATAAATACCTTTGTAAAATACAAATGAAGACACCCCCTCTGTATTTCATATGGGTAAAATCACTACCATTTTTCTTGCTCGAATGCAAAGATTGTGGGTACATATTACGATAACACACCCGTGCGACATAGTGGATGTTTGCACATCTCCAAAATGGCTACTTTTCTGACGAAAATCCGTGATACTTTTCCTATCTGTACTCCTAACATAGGTTGTGGGTGCTCGTTAGAACCGCCTCATTGAGGCGGTTCTACCGAGCACCCACAACAAATGTCTTGGCTTTTGGCTTTCCGCTGTTGGTGTTTCCATTAGGGTCTGTTGTTTCATGTTTGTGTGTCTTTCCCTTTGGTGTCTCTGATGGGAGCTTTGGATTGATTGCATCGATTCCTGATCATTGCCTCCACTTCTATTTTGGAGCAGAAAAAAGAAAATAATGTATACTTCCGTAAACCCCAGTTTTTTCTATATAACGTGGGTTAAGTGGGGCGGGGGTCACCATTTCACGGACTTGTTAACATGATGTGGCTCTGTCTAACACCTACAATATACATGTATGTTTACGTACACAAAAATAAGTGGTGCGACAATTTCGTTTGAAAAACTGGCTGTTAATAACCAACCGTCTGTCGCTCAAAACTTCTAAATTAAACATTATTTCAAGAATGTGTCACCCCCCCCCCCCCACCCACCCCACCCCCCCACCCCCTTCTGAAACTAAGGCCTTTAACCATTAAGATGCCATCAAAGCTATACATCTGAAAATGTCGTCTGTTTATGGCGTCTTCTGCATCTTATTGCAAACGTTTAAAACATATTTTGTATGCAATCAACTATGACACACTTCAAATTTTCTAGTTCTGTGGTGCATTCCTTGCTTCCAAAGGATAACCATTTTATAGAGCATATTTAACGTCACTACAGCTGGTGTGTGGGAATGTGTGGCGGCGGTAAAACGTCTTCCTGCCCTACATCATAGTGTAGTTTGTATTTTCTTGTTCTTTGGGATCATTGATTCCATTGTGGAATTTTGAAAATACTTGAGGGTCACTGATGAGGCCTAATTGGCCGAAACTAGCTAGTCTGGCCCAGAAAACATGCATACTTCATATTTTCTAGTTCTGTGGTGCATTCCTTGCTTCCAAAGGATAACCATTTTATAGAACATATTTAAAAGTCACCAGTAGACGACACTTAGACGAAAATTGTTGTATTTAGCATAAATGGGTCAATGGTAACTTTAGGATGATTGGCGTTGATTTAATATCTTGCTTCATTACAAAAACACGCCTAAACTCCGTTCAGAAATTCTGAATCATCGATTTTTTCGTTTCTTCCTTTTAAAAGTCATTTTAGCCCATACATCACTATGGGAAACTTTTAGACCTCACCCACCGCCGATTTCTCCAGCAAGTCGTATGCCTCTGCGACAGCTAGGAAAGGCTGTGATAATTTGGAGAAAATTGCAAAACAAAGAAATGAGAGCACAGACTAAGTCCATTTGACGATGATTGTCAGGTAAAATAATAAATATTCAAATCCATGTGACGCACTTTATAAATAGATATGCAATTTGGACACACCTTACATTCGAATGGCTAGATAGAGGCTCACTAGGAACGGGGAATCACCAGCGCGATGTGCTGTCAACAGTCGTCAAAAAGAATAATACCGATATCGGATGTGGTGTCACAGCTAATGATTTTCCATGGGGTGATCGTGCAAATAAAACATAGACGCCCTTGTAATGTACAAGAGCAGTAACCACTTCTATATATGGTTTAAAAGGGTGTGTCGAACCTGTCAGAATGTCTTAGTCTGTGAACGAAAATATAGATTTTGCAATTTTCTCCATATAATCACAGCTTTTCCTAGCTGTCGCAGAGGCATACGACTTGCTGGAGAAGTCGGCGGAGTGTGAGGTCTAAAAGTTTCTGGCTAAAATGAGTATTAAAAGCGAGAAACGAAAAAATCGATGATTCAGATTTTCTGAACCGAGTTTAGTATACTAATACATTGTAAATTTTACCGCCTAAAAACGAAAATTTTCAGTTGAAAAATTGTGATATTTTTCTTATTTCTGATCAAAATATAGATTGCGGGTACACATTAGAACCGCCTTATCGAGGCGGTTCTAACAAGTACCCATAATCTATATTTTAGAGCAGAAAAATAAAGTTTATCCCAGTTTTACTGTATAAAAGTGGGGTTCAAGGGGGTCAGAATCATATTGGCGTGTTTTCGTGATGCATGTTTTTTTTCGTTTCTTTGCTTTTTTTTTCTTTTTTTTGATCTGAGGTTTAACGTCCCCGTCAACATTTTAAAGGTCATTTTGGAGACGTTGCTTCCAATTTTGTGGGACTTTTACCCGACATTAGCCTCTGAGCGCTTTACAAGTACCTATGTGCGGTCAGTTTCAGCTCTGCGTGGAAGCATCATGCAGCCCAATGTATTTCTCCAAGCCCCGTTAGGCGTGGGCGACCCGGGTCTATTTAATAATTAATATTTTTCTATTTTACATAAGGACCTTTCCGGTTTTATTTTTTGCAAATACGTTCGTTGCATTTTCTTTATTCATGGTGATTGTGCATCACGAAAACACGCCTATATAATTTTGAAACCCTTGAACCCCACTCTTATATAGTAAAACTTGGGTTTACAGGGGTAAATCTTATTTTTCTTATTTCTGCTCTAAAATATAGATTGTGGGTACTCGTTAGAACCGCCTCGATGAGGCGGTTCTAACGAGCACCACCAATCTATATGTTTAGCAGAAATAAGAAAAATATCACTTTTTCATCTTAAAATTTTCATTTTTGTTCGCTGATAAAGTTTGCAATGCATTTGTATAGGCGTGATTTCGTTATTAGAGTTGCAGGTGAAGTTGGATGACTGTCGTTTCTTGCCATTTAACACATGACGGTAATCGTTCTAGACATTCCCAATCTTTTACGGCGATTTTATTGGCTATAAACGCTGATCTACCGCAACAAGAACATCATAATTTACGGCCTCATGTCATTTTAATAGGATGCTGAGCTCAATATTAAAGGGTAAACTAAGAAGTCTGAAACATATGGCTATTGATACTTAGCTTTGTGGAATAGAGTGGCTGATATCTGATACCCGACTGAGAAGCGGAGAGCATTTGGAACAATTTCAGGCATTCGTGGGATAATTTCCAGTCTTTGCGTGAGGAAATGGTAGCTTTTTTAATCTGAATTTTATTAATTAATTATACTGCAAGGACTTGGTATTTTTACAAAAACATACCTTTAATGAAAGATAATCACACGTTTGATTAGAAGTTAAAAAAGTATATCAACGTAATTACTGTAATTTTCCGCTGTACATCTGTACAAGGAAATGCGCATACCTAAGTTTTATCTTTGCCAAACCATTATCCAGGTTCTCAGTCGTTTTCAAACAATATCATCAAAATGCCAGATTGCGGCAGTTGATAAAACCACAATAACAAAAAAAAAAAACAACAACAAAGTGAGTGAATACCGTTACGAAAACATGCCTATATAAATACATAGTAACTTTTACCACCGAAAAACGACATTTTTAAAATGAAAAATTGTGATATTTTTTCCTATTTCTGCTCAAAACATAGATTGTGGGTTCTCGTTAGAACCGCCTCATCGAGGCGGTTCAAACGGGTACCCACAGCCTATATCTTAGAGCAGAAATAAGAAAAGTAAGGTATACCCCTGTAAACCCCAGTTTTACTATATAAAATGGGGCTTCAGGGGGTCGAAATTATTTAGGTGTGGTTTCGTGATGAACCGTCTTCTATCGTTTAAATGCGCATGTCATTATGTCAACAAGTCCAAAATGCCTTACATCCCAGGTCTTCTTTACATAAAGGAAGTTAAAACATCACAATAACACGCCTATATAATTCTGACCCCTTGAACACCACTTTTATATAGTAAAACTGGGGTTGACAGGGATAAAATAGAAGTCACGGCAATGGTCAGGAATCGCAAACAATTAACCCACAGTTCAGGGACACCAATGGGAAAGAAACACAAACAAGAAATAACTACACCCTAATGGAAACATCAATAGCGGAAAGTCAAAAAGGACAGTTACGAGCCATAAAATGGCCAACTGGTTATCCAAAACAAATAATATAAGCGAATCTCACACTTTAATCGATTTTACGCGGCCGCGATCCTCGCCCTTACTTCCGTCGAGATTTAGACAAATAATTTGTTCAGTCCGCATGAGTGCCTCCTAACTCATCATTGCAACATCTCCGAGAACACAAAAATCAAACAACCAGCAAGAAACCACTGAAAAGCTTGAGAGAAAAAAAGAAGAAAACCGACAGTCAGACTCCGATGGGCCCGACCAGAGACAGAGCATCAGGCACCAATGAACCTTATTTCTGCTCTAAAATATAGATTGTGTGTGCAGGTTAGAACCGCTTCGAGCAGAAATAAGAAAAATTTCACAATTTTTCATCTAAGAATTTTCGTGTGTGTTTTTTTTTTTTTTTTTTTTTTTTTGTTTGTTTTTTTTCGGCGGTAAAATTTACAATGCATTTTATAGGCATGTTTTCGTAATGAGTTTTGTTGTATACATAACTTCGATGATGAGAGGACACATATTATCATGTCAACATGCCCATGCAATGAACACCCCTCTGAACCCCACTTTATACACATATAAGGAAAAATGGATATTAAAGTGGAAAACATTATTTCCCTTATTTCTGTTCCAAAACATAGCTTGTGGGTACTCGTTGGAACCGCCTCAATAAGGCGATTCTAATAAGCACACACAACCTATTTTCGGAGAACGAAAATGAAAAATAACACACATTTTCATAAAAAAGTAACCATTTTGAAGACATGAAGAATGCATTATGTCACACGGGCGTGTTATTTTAATGTAAAAAATATGAAGAAAAATGTGCCCGAGTAAAACAACCATGTCACGTCACTGATCGAAGAGCGAATCCTACATACATTCCACAATGTAATTTTGAAAAATATAAACCTACAGCCAGTCCACTGGCCTATTCAACCTACATTGTAACTTTCTGTTTCATGATGTTAAATGAACATAATAGGCCTCACTGAAGATGTTATCACAAAATCGACACGAAACAAACGCATTCAAAACAGAAACGGGGGAACCTTCTTTACCCAATTGAAGCCCCAAAGGGTAAATTTATGTAAAAGGAAAAATACCTTTACCCTTGGAGACGCCACTTGCCACTCTATGCTTGTTTGTTTACAGCAAAACTATATAAGCCTTATAAAGCTGGTGAGTATATCTTTTTTGTTTGGGGTTTAACGTCCCCGTCGACACTGTAAAGGTCATTTTGAAGACGTTGCTTCCAATTTTGTGGGAATTTTACCCGACACTGAGATGAAATGACATCTCAAGCCCTGTCGCCCAATGAAACCAATAGGGTTTATAAGCATAAGCAAGATTAGATCCTCTAAGCAGTTTACCAGTACTCGTGTGCGGGTCGGTTTCAGCTCTGCGCGGAAGCATCATGCAGCCCACCTATTTCTTCAAGCCCCGATGGGCGGGGGCCTTGGTGAGTATATCTAACCACGTGTTTTGTGGACGGACTGACACATAAGAGTGAATCATAACTGCGCATTTTTCCACCAGGCTAGCTGTATTTCCTGAATCAGCGGACGGCAGAAAATGACCATAGAAACCGATATTTAAACCCTAAGAATTAGGAAAACCCCTTGAACCCCATTTTTATATCGTAAAACTGGGGTTTATAGGAGTAACGTTATTTTTCTCAATTCTGCTCTAAAATATAGATGAGCCGGTTCTAACGGGTACCACAATCTATATTTTAGAGCAGAAATAAGAAAAATATCACAATTTTTCATCGCAAAATTTTCGGTTGTTGGTGGTAAAATTTACAATGTATTTGTATAGGCGTATTTTCGTAATGGTAAGTGGGGCTTACAAGGGTATTTATCACAGACTTCTTAACGTCATGCAATAACTCAATTTCTGTAATCCTCTCTCATTACCTGAAAAACTTTCTGAACGAAACATTAATTCGAACGGACCCAAATCATGGTATGAAGCATCGGTCGAAGCTGGTCCCGCAATGCTATCGATTGATATTGAACAATTTAATTAGAAATCAAATGTCATGTAATGTCATCAATTAAGTGTAAAACGCTTGGTTCCTTTATCAGGCGACAAGTAAAAGCAAGCAGTCTCCTGAGACAGGCCATATAAAATGCTAAGCGGGAAAAGGCTTTACGTGAACATACACAGTATTTTGCTGATAGTGACAGACTGTGAATCAGTTTAGTCTGTTCAGGGTCCCCCAAACCGGCTTCGTACGGTCTACAGGATCATGTATGAACTGATTTCTCGAAACCACATTTTGTTACCACTTTATTCTAGTTGCCAAACAGAACGTGTTACGTTTTCTCCGTGCCAGTCTTCAATAAAAATAGTTCCAGCGGACGAATTTACACAATAAGCTAATGTAATAATGTTGACATAGACTCTTGTTTCTTGGCCGTTTAGAAGAATTTTATTGAGATATCCGCTCATTTCAAATTAAAAGGAATAATTATCTGCGCAATTCAGCACGTGTCATTAGAGCAGCGATATGATGCTTTGTGAAGAACTGAAAGATTTTCATAAATAACCTTATGTTTCAACATCTCATGGGGCACACAAATGTAAACATCCGAAGACCGTATTTATTATCAAACATCTTTTCACTAGATGCCAACAAACAAGAGAAAAGAACATGAATAAGCATGACTCGAAGTACATTAGCGTAAATTAAACAAGATCTTTACCACCAGTCCACGAGATTATAAATTATTTTGCTCGACGTAAATGAGCAAGGCAAGAAATTTGTACATCATTGACATCAAAACAATATTCTAACACAGCGCGCCTATATAGGCAATGGAAAATAACTGTGTTTTATTCTGCAACAAATCACAGCTCGGAAGAGCGTGACGACTGACGTCATTAAAACTGCAAATTTATGACGTCACTAGTCGATTTCCTTGACGTTAGACGGTGTAACGTCATTTTCTCGCATGGAAAACGCAAGAAAAGGATATAAATGCATGTGTTTCAGTCGATAATTTTAGCGGAATTTCTTCTAACAATGGCGAAAGGTTGTGAGATTTCGAAGGAAACAACAACGTTATTGCCGATTTCAGCTTGTTAGAATCGAAATAGATCAGCTCTAGTCTGTTATTTGTTGAGTAATAAATCACAGTTTGTCGGTCAGTTGTAAGTAGACAAATCACGCGCGCTACGCGCTTGTGATTTGGTCTACTTTACAACTGACCTCCAAACTGTGATTTATTATTCAACAAATCACAGCTAGAGCTGATCTATTTCTTAAATAAATTGACGTTTACCGTTAAAAGACCATCTGAACAAGTTCTCGCTAGCAGCCTGTTTGATGACCGTCTTAATAATTCGGCAGTGTAATATGAGTAGGATACAATTTATACATGTTCGAGTCCGTATAACAGGCGCTTTCTTATCTCCTAACTGAGGTAGAGGACCCGGATACAAGAACAAACCTCCCTATAAACATTTTAGTTAAAGAGAACAGATGAGGCTCTTCAGTTTTCACGGTACTCAAAGAAGCACTGTAGACCTGGGTCAAATTGTTCAAAGCATCGTTAGCTTAACGAGTTCGTTAGTGGTAACATTGTTAACTGTTCTAGCATGTTTAATATTTAAAAATGTTGTATGTTTGCTGGAAAATGTGAACAGCAAAAGCTGCTTGCATTTTTTCGGCAAAAATCTTAGCATATCTGCCATATTAAATGAGCAAAGTTTAACGATACGTTAACTAATGACGTCGTTAGTTTTGAACAACTGGCCCCAGTACGATAAGGAGCCGCCGCATCAGAGTCAACACTGTTTGGTATCATGTTCATAATAGGATCTAAGCCTGTCCAGGAACCGCGGTGCGAGGCGGACCGTCCATGCTAATAAACCGTATTGGTTTCATTGGACGACAGGGCTTGAGATGTCATTTCATCTCAATGTCGGGTAAAAGTCCCACAAAATTGGAAGCAACGTCTCAAAAATGACCTTTATTGTGTTGACGGGGACGTTACACCCCAAATCAAACAAACAAATCATGTTCATAATTAGATACACTCGTTCTATTTAAAAGAGCGAAGGTGTTCGGAGCCGAAGAAGGTAGTTCTCAAACTCGGAACTTGACAAAATAGACTGGGGTTGCATGATGCTTCGACGCATTTGAACGAATTATTTGTCTAAACTGCGACGGAAGTAAGGGTGAGGATTGCGGCCGCGTAAAATCGATTCAAGCCCCCAAAGTGGAATGTGTTTCACTGACCGTTCCAAGGCGGTTGTTCTGACACGGTTTATTTTTGCTATGGTTTCTCTTTGAGTGTGTGTATTGCTTATATATATTGTTTTGTTTTGGACAGCCAATTGGCCATTTTGGGGGAAAGTAATTGTCCTGTTAGCTTCCCGCTATTGATGTTTAGGGTCTAGTTGTGGAGCGCTGTGGTGCAGTGGTAAAGCATCGGGTTTGAGATCGAGAGGTAGCCGGTTCGATCCTCGCAAGCGCCACGTGTTGTTTCCTTAAACAAGAAACTTTATCCACATTGCTTAGTACTGGTTCTTACCCAGGAAAAGAGGGCCACATGGAAGATTAGTAGCAGTACTAAATGTGTTACCCTCTATAAATAAGGTTGATTATTATTATTATTATTATTATTATTATTATTATTAGTTATTTCATGTTTGTGTTACTTTTCGTTTGGTGTCTCTGATGGGAGGTGTGTGTTAACTGTCTTAAGTCCTGATCATTGCTTTTACTTCTATTTTGAAATGCCATTTCATCACAATGGGGGAAAATTGGAAGCAAAGTCTCCAAAATGACCTAAATAGTTTTGACGGGAACGTAAAATCCTCAATTCAAACGACAACAACAAAAAGAAACAAAAGGTTTTTTGATATGTTATTAGCAGGGACCTGGGGCCAGTTGTTCAAAACTAACGACGTCGTTAGTTAACGTATCTTTAAAACTTTGATCATTAAATATGGCAAATATGCTGATTTTTTGCTGAAAAAATGTGAGCAGCTTTTGCGGACGCAAAAGCTGCTCACATTTGTTCAGCAAAAATACCAAAATTTACAATATTGTGCTTGCTAGAAGAGTTAACAATTTGACCACTAACGAGCTCGTTAAGCTAACGATGCTTTGAACAACTGGCCCCTGAAGAAAGACTGCAGAAATTAACCCATATATGACAACGGAATATTCCACCTAATGAGTTTGGAGTGGGCCATTTCAAATTATAGTGGTGCCAGGTTTGTTTTGTATTTACTTTCTGCGAACAGTGTAAACCCAGATCAGACGCCGCGTTTTGTGGCGACTGATCTGAGTCTGCACTGTTTGCCAATGTCCCAAAAAAGGGACGCTGGGCATATATGGGTTAATTTAACATCATGTTAGCCAGTCCGTGTGATGAATACCTTTATAATCCTAATTAACATATGGAAAATGGGGATTGGAGGGTTCATGGCTTAAGATTACTGGTCTATTCTGGTTAAGGTACTTTTGAAGAACAGTGGTAGATAGACTGCATCACATGGGTGTGCCTAGTAAGGCTTTATGTGTCCAAAGAGAAGTCGATAAACTAAGTTGAAAAGTGGACATTTGACATTTTAAGTGGTGGGATCCAATTAACTTCTGTAATTTGAGAAACCAAATTACTTCCGTTAACAAACCATAACATAACCGCCGTCGAATAGAATCTCTTTTGCATCGAGTAAAATGGCTATTTGAACAGCAATAATGCACACCGGCTGCCTTACACGTGATGAGACCCTACCAGTGTCATTAGATAGCTGATATTATTCGTCCCGGAAAATGTGTCTTGTCACTTGTGAATAAATTCATTAATACGATAATGGAAGTTGTATTAAACAATGTATATCTAGTGTGAAATGAATCAGGGAAATAGAAACTTAAAAGTTATCTGTGTATTTGGTTGTCGTCTAGGAGCGTGCCATACAAAATTAAGCTTTTGATAATAGTCGAAGCGGTTGTGAAGAGGTTGTGAAGATGAGACGTTATTTAATCGAGTGGGTTTATAGCAATATATTACATTAACCCTTCTGTTGCTGAATATTCAATTTAGCCACACCCATTTCTGACTCTGAACCAATCAGATTACTTGATGTAATTTTTTCTTACAAATCCATAAATTGAATGTCAAACAGTGTAGATCCTGATCAGATGGCTTCTTCAGAAGCCATCTGATCTGGAACTACACTGTTTCCAAAGATAGGGGTTGTCGTGAACAGCAAGATAAGGGTTAACTTGAGATGCCCTTGTGGTGATGGTAAGCTACAAGCTTCATGAGTAAGATTCTGGGCTTCTCCAGACTTTCGGATGAGTCTTTTAGTAAACCTAATCATGGCTGATAAGTTTGCTCCTTCCATATATTGCGGGTGGGGCCACTGACTTTTTGACGCAGATAGCCTAAAGACTTACTTAAACGTTTTGTAATGTCGGTTGGTGCCTGATGCTCTGTCTCTGGTAGGGCCCACCGGAGTCCAAATGCTGGTATTCTTTCTCCAGCATTTCAGTCATTTCATGCTGTCGAGTCCTCATCTTTGTCGTTTGGTTTTTATGTTCTCGGAGATGTTGCACGGATGAGTTAGAAATCCTTCATTCGGACTGAACAAATGCCATTTAACCATTAACCGCTTGACGCTTATGACCCACAAAGAGGGTTGACGCGTAGTTAAACACGAAATCATCATCATCATCATCGGACTGAACAAATGTTTGTCTTAACCACGACAGAACCAAGGGTGAGGATTGTAGTCATGTCAATTAAGTTTAATCCCCCATTAAAAACAAACTTAAGGGGAAGTAAGGCAATGATCAGGAATTGATACAATTACATGTACTTCACACCTCCAATCCAGGACAACAAATTGAAAGAAACACAAACATAAAACATCTTCATCCAAATGAAAATGTCAATAACTCACCACGAGCGCAGAAGCTAGCCACACGAACAGACACTCCGGCAAACCGAACCAGTCGCGACACACAAACACGGCCGGTACAGCACACGGTACACCATCCAAGAAAGGAAAACTTACAATCTAACAAGAGCTGCACGAAACAAACCCATACAAAATAGATAAAACGTAAATCCAAAAACGGGCCTTTTATATCAAGATAACCTGCTTTACTCAGCTGAAGCTCCGAAAAGTAAATCTGACCGACCAAACTATCGAAGTACGCAACGACAATATTCAACAAACCACCCGAACGTTCAGATGTCGAACTAAAAGCTTCTGATCAATAACTTCATATTGCCTTTCAACTGCAAGGAACATCATGAGGTATCTTTCAAAACAGAACAAGAACAACTCAGCCACAAGGGGTGCACAACCCGCACACACTGAAGCTCCCACAATTTGTCTTAACAACTAAGTGCCAGATCTATAAATATAGCCAAGTAGAAAGATGAGAGCTTGACACACTTTCTGACATGACCATAATGGGTAATGTTTTGCTCCCAGATGCGAAAAAGCACTCCCCATATACGTAACAACATAGACAGAGGGAATCTCCCCAACCGAATGCCAACCAAATTAAACCACTCAGCTTTTCCCCTTCCCCATAAGGATTATGGATCACTTTGTACAAAATATGGACACTCAAACATGCAACGGCTGAAGAGACCAACAATATCACCAACATTCAATAGACAGATGAAAACTCTGATCCCCCACCCTCTTACATACAAACACACGCCTATCCAGCAAATGCCACTTCTTCTTTTGCCCTCAATCGAATAGACATAAGCGTATTCACAAAAAACATACACCACCAGTTTACATAAGAAACCCCATTGGACGAATCCTACACAACAAAAGTATGTTATGTATCAGGCCGACCGTTTGGTTCGCTACCTCAGTTCAGTTGGTAGAGTGTTTGCACGATATGCGAGAGGCCCTGGATTCGAGCCCCTGGTGGTCATTTTGTATTGTGATCTATGGTTGTTATGTGTAGGTCTTCGGGTATGCATCAACTAGTATATGTCTCAATGGCCAGTTTGTCTTGCAGCAGATTCGGAGATCTAAAAAAGCAGTGAGGCTGCACTTGTAATAAGTCGGCCACATTCTTTGGTAGCTCAGCTGGAGAGGGTTCAAGGTATGCAAGAAACACTGAGAACGAGTCCCTGTCAAGTCGTGTCTGTCTGTGCTGTATAAATCAGAAGTATTTTGGGACCTAAACGTGGTAAACACCGGAGGGACTGCGGCCATGATGCTTCCGAATGCGTTTGACCAGAAGTCAGCCAGCGTATGGGACCAGTGAAATTCCGCTATTAAGACCAACTTAAATAAAGACTAATTCCGCTTTAAAAAGCCTATTAAGAAGGCTGCAGTTACCCTGTCTTCCTCTGGTCAGGGGCCACCTTTCGGACTGTTAAAAAGTGGTCTTAAAGACCACTTTTGAACAGTCCCAAAGGTGGTCTTCATATTGGAATTTTACTGTAAACATAATTCTTACGCCACCGGCAAAGATTCAGAGGCATTCCATTACGCAAACACGCCTATTCAAATACATTGCCACTTTTATCGCCGAAAAAATGAAAATTTTAATATGAAAAATTGTGATATTTTTCTTATTTCTGCTCAAAATATAGATTATGGGTACACGTTAGAACCGCCTCAACGAGGCGGTTCTAACGAGTACCCACAAACTATATTTTAGAGCAGAAATAAGAAAAATAAGGATTACCTCTGCAAACCCTAGTTTTACTTTATAAAAGTGGGGTTCGAGGGGGTCAAAATTATATAGGTGTGTTTTCGTGATGATTGCCATAACACCCGTGTGTCATACTGCATTCCTTCATATCTCAAAATGGTGACTTTTCTGATGAAAATCGCTGACATCTGTTCTTATTTATATCCCGAACATAGGTTGTGGGGGCACGTTAGAACCGCCACATTGACGCTGTTCGAACGAGTACCTGCAACCTATGTCTTGGAACAGAAATAGGCAAAATAATGTTTACGAATGTAAACCTCAGTTTTCAATATATAAAGTTGGGTTTAGAGGGGTATTCTTTTCACGGACTTGTTAACATGGTGAGCATAATCTCGTCAGAGTATTCGCTCGTGAAAATGTAGAAGAGACCTTGAGGTTACTTCGTTCTAATCGTTATGTTTCCAATCCTATTAAGTGGTTTCGCACACGCATATTTTTTCTTTGATTTGAGGTTTAACGTCCCCGTCAACACTGTATAGGTCATTTTGGAGACGTTGCTTCCTATTTTATGGGACTTTCATCCGACATTGAGATGAAAGGACATCTCAAGCCCTGTCGACCAATGAAACCCATAGGGCTTATAAGCATGGACGGTCCGACTCGCGCCGCTTTGCCATGGCAAGCTTAGATCATCGAAGCGGTTTACCAGCACTCGTATGCGATCGGTTTTAGCTCTGCGTGGAAGCACCGTGCAGCCCATCTATTTATTCAAGCCCCGATGGGCGGGGACCGGCACATTAAGGTTTGATTGATTGTTTTGGGTTTAACGACACGTCAGCCCTTGTAGGTCATTGTGTGTTGTCTCCCAGAAACAGGGAGAAAAGAGATAGAAGTGATGGCAGAGAAGATGAAAGTGAAGGACAGTTGAGAAAAAGGAAAATGAATGGAAGTGTAGAGACAGAAGAATTAAAAACACTCTCCACTACCCTTACCTGCTGCAATGACAGCAGGCCTTGACCAACTGTAAGCCAATATCAGTTGGGTGTCCCAGTGATGCAAGATAACGTCGCCTTTGCCGCACCCAACCACCCCGCGCATATTAAAGATATAAAAGAGCAATGTTAGTATATAAAAGAGCAATGTTAGTGTCATGTTAGAGTCCATTTCTTTCATGTGGTGGCTGACAGAGTGACTATAATCGTTTAGAGACTGGACGTATTGTATAAATAGGAAAATACCACATTATACCCATGTTATATGTGGAGTCCCAAAACGGATCATTCACAAACAGTAAACGCCTTAGAACGCTGCAACTGATCAGGGCTATCACGGTTTGCTGATATTTCAGTCATTTTCTAAATAGTGTTTCAAGTAGAAGTAAAACAAAGATCAGGAATCGATACAATTAACTTACTCCACCCATCAAAGACACCAAAGGGAAAGAAACATAAACATGAAGCGACCAGACCATAATGGAAACCTAAACAAAGGATGGCCATAAGGACAATTGCTTTCCCACAAAATGGCCAAATGGCCATCCAAAATAAAAAGAAATAAGTGATACACACAGTAAGTAGTAACAAACAACAACATAAATAAACTGCCGCAGAACTCCAAGAACCGCCTTGGAACGGTCAGTGAAAAGAATTCCACTTGGGGCTTAAATCGATTTTACATGGCCATAATCCTCGCCCTTACCGCTGTCGCGGTATACACTAATTTTGTTTAGTCCGCATGAAGGCTTCCCTTTTTTGTATCAAATAGAATCTTCCTCCTTATATATAGCAGGAGTCCATTTCCAAAATTTATGGGTGTCAGGTTGTCTTTTCTTCAAAATTGATTTAGAAAATGACTGAACTTTTAGCAAACAATGGAGACCCTGATCAGACGCCGCGTTCTGTGGCGTCTAATCTGGGCCTGCACTGTTCGCTAAGGTACCCCTTTAGAGGTTTCTGGTACTAAATGGGTTAATAAATTAACTGAACATGGCACCCTGGATTTTGAAAAGGACTGTATCGAGAGGAAGATTCCATTCAGTAAATCAAAAGCATCGTCAGCACTAACGTAAGCTAGAAAATGGTCCTGAGCAGAGACTGAGATTGTAACCTTTAACCCTAAAACTCATGTAAGCAAATAGTGCAGACCCTGATCAGACATCGCATGATTCAAGTCCAGATTCTATAGATAACGCTTTTACGCAACACTCCGACCTCACATCGATAAGAAAACGCGACTGTTTTCTATAAATACCAGATGCAAGATATCCTATAAATCAGTGAAAGTTGCGTAGACATTAGATTTGAAAAGCTTCTGTGCTTAGTAACTTTGGGTCGATTGATAAACAATCGATCTAAAAATTGATTCAGCCGTTGTATAGGGGAAGGTACAGCTAGGCCTGACCAGTAACGAAGAAATCAGATCAGCCTGCACATTCGTGCAGCCACATCAACAGCTCTCTTTGCTGTTGGGATATGACAGAATCTATATATGTAAAATGCATTTTCTGAAGGCTTTGGCCAGACAGTGGGGATCCGGAGACTGGTCTGAGATGTCAGTGGTCGCAGATAACATGTTACTTTACGCTCTGATATAGCTGTCACAGCGTCATCAGATGCCAGATGTGAGACGAAATAGAAGTGGAGGCAATGGCCAGGAATTGATACAATTATCCCGAAGCTCCCATCAGAGACACCAAAGGGAAAGAAGCACAATCATGAAACAACTAGACCCTAATGGAAACATCAATAGCGGAAAGCCGAAGCCTTCAACGCACACCAACGTCAGGGTATCACAGTGCAAACTATTTTGAATCCGGCTTGGTGATTGCTATGCCATCAGCTACGAATCCGTCACCAGGAACTCGCTGCATAGACTTATATGTCATCTGAGATAAAGTTTTGTCAAAATCTCGCTGTGTAGAATCAGATATCGTCTGCGAGACAAAGCAAACACACAATTATAGAAATAGATACCCAGGAAAGACCACACCCCAAGATTATAGCTTACCAATGGCACCAAGAGGAAAAGTAAGTAACAATGAAGAAAACAAAACAGGAAATAAACGAACCATAAACAGCATAGTGACCAGTTCCCTCTTCCCTACAAGAGGTGATCACGATGCAACAGGCACATGTTATGGTGATAAAAATAATAATAATAATAATAATAATAATAATAATAATAATAATACATAAACATACGCCCCAAAACACATGAACACATGAAACACAAAAATAATGAATAAATAGTGACATCAATATAAAACCAAATCTTCTGTGAACTGTCCTTTTGGCTTTCCGCTATTGATGTTTCCATTAGGGTCCAGTTTTTTCATGTTTGTGTTTCTTTTCTTACGGTGTCTCTGATGGGAGCTGTGGGTTAATTGTATCGTTTTCTGACCATTGCCTTCACTTCTATTAAATAGACTAAATGCAATTGCTGTTTAAAGGGATACCGCGGTTTGATAAGTGAAAGCACCTAGCATATCTTTTGACATCTAAAATGCTGAATAAGAATGTCCTTGATATTCTTAAGGAAAGGGCAAGATTTGGCGTAGTATACCATGGTTTAAGGTTTGACTGATGATTTTGGTTTTGTCAATATCTTATAAAAATAATATGCATGGTGGTTTCGTTAAAAATACTGTTTCAAATCCGTATCAGTTGGAACAAATATGTTCTTCTCTTCAAAAGACAAGTTTACCAAAGTGCGAACACCTGATCAATTTATTCTTTGATAGAAGAAAGTAAACTGCAAGTAAATATAACGTCTGTTATGAGGTATATTTAGTTTATTATTTAGGTTATTATTTCTGTACATCAGGTTTAGGTAATTGAGCCGCGTCTTCGGGCATGCGCACAAATTAAGGACAAAAGTCCGCTCCAATATCCGATTGATCGAGACCAGAGCTCAGTTGTTCAAAGTAGCATGTTAAGAATTATAGCAAGTAAACTATTTAATATCCTGGTATTTTGCTGATCAACTGTGAGTAACTTTTGCATCTGCTAAGCTGCACACATTTTATGCAAAATTTATACCATATTGACATATTTAAGGACTGAAAATTAAACGGTATGTTAACTAACGATATCGTTCGTTTTTTAATAACTGGGACCAAGCCTTCCAACTCCACCCAAAGAAGCTGAGGAGCAAATGCAAATGCATAATTGAAAAACCTAATGTTTTCTTACGTGGCTCTAGATGACATTTTATTTGGTATAAAATTGTCCTTTTGGCTTCCTACTTCTTACGAGCGCCTTTCTTTCCCTTTGCTATCTTTGACAGAAGATGCTTTGTTTGTGTGATGGAGGCCCCCCCCACACACACACACTATATATGTCATTTTAATAATAATAATAATAATAATAATAATAATAATAAAGTTTTTATTTCTAGAGGAAACACAATTAGAACAATAACTAATCTCATGAATTTTTGCAGAAAATGTGTCCATATTAGCAGAAGCAAAAGCTTCTTACCGTTTGTCAGCAATTTAACAAAATATAAAATATTTAAGGACTGACAATTTAAAGGTATGTTAACTAACGATATCGTTCGTTTTTAATAACTGGGACCAAGTCTTCCTCCTCCGCCCAAAGAAGCTAAGGATCAAAAGCAAATGCATACTTGAAATGCATAATGTTTACTTAAATGGCTCTAGATGACATTTCGAAGACGTTGCTTCCATGTTTATGGAGCTTTTACCTGGCAATGAGATGAAATGACATTTCATTCTCTGCGGCCATATATGCACCACTGCCAGGACAGGGTAATCGCGACGGAAGTAAAGGCGAGGATTGCAGTTGCGTAAAATAGATTTAAGCCACCCCCACACCCTTGCCCAGTGGAATTCGTTTCACTGACCGTTCCAAGGCGGTTCTTCTGTCGCGGTTTATTTGTGTTATGGTTTGTCTTTGAGTGTGTGTTTCGCTTGTATTTTTGTTCTGGATAGCCAGTCGGCCATTTTATGGGAAAGTAACTGTCCTTTTGGCTTTCCGCTATTGATGTTTCCATGAGGGTCTAGTTATTTCATGTTTGTGTTTCGTTACCTTTTGGTGTCCCTATTGGAAGCTGTGGGTCCTGATCATCGCGTTCACTGTTTAGACCCTCTAAGGTGTTTACCAGTACTTATTTGCTTATTTGCTTACCAGTACTTATTTGCAGTGGGTTTCAGCTCGGCGTGGAAGCATCATGCAGCCCAATCTATTTCTCAAAACCCTGATGGGCGAGGGCCGATTTGATGGAAGGTGTAACGTAATTGTATCGATTCCTCATCACAAAAACACGACTATATGATTTTGACCCCTTGAAAAGTAGAAGTAAAACCAAGATCAGGAATCGATACAATTAACTTATTCCACCCATCAAAGACGCCAAAGGGAAAGAAAAACAAACATGAAACGACCAGACCAAAATGGAAACCTAAACAAAGGAAGGCCATAAGGACAGTTACTTTCCCACAAAATAAAAAGACACAAGTGATACTCACAGTAAGTAACAAACAACAATATAAATAACCCGCATTAGAAGAACTGTCTTGGAACGGTCAGTGGAAAGAATTCCACTGGAAAGAATTCCACTGGGGGGCTTAAATCGATTTTACATGGCCATAATCCTCGCCCGTACCTCTGTCGCGGATACAATAATTTTTTTAGACCGCATGAAGACTTCCTAACTTATCAGTGTAACATCTCCGAGAACATACAAATAAAAAAAACTACAGAGATGAAACAAGGTTGAGGACTCGACAGCATACAACAACAGAATTGCTGGAGCAAAAGAAAACCAACAGTTAGACTCCGAGGGGCCCGACCAAAGACGGAGCATCAGGCGCCAACCAACTTAAAGAATACTAAAATAAAATAAAATTCCATTTATGTTTTTATGCTGGAACCGTCATATAATCTTAAGCCCGACACTGAACCCCACTTCTGTCTAATTAAACTGGGGTTTGCAGGGGTAAACGTATTTTTCGTATTTCTGCTCTATTGGGGGTACTCATTAGGCCCCCCCCCCCCCGCAAATTTATTTGCGGGTGCCCTATAGCAATCACCCTGTCTGTCTAATTTTTTGTATGTTTGTTTTTCGAAATAACTTAAAAGCGTCAAATGCATTAACTTCAAACTTTAAATTATAGGTCACAATATCATTACACGATTTCATGGCAAGTTACGTAACTCTAGCTCAAATACTCTCAGAGTTATGGCCATTTTTCATGTTTTAGCTTACAAAGTAGAAGTAAAACAAAGATCAGGAATTGATACAATTAACTTACTCCATCCATAAAAGACACCAAAGGGAAAGAAATACAAACATTAAGCGACCAGACCATAATGGAAACCTAAACAAAGGAAGGCCATATGGACAGTTACTTTCCCACAAAATGGCCATATGGCCATCCAAAATTAAAAGACACAAGTGATACACACAGTAAGTAACAAACAACAACATAAATAAATCGCCACAGAAGAGCCGCCTTGGAACGGTCAGTGGAAGATTTCCACTGGGGGGCTTAAATCGATTTTACGTGGCCACAATCCTCGCCCTTACTTCCGTCGCGATTTAGACAAATAATTAGTTCAGTCCGCATGAAGGCCTCCTAACTCATCAGTGCAACATCTCCGTGAACACAGAAATCAAAGAACCACAGAGGTCGTCAAAAGAGGTCGTCAAGCCGTCAAACCCATCAACTTCAAACTTTAAATATAAGATAACATTTCATGGCAAGTTACGTAACTCTAGCTTCAATACTCTCAGGGTTATGGTCCTTTGAAAAAAAAAAAACATAAAAAATCCAGCTTTTTTCGTCTTTTTTCATCTTTATTTCAAAACCGCTATAGATATTCAAATGAAACTTCCTATAATTATTGAAAGTTGCATTATAGTAATGCCCTGTCTGTCCGTCCGTCCATCTGTCCGTCTGTCTGTCTGTCCATCTGACCATCTCTCTATCAACATTTTTCATATTTTTTTCGTAAAATTTAACTTAAAAACCTTCAAACAAACGCATCAATTTCAATCTTTTAACATAAGGTAAAACAACATTACACAATTTCAAGGCAAGTTACGTAACTCTTTCTACAGAAAAACTAAAACATTTAGCTTTTTTCGTCTTTTGTTTTCATCTTAATTTCAAAACCAGTATAGATATCTATATGAAACTTATTGAAGTTATTGACAGTTGTCCTGTCGTGACGTCATGCAACTTCGAGGGTGACGCAAGTTCGATGACGTCATTTGTTTATAAATATATCGATTACTACTGATGCTATTCTCTCGTGAATCAACAACAACAAACCGCAAATACAAGACACCATTTTGGCAGTATAATATTTTTGCGATGCAAATCAGAGAGTAAATATTGCTTAAGACATTAAAAAGTTACAAAAATCCGCCATTTTTGCCAATACTTTTACCCCAAAATTTAACCCAATGATTTCTTTATTCATACACATTCTGGCAGAAAATTCAAGCGTCCTTTGTTTAATGTTGACACATACCAGCAGACCTGTTTACCCATTATTTTCGTATGAGGATCAATGTTAGAAAATTCTTTAACTAAACATACCTGCTGTCCTTGTTACTTCAGAGGCTTATATTTCCTTCTAGGAAATGAAGAGCAGTAGTGAATTTGATGTTTTTAAGAAATATTAAAACCTTAATAATCAAAGTATCTTGTTATCAATTACATGCCTTCATTTTATTTTTACCCCACACAGCACCTTAATGATCGCCATGACAACTGCATCCTCGAACTTAAATGCCATTTTGAAAATGACTAGGAAATGGGTCATTTGATAAATAATAAGCTCTGCCGATGTTTGCTCGTTAATTTTCATGTTTATTTCTGACAGTTCATTCATCAAATGTTGTTTGATTATTTTGACACCAACTTTTTAATATATTGCAAATTTTAGAAATATAAACCGGTCAAGTCGCTTACGTCCTCGAACTTCGGTCCTCCCAGTATATAGAAATACCCTTTCATGGCAATTTACATAAATCTAGCTACAATACTCTAAGAGTTATGGCCCTATGATAAAAAAGAGACACCACGGGAAAGAAACACAAACATGGAACAATTAGACGCTAATGAAACTTCACTCTGCAGACACATAACCAGTCTACATTATCTGAGTTAAATGGAAGTGGAGGCAATGATTAGGGGTCGATACAACTACCCAACACCTCCCATCAGAGACACCAAAAGGAAAAGAAACACGAACATGAAATAACTAGACCCAAATGAAAATATCACAAGCTTTATGTTTTATATTTCAAAATTTAGGTCAGAGGATCCATATTTTGGTTCGATAGTCCTACAGTCGAACATCAATGGCTCGAACACCTTTAGGACCTCGAAAATCTGTTCGAGACAGGGGTAGTTCGAGCCACTTAGGTGACTGCCAGGAGGCATAACGAGATACTTTTAGACATTATTTCGGTGTTCTATGATGAAAATGTATGCTGTGTGTACTCATTAGAATCGCCTCATCGAGGCGATTCTAATAGGTTCACACAGCATACATTTGCAAAGACTAAAATCTCCTTAATAATCCCCCACTATTTCTTATGTAGAGGATTTCGCGAGGGGCTCAAGAATGGGTTTGACACATACGAGCCATCGGTGTTCGAGCCATCGAAGTTCTACTGTATTTCAATACTTTTCAGCTGTGTACTTTATTACATCGAATTCTATAAAAAAAACTGTTCGGTTAAGAATATAATTGCTTAGATATATGCTCATGACATTTCGTTGTTAACGTAATCTGTAAATTTGATACAAATAAAGTAGTCTTCTGTTCAAGATACTTCATCTCAGTAAGCTTGGAAAAGTTGCCCACTTGTCATGATGTTTTTGAAATTCTCAACTTCGCCAGAGAAAAACCACATTGTTCTTAGATCCACAATGTATAATCTTCCCACTGGTCGATCACCTTGCGTCAACAAGAAACTTTTAAAGAGCCTCTTCATGACAGCTAGAAGTGGCAAAATATCAGGTAAAACTAAAAACAAGTGGCAAAATCATTATTAAGTCAGGATACTATTATTGTATAACATTATAAAAAGCAGAATAATTCACTGTGTAAATATTTCGGTCTTTATTTTGCAACAACAAATAATATGGGCCCCGTCAAGCGATTTTGGTACTTATCGCCTATGCGAGCAGCGAAGGTTCAGGCGAGCCTGCGCATCCGCGCAGTCTCGCCAGAACCTTCGCTGCTCGCTCATACAAGCAGTGAATCAAGAGGAACCTTCAGACAGAAAGCCATATCCCTGGCCCCTCTGAATGGCTGGGCATGCGCAGTTAAAATTTGTCATGACGGAATGCTCGAAGACACAAATTCGCTTGGCGGGGCTCATATGGTAACGTTAGGGTTTTATTCGCAGGCACAGCTTCTTTTGTTTGTGTCTTTTGGAATAAATAGAACCAAGTTTGAATAGTATTCAATTTACAATTCGAAACTTAAGTGTGAATGGGAGGGGATACAATATATAATATACAGTACAAAACGCTCTGAAACATTAATATTGATCTTAATTCTTTTAATAAATGCCTTAATGTCTTCAAATGTTTTCATTTTCAGTGTAAATAACTTAACTCCCAACTCAAGCCCAGCCTTCTTGTCAAGCTAACACTAGAAAATTGTCTGGCAAAGAATTTCAATATGAGCTACAACTGTATGACACCACTTGAACATTGCGTGTGAGTGGGGTTGTTTGACCAGCAAAGTGTCTTTCAGTGATGTTCAAACTTGTCTTGCGGTGCGACATTTTGTGTGTGCTTGAGAGAGCTTTTAAATCTGACAATACATTAGCAAACGCACGGGAAAGCGGGTCTTACGTAACCCTAAACTCACTTATGATAAGCCGCCACTAAGCTGTATATATTATACACACTAGTGCGAAAATAGTGAGGGTTGGTGAGAGATAGCGCGTGCGCGGGGGCTCGCCGCAGCCCTCGTTCTTTGACCATCTGATCAATATCGTTTTAAGGCAAGCCGACTTAAGTATACTATTAAAGATAGGTAACATTGTGTAGAAAGTTTCTGAAAGTTTATATGGGCCCCGCCAAGCGATTTTGGTACTTATCGCCTATGCGAGCAGCGAAGGTTCAGGCGAGCCTGCGCATCCGCGCAGTCTCGCCAGAACCTTCGCTGCTCGCTCATACAAGCATTGAATCAAGAGGAACCTTCAGACAGAAAGCCATATCCCTGGCCCCTCTGAATGTCTGGGCATGCGCAGTTAAAGTTTGTCATTACGGAATGCTCGAAGACCCAAATTCGCTTGGCGGGGCTCATATTGTTACTTTTCATTCATTTCGATTTCTTTCAGTTTTTTGACAACCACTAGGAATTTAAAATTCTTATGGAAATACTTGAGAATCTCAAAGACCCTATAGCTCTGACGATTGCTTTAAAACGCATTGTCAAGAGGGCTTTAAGAAACTTGTATAAATAATTATGTTCTCAAATGAAGTATGGTATACCCTCCTTAGCAAGTTTATATCTTTGAAGCAACTGATTTACATAGAATGTATTGAAGAACCTGATCTACAAACATGACATTTGAGGGGGAAATCAAAGCGGATGTATACTTTTTAACTAACAAAGTGAAATTACAAAGTTGCCCTGTTTCATAATAGTGCTCATACAGACCATTACTATATCCCCTTTTTACAGATACAAATAAATGGACGCTTTATATCTTCACAAAGTAAAACGCATAGTTTAAATAGGAAATCACTACCGATTCATCTCAATGTTCAAGTACTCTCAGGTAAAATGTTTCATCAGCAATAAGAAACTAAACTGGCACCAAAATAAACCTTTTGCTAAGAGTTGACTTGAGACCAGAATAAACTTCAACTGCAAAGGAAAATGGGAAATTCATTCAAACACAAATAGAAAGCAACATTCACTTCAATTATGGTTCTGAATTAGGAGACATATCCTGTCGCAGGAACATGCTTACTTACATCTTATTTTCCAACAGCGAAAATACGTGACATTCTCAGTACATTTGAGAAACCTCTATAGTTAGCTATTGCATCACGAAAACATGTCTATATAATTTTAACCCCATTGAACCCAACTTTTATATTGTAAAACTGGGGTTTACAGGGGGTAAACCTTATTTTTCTTATTTCTGTTCTAAAATATAGATTGTGGGTACTCGTTAGAACCGCCTTGATGAGGCGGTTCTAACGAGTACCCACAATCTATATTTTGAGCAGAAAAAGGAAAAACATCACAATTATTCATCTTTAACTTTTAGTTTTTCCGGCACATGATCGCCATGTGACGTCAAACTAAACCATAGTTCTCTCCAATATGATTGGACGACGGCGACTTCGTGATGTCAACGGCGCTCTACCACTGTTTATAGGAAAGCTGCGTCCAGTTGTTTTCTTTTTGTATCTGGAACAATTTGTCAGATAATTGATTGAAAAATATGTAAATATAAGTAATACAGGTATCTTATCTATTGTTTATTGAAGTTTGAACAACATAGGGTCATGGATCTCCTTCTTACACTTCCAACATTATAGCTTATAGAAATAACCATTGGTCTTGTTTTGCTCGCGTGATTTCTTGCTGTCGAGTCCTCACCGTTGTTTCATCTCTGTGAATGTTTGATTGGTTTTTGTTTACGGAGATGTTGCACTGATGAGTAAGGAGTCATTGTCTTTAATAAAGATAATACCCTTCTACATTCTATAGTATCTGTTTGTCATTGGGCCCCCACCAAATAAATAAATAAAGAAATAAATAAATAGTATCATATTGTATAATCACTAGTAACACAGCTTCTAACCAGTGCTTCAGCTGAAGTGCCTGACCTGCCAGATGCTTTTAGCTTTATGAGTGTTACCATATATGGGTATGGCGGCCATTTTGGTCATGTGACCTGGACCTAAAACGGTTCCCCCAATAAATGCGCCTTATCGTAAGGAGCAAAAATATATCTTATACTTAGTACTGTATTCTGAATCATTTGCAGGATAAAATGCATTCTCACTTTTCCAATACAAAAGCATATGTGTCAAAGTTTGACCTAGGCACACAGAAGGACAAGGTCAACCCAGGGTCACCATTTTAGCAATTTATGATGGGCCTACGTCCCAGATGCTATTTATCAAGTTTCGTGGAAATCTGCCCAGTGGTTCTGGAGAAGACTACTTTTGAAGGTTTTTACCATATATGGCTTTGCGGCCATTTTTGGTCATGTGACCTGTTCCCCATGAGCAAATTTTGGTTTCCCCCATCCCATAGAGGCTCCATATGAAATTTGACTTCAATCGGCCCAACGGTTTCCGAGGAGAAGCAGTTCGAAAATTTTCACATTTTTCGCCTCGGCGAGGCTATACTAAATGGAATGTAATATTTCGCAAGTTCATTGGTTAGATCTCATTGATATCTACTAGTATGCCAAAAATTGCTTAAATATTCCAAGCAGTTAAGTCACTATCACTAATTTTACCGAACTGGTTACGGACGGACAGACAGACGGACCATATATGGCTTGGCGGCCATTTTGGTCATGTGACCTAGACCCCATGAGCAAATTTTGGTTTCCCCCATCCCATAGAGGCTCCATATGAAATTTGACTTCAATCGGCGCAACGGTTTCCGAGGAGAAGCAGTTCGATAATTTTCACATTTTTCACCTCGGCGAGGCTATACTAAATGGAATGTAATATTTCGCAAGTTCATTGGTTAGATCTTATTGATATCTATCAGTATGCCAAAAATTGTTCAAATATTCCAAGCGGTTAAGTCACTATCACCAATTTTCACAAACGGGTTACGGACGGACAGACAGACAGACCATATATGGCTTGGCGGCCATTTTGGTCATGTGACCTAGACCCCATGAGCAAATTTTGGTTTCCGCCATCCCATAGAGGCTCCATATGAAATTTGACTTCAATCGGCCCGACAGTTTCCGAGGAGAAGCAGTTTGACAATTTTCACATGTTTCGCCTCGGCGAGGCTATACTAAATGGAATGTTATATTTCGCAAGTTCATTGGTTAGATCTCATTTATATCTATCAGTATGCCAAAAATTGTTTAAATATTCCAAGCGGTTAAGTCACTATCACCAATTTTCACAAACGGGTTACGGACGGACAGACAGACTGACAGACTGACCGAATGACAGGATGACACGGTGATTTTATTAGGGCACTCTTAGAAAATCAACCGACTTCAGTCGGTCGCTTATTCTGCGGGTCGTGCAATTTCCTTAGATAGGCTTCTCCAGTATAAAATTAAAGTTTAATTAATGTGCCAGCATAATTAATCATTTAATATACTAAGAGAGTTTCGATATCCCAGTCTTTTATACAGTTATTGTATTACACTTCTCACGGCTGAATGCTCTCACACCCCTCCGTGACGGATTTCAGCCGCTTCCGGTGCGACTGAAGAATATCGCGGGATCAATAATCTCACGCTACAGCGGCCCTCATGCGGACTGAACAAATTATTTGTCTAAATCGCGACGGAAATAAGGGCGAGGATTGTTGCCAGGTAAAATCGATTTAAGCCCCCATCCCCCCCCCAGTGGAATTCGTTTCACTGACCGTTCCAATGCGGTTTTTCTGCCGCCGTTTATATTTGTTATGGGTTGTCTTTGAGTGTGTGTATCGCTTAAATTATTTTGTTTTTTGGTTTAAACATATTTTATTCAGATAGGTTTACAATACAAGAATCATATACTAATACAAACAGTGACCTATTGAAAGGATTAGAACGAAAGCAGCAGCTTATAGAGTTCCTCTCCTTAATAATTGTATTTGTATCTTTGGTGGCGGCTTTTACTATTTTACATGCTGAATAAATACAGAGAAAATTCTGAAAACGTTCGACATGAAAATAAGAAAGGAAAAGGAAAAAAATAAATAAATAAATTGATAACCAAATCAGATATGATGGAGAGAGGATGGGGATAGGGCACACAATGTTGTCCTTGCTGCGTTGATTGTCGACGCATGCAGAATTCAATCAAAGGCGTTTGGTTTGTAGTATATACTTGTGTACATGGTCAAATAACCAACTATTATCATCGTGTGATAAACCTGGATCACCATACAGTAAGAGATTTAATGAGGGTGTTTGGATAAGATTTACTGCGTTCAGGAGATTGGTACGAGGTGCTTGGTAAAGTCTGCAGTGAAAGAAAAAATGTTGTGAGTTTTCTACACTACCGCAAAGACACAGTGGTGAATCTATTATGTTTTTCATAAACAGTTCTAAGTTTAGTGAGCTACACCCAGTACGTAGTCGTGTGTGTAGTATCTGAGCCTTCCTTTTTCCGTGGTAGTAATGTTTGGGTACCTTACGCTTGTCTTTGCTTAGATGGTATTTAAACGAATTGAGAGTTGGGAGTTGTCTAACTTCTACTGGTAGATTATTCTATTCTCTGAGCGTTGATGGCAAAAAAGAATTGTAATAGAGGCTTGTTTTAGTTCTGAAGGTTTGAAGATCGCTAGAGTTTCTCAGGTTATAACGAGATATTGTGCTAACTTGTCGTGGAAGAAGGGAAGAAAGATAGGTAGGTGCTAAGTTGTTAAACATTTTGTAAAATAATGTCAGTTTATGTTTGTGTCGCCTTTGTTGAAGTGTATCCCAACAGACTTCTTGGTACAGTTTATTCAAGGAGACTAGTATAGTTGAGCCTGTGACTATCCTTGCTGCTTCAACCTGAATTTTCTCGAGTTCATTTTTTCGTATTGTGAACAGTTGTCCCAAATAACATCAGCATATTCCAAAATTGGCCTTATAAAAGCTGTATAAATAGTTTCTAGTGATTTTCTGTCAAGTTTGAATTTCAGTTTCCGCATTACATTTATTCTGAACCATGCCTTCTCTTTTATATAATCAATCTGTTTGTGCCAAGAACAATCTTGAGAAAAATATAAGCCCAGATGTTTGTGGAAGTCTACTTCGTCAATCTGAATGTTTTGCATAAATAGAGGTGGGTGATTTGGTTTGATTAACTTACGTGACATGAGGAAAGATGCACTCTTCGACGGGTTAAAAGCTACGAGCCAGGTAGCAGCCCATTTGGAAATTTTATCGAGGTCAGAGTTGAGACAGGTAGCAGCTGAGACAGGATCGTCTACAACTATGAAAAGGCTAGTGTCATCAGCAAATAGACGAATATTTGAACCGATGTCGGTGACGATGTCGTTAATGTACAATAAGAAGAGTAGGGGCCCTAGAATTGACCCCTGAGGTACACCTGCCCTTATGAATGCCCAGTCCGAGGTACCGCCTGGTAAAACGACACGCTGTCTTCTATCTGAAAGATAGTTTTTAAACCAATGAAGAACAGAGCCTGTGACACCAGCAACTTTTAGTTTGTACACTAGACCTGTGTGCCAGACACGATCGAATGCTTTGCTGATGTCACAAAAAACTGCCCTTACTTCTTTGCCAGCATCGAGTGCTTCGCAGAAAGTGTGATATAAAAATGTAAGCTGGTTAACTGTAGAATCACCCGGAATAAAACCGGACTGAAGAGATGATAGAGTGTTATTATTTTGAAGGTGATTATATAGGTGCTTGAAAACTAGTCTCTCGAAAAGTTTGGCTTCAGCGTTCAGTAAGGAAATTGGGCGATAGTTAGAAACAAAAGATAAATCACCTTTTTTGGGAACAGGAGAAACATTAGCGTATTTGTAAGTCGTTGGGAATATCCCATAACGCAAAGATTGGTTGAACAGATTGCAGAAAGGTGCAGAAAGCTCGCTCGACAGTTCCTTCAGAATACGGTTGCTTACACCGTCTGGGCCGGAGGCTTTTCCTACTTTCAGAGTCTGAATGGTTGACTGTACTTCTAGTGGTGTAAGAGTTATGGTACTTAACTGGGATTGATAAGAAGGTTGGGGCAAGTCGGGAAGATAGGCGTTTGTGTCATTTAGCTGAGATTGTCCTTGAAAGAATTTATTGAGAATAGTTGCTTTGTCTGTTTCATCTGTAAAAATCTGACCTTCCGATTCGAGTGGTGGTATTACTGATTTGAAGTTAGGAGTAATAAATGTCTTTAGCGTTGCCCACCAGTCCTTTGATGTAAGAGTATCTGATTTTAATTTGTCTGCTATTCTGTCAAAATATTTTTGTTTGGAATCGCGTATGATGCTTGTGACTTGATTTCGTAATGTTCTAAACTTGGTCCAATGCCTTTCTAGATTACTGCGAAGCGCCTTCCTGTATGCTCGTTTGCGTTTGCGTATATGACGTTTGAGGAAGGATGTAAGCCAAGGGGGTTCCGAGGGTTTGACTTTTATTGTACGATTTGGTATACATTCTTTTGCAATAGTAATTATGGAGTTCTTCAAGTTATTGGAATATATATCAATATTTTCATGTGCCAGAGAGGTCCAGTCAATAGCAGAAGCTTTTTCCCGTAGCAGGTCATAATTGCCTTTTTTATAATCCCATATTTGTCGGTCAAAAAGTTTCAACTTTGGTTTTGCAAATTTAAGAACACCATAAATGGGACAGTGATATCGTAATTGTTGATTTAGAAATGGATCTCCAACCCCACTAAGAATAATATGTTCCTTATTGCTAACTAGAATAATATCGATAAGAGAAGAAGAATGCTCTGTATAGTGTGTTGGCTGACCGATAGTCTGGTGGAGAGAGAAACGAGTACAGAATGAGTCAATTTTCCTACGCGTTTGTAGGTCAAGGTAGTTGAAATTGAGGTCGCCAGTGATTATAATATCTGCAATACCAGTATCAATAGCTAGAGCAATAGAGTCCTCTATGTTGCTGTAACAGTTCGCGTCAGAATTTGGGGCCCTATAAAAAAGACCAAAGAGAATTTTTTTCTTCTTATTTGCCACTTCAATCCAAATGCATTCCAGACCTCCAATTTCTAGATCATTACGACGTCTATATCGAATTCCTTCTTTGACGTAGACAATGACACCCCCATGTGCGTCGCCCATACGGTCCTTTCGTTCTGGAGTACTATAAGACTGAAGGAGCAAAGCATCGGTGTTAATGGTTTGGCTAAGCCATGTCTCAGTAAATGCTAAAATATCAAAATCGAAGAGTTCGGCATGTAAGACGTCTAATGTGTTTGAAATACTCTGAATATTATATTGAACGAAGGACAGATGGTGGTTAAGATGTAGAGAATTAAAAATATTCGTAGACATGCTAGAGGAACTGCTCTGACTACCCGACGATGTCGTTGACGCCGGTCCTGGGTTAGGATGGATGTCACCGGAGCAGAGGAGAAGAATACCTAGCCATAGTGTAATGTCAACTGCAGATAATACAAGAACACATACAACAGTAAATTGTTTGTTTTCCGTAGCATTGAGACCAGGTTCTAGGAATTTGAAAAATCTTAGTGGCTTAATATGCTTATAAATGGAGGCATTACTGCACAGACATGAGGTCATAATGTAAGAGTGTGCCGGTTTACGTTGAAACGATATCAGTAATAACAGATGGATGCATAGGTTGAATGTGTGCATGCGGCGATATACTGGCAAAACGACGTCAAATGTTTGGCCTCGCTTGAGAGTCATGTAATCCCACTAACAAGTTGAGTGAAAAGTAATGAAGTCGTGATGCCAGACAAAGCGAGTTGCATTGATAATGAGTCAAGACACGTGTGGGCCCGATCCCCCTCCAGAACCTCCCCAACATAATCGAGAATAGAAAAAAATAGAGTAGATACCAAAAGAATAAAACTGAAAAACATAATAGACATAGTCAAAAGAAATGAATGTAAATATGGAGGCAAAACATCATATTTGCAGGTCGACGTCTATCTGCCGAACACTACGCCACACAGACACCGCCGTGTAGAGTAATCGACTTTCCCCTCGCTTTTGCATCTTTCTGTTTTGCATCAGTTCAGAAATGCGTTTCAGCTTCTTATTATATAAGTTAGCTATATTAATGATATTATCAGCCCTACACAACGGCATCAGACGGACCGCCCCGCGATAGCCAATCTGCCTTTTTGTGGGAAAGTAACTGTCCTTTTTTGCTTTCCGCTATTGATGTTTCCACATCCCTGTAGTCAGGCAATTTTTATGTCATATCCAAATAAGGTATAAATAGAAGTGATGGCAATGATCAGGTATCGATCGATACTATTTCTCACCAATCCAAACTAGAAGTGAAGGCAATGATCAGGAATCGATATAATTAACCCACAGCTCCCATCAGAGACTTCAAATGGAAAGAAACACAAACACGAAACTATTAGACCCTACTGGAAACATCAATAGCGGAAAGCCAAAAAGGTTATTTACTTTCCCACAAAATGGCAAATTGGCTGTCCAAAACTATACTATACAAGCAATAAACACGCTAAAAATAACAAAAAATAAATCAAGACAGAAGAACCGCCTTGGAACGGCCAGTGACCTCATCTAAAATATAGATTATGGGTACTCGTTAGAACCGCCTCGTTGAGGCGGAAATATAGATTATGGGTACTCGTTAGAACCGCCTCGATGAGGCGGTTCTAACGAGTACCCATAATCTATATTTTAGAGCAGGTCGAGGCGGTTCTAACGAGTACCTATAATCTATATTTTAGAGCAGAAATAAGAAAAATATCACAATTTTTCATCATGAAATTTTCATTTGTTCGGCGATAAAGGTGGCAATGTATTTGTATAGGCGTGTTTGCGCAATGGCTGGGGGTGGGGGGGGGGGCTTAAACCGATTTTATGCGGCGGCAATCCTCACCCTTGGTTCCGTCGTGATTTAAACAAATAATTTATTTGTTCAGTCCTCATGAAGGTATACAAACTCAACAGTGCAACATCTCGGAGAACACAAAAAATCAAGCAACAGCAGAGAATTAAAATAGAAGTAGAGGCAATGATCTGGAATCGATAAAATTAACCCACAGCGTGCAATTGTTTTCTTGTTTCAACTGAAACATTTTGTCAGATAATGGACTGAAAAATATGTAAACTTAAGTAATAAAGGTATCTTATTTAATGTTTCGGTCATTCTGTCCCTTCCGCTGATTCAAGAAGGGCAGTTGTCAGTTTCTGGCGAAAACAATATGCACTATACTGGTTAACCGCTTGAGGTTTATGTCCAAGAAAAGTGTGGATAGGTAAACTGACCGGCTCAAAATAGCCTAAAATAGTGTTGACCGTGTCGTTAAACTCCAACACAAACAAACAAACACATTTATTTAATGTTTATTGAAGTATGAACATCATATGGTCACGAATCCCCTTCTTACAAACCCAACATTATAGTTTAGAGAACTTACTTACCATGTACTACTTTGAGAGGCATACTTCACCGCAGCATTATGATACAGTATTTGGGTAATGTAGCTTGGTCGGTTACTTGTAGTACTACACATCGCTGCACTACACATCACTGTACCCAGGCAACTTCTATGTCATGTCCAAATATGGTAAAACAGAAGTGAAGGCAATGATAAGGTATCGATACGATTTCATTACATCTCCAATCTAAGACATTAACCCTTATCTTGCTGTTCACGACAACCCTTATCTTTGCAAACAGTGTAAATCCGGATCAGATGGCTTCTGAAGAAGCCATCTGATCAGGATCTACACTGTTTGGCATTTAGTTTATGGATTTGTAGCAATAAATTACATCAAGTAATTGGATTGGTTGATAGACAGAAATGGGTGTGGCTTAAATGAATATTCAGCAAGATAAGGGTTAAAATAGATACGATCAGGAACTGATCTCACCACAAGATCACTGGGGAAGGTGAAAAACATGGAGTGACGATAGTAAACGAAACGAGCAACAGGTAAACCGAGTCAGCAGCTCTTTCCCAAACAAGTGGTGACTCAGAATATCCAAACCTAACTAAAACTGAGCCATATACATAATGGGGAAAATAATAAGAATCGCCAACATGATAAACATTAAACTGGAAGGACAAACGTAACTAAATCTGAACAATTAAAAGAGGGAAGAATCAGAATAATATATATGATTAGGAAAAGAATCAGAGCCACCAACAACAAACATGAAGGAACCTCAACAAAAGTACCGACTTGGAAAGGTCATTAAACTTACTGGTGGGTTTAAGTTAACTTTACGGGATCCCAACCCTCACCCTCACTTTCACTGTGGCTCAGACAAGTAGTTTTGGTCAGCGTGAAGGTTTTCTAATGCATCAGTGAATCAACTCGGTAAACAAAGATCTCACAATTAAAGCCAAGTTACACAAAAATGAAGATAGATTTGATAGCCATCCGGTGCTGACCACAATGCCACAAGGTGCTGACCACAATACCCCGTTGGACAAAACAACAGATATACAAGTTCCGGCTCCGACCAACTAATAAATAGCTTTAAGACAAAGCCATCATAGAGTCTGAAACCTGATCCACCGGCGTGCAATTAAAGAAGAAAGCAAACTGTCTTACCCTGATTTGGGTCCAACACCATGCATGCAGACTGTTGCATGCACCAACCATTCATGCACCAACTTGAAACAACTTCACCATACCTAAAGCATCATAAGCGGAAGAATATTAGCCGTACAGTGCGTACATATATGCAAAGACAAATGAGCCCCGCCAAGCGAATTTGTGTCTTCGAGCATTCCGTCATGACAAATTTTAACTGTGCATGCCCAGCCATTAAGAGGGGCCAGAGATATGGCTTTCTGTCTTAAGGTTCCTCTTGATTCACTGTTTGTATGAGCGAGCAGCGGAAGTTCTGGCGAGACTGCGCGGATGCGCAGGCTCGCCTGAACCATCGCTGCTAGCATAGGCGATAAGTACCATTATCGCTTGCCGGGGCCCAAATAATAACAATAATAAACCACAAAAGAATGTCTGAAAACCCACCAAATATTCTTGCCCAGAAACACAGAACCAATTCTTGAAACTTCTTACGTACCATAAGGTAACTGAGTAGTACGAAATTTGTTCAAATGATTAACCTAGGCTGATCTTTATCTATTCGGTAAAATTAGGTACCATGGGCCTGCAATTATTGGACCAAAATTGTGACTTCAGTCAGATTAACCCCCCAAAACTTCAGTTAAATAAAGCAAATTCTTCTGATACCGAGGCCCCGTTTTTAGGATTTACATCTATCTATTGCAGATGGGTTTGTTTCTTGCAAAATTTGTGATAAACGCGATGATTTTGATTTTGAAATTGTAAATTGTCCTTTTTTGGATGGTGATGCTCCCTGTGCGCTATCCTATGGCGTTTATATTTCGCAATTAATTCGATTTGCCAGAGTGTGTAGTCATGTAACTGACTTCAACACTCGTAATAAATTGTTAACGGCTAAACTTCTTAATCAGGGTTATCGGTACCATAAACTACGCAAAGCCTTTTCAAAATTTTATAGACGTCATTCTAATTTAATTTCAAAATTCAATATTGGACTTAAATCTCTTCTGCAGCAAGGTCTATCGGAATCCGAATTTTATTGTGACTTAGTATATAAATTCAGAAAAATATATAACCGCAATGACTTCAGCACCCAATTTCGTAAAATTATTCTTCGATATAAAAAGATTGGGAACAACATAAAAGTTATATGACAGACTACATGCATGGTAGTTAACCAAATCACGGTTGACAGCTTTGCTTCCCTCCTTAATTGAACGCCGGTGGGTCAGGCCTCAGATTCTATGACGTTTCCAACGTAAAGGCTTATTGAGAATTAGGGAGATCTAATTCAAGGTAATGTTGGTTGGTGCCTGATGCTCTGTCTCTGGTCGGGCCAATCGGAGTCAAACTGTTGATTTTCTTTTGCTCCCGCATTTCAGTGGTTTCTTGCTGTCGAGTCCTCGCCATTAATTCATCTCTGTGGTTGTCTGATTATTTGTGTTCAGGGAGTTGTTGCACTGACGAGTTGGGAGGCCTTCATGCGGACTGAGCAAATTATTTGTCTGAATCGCGACGGAAGTAAGGGCGAGGATTATGGCCACGTAAAATCGATTTAAGCCTCCCCCAGTGGAATTCGTTTCCGCTGACCGTTCCAAGCCGGTTCTTCTGTCGCGATTTATTTTTGCTATGGTTTGTCTTTGGGTGTTTGTGTCGCTTATATTATTTTATTTTGGATAGCCTATTTGCCATTTTGTGGGCAAGTAACTGTCCTTTTGGCTTTCCGCTATTGATGTTTTCATTAGGGTCTATTGTTTCATGTCTGTGTTTCTTTCCCTTTGGTGTCTCTGATAGGAGCTGTGGGTTGATTGTAACGATTCCTGAGCATTGCCTTCACTTCTATTTTCTAAAGTATTCACAGGTTTATTTATGATTAGACCTACTGACTTACTTTTTGACTCGACATAACCAATATTCAAACTTGACCAAGACATTTTCAAACTCATCATTCTGAGCAAGATTGATGATGACTGGACCAAAACTGTGGCCTCTAGCGTGTTCACAAGGTTTAGCTATGATTTGACCTACGTTTGATCCGAAATGGCTCGTATTCGAACTTGGACGATATAGTGTCAAAATAATGTCAAAATAATCATTCTGAGCATGATGATTGAATTACAACTGTGGCCTCAAGAGTGCTCACAATGTTTTTTTCTATGATTTGACCTTCTGAAATACATTTTGATCCGACATGACCATATTCGAACTGGACCGGGATATAGTCAAGGTGATAAACCTGAGTTGGACAAAAAACATAGCATCTAGAGTGTTCCAAGATGTCCTATGATTTGACCTTCTGACCTTCTTCTTGATCCGATATGATCCATATTCAAACTCGACCTAGATATTGTCAGGCTGATCATTCTGGGCAAGATGGTTATGGCTGGACCAAAACTTTCGCCCCTTGTGTGTTTACAATGTTTTTGTCCGGCAAGAGTCATGTTCAACCGTGGTCGAGATATTGTTAAGATAACCATTCTGGGCGAGTATGGTGATTATTGGACCAAAACATTGTCCTCTAGAGTGTTCACAATGATTTTCTTTGATTTGACCAATGACTTTCTTTGATTTGACCTACTGACCTTCTTTTTGACCCGACATGACCGATATCCAAACTTGGCCGAGATATTGCCACGATGATCATTCTGAGCAATTTGATGATGTTTGGTCTAAAACTGTGGCCTCTCGAGTGCACTCAATGTTTTTCTCTGATTTGACCTGGTGACCTATGTTTTGACCCAACATGAAAATAGTCGAATTGACTGAGATATTGTTATGATAATCTTTCTGGGCAAAATTGATAGTGATTTGGATCAAAACTTTGGCCTCTAGAGTGTTCACAAGGTTTTTCTTTGTGATTTGAATTACTGATCTACGTTTTATCCGACATAACTTATATTCGAACTTGACCGAGATATTGAAATGATGATCATTCTGAACGAGACATTGTCATGATTTTCATTCTGACCAAGTTTTATGATGATTAGATTGAAACTGTGGCCTCTAGAGTGCTCACAACAAAGGTTTACGCACGCATGACGTACGACCATCGACTCCGCCGGATATAACACGGTCAGGCGAGCTACAAATATAATCGACAGGTTTTGTTTTGTGGTGTATTCCTTGCTTCCAAAGGATAACCCTTTTATAAAACATATTTATATGGACGAGCTTCAGCGATCACATATGAAATTGTCGCGGAGAACCGATAATGTTTTATTATAAGAATCTATCTGAAGATTCTACTAATGTATTTTAACAAATATAGCAAAGATAATAAATCGCAGATCGGTTGTTTTCCAGGGTATTATGGGAGCTGTGGCTCAGTTGTATCGAGTTCTGATCATTGCCTTCACTTCTGTTTTGCTTGCAATTGTTTATACGTGCAAAGTAGATCTCTAAGAAGTAGCTCCGGTATATGACCCATCACAAGAAGGTATTATAGATCACTACGACCAAACAATTATAGCATGCGTTTATTCGACTCGTGCATTGGGTTGCATGATGTCAGCGTGAATGCTTTGACATGAGTAACATTTTATTTTACTTTTTGATACGTCTGCACCGGCGTGAATTTAAAGATGATGGTCGTTTGTTTGATGTTATGCCGAAGGTTTTCACACGATATGACGGTAAATCAAACCATGTCTGGTGTTTCTTTGATTCGTTGTTCTTTATTTACGCTAATCCATACTGCATGTGTGTATGCAGACATTTAACAGCGTATAAAATATACATTAAAGCATTTAGGTATAATACTATTAGTTTGTAATGGCGTACGTTGGAAGTTAAACTGGATAAGGCATTTTTGACGACGTTTAACACCTACTTGATATGGTTCTATCAAACTTCTGTTTGATATCAGCTTAAGTTTTTCGCCTCATTCGTCAATAATTAATGTTCTAAGAAATATGTTGCAAAATGTTCAGATACAGATTCAACTGACAGATGGGATTAAGCTGGCATTTTTTATATAAAGGATTTGCCATAATCACCAATAAAAACGTATTCTGATCAGATTTCATGCCAGTGCTTTCTTTAATTCCATTGCTTAAGAATTGTACGAAATCTTGTAACAACTAAACGAAATTTTCTTTATTTTACAGAAGTTAAGCCTCTCAGGGAAAAAAGTATTTTGCATATAAGTAATGAAGGATTATGAAAGAAAAAATAAACCATTTTACTAACTTTGAAGTTTCATCGAAATAAATGTTTCAAAAGATCTATTCTTGAACGTGCGAATACAAGATTTTGCAAGTCACAGAACAAGTTCAAATCATATAATAGCGTTCAATATTTTCGGACTTCTGCTTTGCTTTTTCTCTTAAACATCCCATTTATTGTAAGTAAGTAAGTAAGTAGACGTTATTTATAGAGGGTTACTCAGTTGGTATAGCCAATCTTCCCTGAGGCATATAGTGATTACATAAATAACAACTATATTAAACTTTTAAGCAAATACAAGAATTAAACAATCATTGATTTTAACATGAAATGGCTGGAAAAATGTGAAGAAAACATAACAGTCACATGAAAATACTCGCTCACCCATATAAAAAAGCTCACACATAATCAACAAATTATTCATGAAATGTGCAATACAGACCAGCTCCGGTAATAACCCATATTTTTTTTTCTCCGCGGTAATAGGCTTTTTTCTCGGAGAACAAGCGAGAAATGTTTCCGAAACGAAAGACAAAATCGCGTTTCAAAGCGGTTAATTTCTCCGCGAAACGCCGCGAAATTTCTCATCGAACAGCGCTTTTTCTCGGAGAAAGCCAATTAGTACAGGTGAAGTCGTTCACGGTGTTTCTCTGCGAAATTTGCCTATACCTACATGTATATTTGTTCATGTGTATGTCTTTTTTTTCATGCATTAAAATTTGGTACACAAAGTTTGAAGCATATGATGAAATGCATGTTCATTGTACAAAGATGGACAACTCTAGCGATCGTAAAGTATGATTTTGATCCGGTTGGAATCAAGATGAGTTGCATCTTATGCACTTTACAACGCAGTATGAACATGATGAATGTTTTCTGTGTGCCTTTTTTACTGTTGTGTAAACGCTTCATAAATTGAAAATTGTTGATTTTCTATCGGTGTACCATATTGGGAGTACTTTATTTTTTTCTCAAGTAAATACTTAAGAAAAATCAAACTCAATGTATATAATACCGATTATCCTGCTTGTAAATGTATATGTGGGCGCTGAATCACTCTACATTTTGGTTGATCTTTTTCTTACACTGCGAGTAATTAAACATCACTGATGCTTACACTTAAGCTCACATGGAGACCCGCTTGTGTTTCTTGCCTTTAGAATTCAATTTTGCTCAAACATGTACATTAACCCATTTCAAACTGGAAACCCCTAAACGGGTACCGTGGCAAACAGTGCAGGCCCTGATCAGACGCTGCGTTCTGTTTGCAAAAAGTTCGGCCATTTTCCTAATAAATTTTGAAGAAAACACAACCTGAAACCCCTAAATTTTGAAATTGACTCATGCTATATATAAGGAGGAAGATTGCATTTGGTACAAAAAGGGTTAATATGGGGAAATTGCGCGGCAAGCATTCCAAGGCTGCATATAAGTCTGACCTCTAACTTGGAGCAGAACTACAAAATTCTCCAAGATAATCAGCGAAGTTTGTACAGACATGCAACCTGCGTATCTTGTTAAGTCTACTGTACATCCCGAAGGAAACTGGCCCCCGTGTCCTAATGGGTAAGAGCGCTGACGCTTAACCCATTCAGTACCAGAAACCCCTAAAGAGGTATCTTGGCAAACAGTGCAGGCCCAGATCAGACACCGCAGAACGCGGCGTCTGATCAGGGCCTACACTTTGCAAAACGTTAAGCCATTTCCCGAACAAAATTTTTAGGAAAAAACAACCTGACACCGCTAAGTTTGCAAAACACACTATATAAACTGCTTAAAAGAAGAGCTTGGTTTGAGCACTATGACAGGCAACCCAACATATAAACTTTCTTCTTTGTCCAAAGATGAAATTCTGCGAAACCACCAATCAGGGATGCTTTCGTTTGGAATTTCCCTCCCAGAGGAAGATATGGAACTTCCAAAGTTGTACTGGATTCCTAAGCTTCACAAGAATCCGTACAAGCAGAGATATATCGCGGGTTCAGCTAAGTGCTCAACCAATAAAAATAAAAAATGAGTTCCTTTAAGAGCAATGAAAATATTCATAAGAAAGAAGATGGGTCATACTACGTAGTTTCGGCTAATAAAGCCTCATCAGTGACCCTGTAATGATCCGGTAACGAAAGCCAGAGGAAGCATACTGCAATTTTACAAATTTCGAATAGGCAGTCGATTCAAAGACTGATATAAATCAAAATGAGGTCTAAATAATTAAAAACCTGTCTAGATAGCCTCTTTCACAGATCCTCACACAAATCCTTACTGCAGTTAAAGATGGCCTTCATAAATATTGTGACACTGCATATGCCAGGAGTGGTGTGAATCAGATGTGGATCTTGAAAAACTCCAAAGAGCTTCTAGAACATCTTCAGTCACAGTCTTTTCTCTCAGTAAACAGCATAAAATCTTTCGACTTCTCAACGATCTACACAACTATTCCTCATGAAAAATTGAAATCTTAACTCAAGGAAATCATAAATCAATGTTTTTTCCACAAGAATGGTAACCGTCGCTACCAGTATTTTGTCCTTCGCTACAAAGACACATACTTCGTTCAAGATCACTCTGATGCACCACAAAAGTACACTGATACAGATGTCATAAGGATGCTGGAATATCTAATTGACAATATTTTCGTGGAGTTCAGTGGCCTATTATTTCAGCAAACAATTGGCATACCAATGGGTACTAATTGTGCACCGTTGCTTGCCGACTTGTTCTTGTGCTCGTATAAGGCGGTGTTTGTACAAAGTCTCCTCGAAGCAGGCAAGAAACGCCTTGCACAGCAATTCAATTTCACCTACAGATATATAGATGATTTGTTGTCTCTGAAAAATGCTAAATTTGCAGAGAACTTGGAATTCATCTATCCACGTGAACTTGAAAGTAAGGAAACAACAGAGACTGCAACCTCCCGCTCATACTTGGATTGTTATCTCTATATTGACAACGGGAAGCTTACTACTAGGCTGTACGATAAACGAGATGACTTCAATTTTCCCATTGTTAACTTTCCCTTCCTGAGCAGTAATATCCCGTCTGCACCAGCATATGGAGTTTACGTTTCACAGTTAATCCGTTATGCTAGAGCCTGTTCAAAGTATCAGGACTTTATGGAAGGTGGGGAGGTGCTCACTACCAGGTTGTTATGCCAGGGGTATCAAAAAACCAAACTGGTATCAACACTAAAGAAGTTTTATGGGAGGCAGCATGATCTTGTGGATCCGTACAATGTGGCCATTTCCAGAATTATTTCTGATATGTTTGCCAATCGAAAGCCATAGGAAGACTTCCAAAATCTTGGAAATACCCTTCCCGGCATTTACACCTTTTCTTCGTTCGGGTCGATGGGCAAGGTGGGCGAAGCTTGCTTACCAAGTAATGCTTAATATCCGCGGACGCCTGATTACACTCTTCTGGAGTCCATGTCTGTTGATCCGAACATTGATATTTGCCATTTTGTCTATGGATTAACGATTTTGGATAAACGCTTTGGTACTACGACCTAAACTACCTTTCAAAATGGACTCCTGTATATATAAGGCGGAAGATTCCATTTGGTACTAAAAGGGTTAATCATCGGGTCATTAGGTCTCTCCGCTGTGGTTTGCGCCTCGCTCGGGCCACAAATGAGACGCCAAGATCTGCTACAGAAGGTGGTCTTTCTCCGGTTTTAGCTCAACTCTGATTAGCGGTCCGTTCGAAATAAGGGAAATAATCTTGAAGTTCCGTAAATCCACTAAACACCCCGAGGATAATGGGCATCCTTAAAGCGCTGGCACTCATTAGGACTCTCACTGCTGTGGTTCGCACCTCGTTCGGTTCAAATTCTGCAACGTTGCGAGTTGAGCGCGGACGGCTCGAAATAAACGAATTTGTCCTGACATCATGAAAGCACACCTGGGCAGGCTTAGATCCTGTAAGCAGTTCACCAGTACTCGCATGCGAGTCGGTTTCAGCTATGCGTGGGGGCATCATACAGCCCATCTATTTCATCAAGCTGAGCTTTTGGTAAATGTCACACACCATTATGGTGTTAATAACCTACATGTATGACTCGTTATGAGAACTCGCCTATTCAAATATATTGTAAAAATTTACCACTAAAAACGGAAAATTTTCGGATAAAAATTCTGGCATTTTTCATATTTCTGCTCAAGATTTTGGGTACACTTCAAAACGATTCGCGAGGCGGTTCTAACGGGTACCCACAATCTATGTGAGCAGAAATTAGATAAATAATGTATACCATCGGGGTTTAAGCGGGTACCAAATAAATAGGCGAATTTTCGTGATGTGAATAAAAGTTGTCATGAGACTTTTAAAAAGGGATTATACAAAGGAGAAATAAATTACTAAAATGAAATTGTGTAACATGAAAGAATATTTTGGTTATGATGTAACAATGATTACCATTTGCCTTCGTTTACAAAAACAACGCCAAACAAACAAAGAAATAATAATGAGCCGAAAATTTCACGTAAGCCCAGTTGTATTTTTTTCTCCGCGAAACACGGGTAATTTCATTTTCAATGAAAGCAATCGGTCAAATTTTCGCAGAGAATCTCCGAGAATTTTCTCCGCGAAACCGGGAGAAATTTCAGCGAGAAATTTCTCGCTCATTTTATCTTTTCTCGCTGTTTTGCGGAGAAAATAGCCGATTTCGCGTTAGGCGGTTTCTCCGCGAAACAAAAAAAAATGGGTTATTACCGGTTGCTGGTCTGTATATACAGTCAAGCTATTGCACAGCTACAAATACTTAATGATAAAAAGGTGAAACAGGCATGCAGATATGACGTGTTATTGCCATATAGAAGTGAAAGCAATGATCAGGAATCGATACAATCAACCCACAGCTCCCATCAGAGACACCAAAGGGAAAGAAGCACACACATGTTACAACAGACATAATGGAAACAACAATAGCGGAAAGCCAAAAGGACAGTTACTTTCCCACAAAATGGCCAATAGGCTAACCAAAATAAAATAATTTGAGCATCACAAACACCCAAAGACAAACCATAACAAAAATAAACCGCTGAATAACCGCCTTGGAACGGTCAGTGGAAACGAATTTCGCTGGTGTGTGTGGGGGGGGGGGGGGGGAGGGGGCTTAAATCGATTTTACGTGGCCACAATCATAGCCCTTACTTCCGTCGCGATTTAGACAAATAATTTGTTCAGTCCGCATGAAGGCCTCCTAACTCATCAGTGCAACATCTCTGTGAACACAAATAATTAATCAACCACAGAGATGAAACAACGGTGAGGACTCAACAGCAAGAAACCACTGAAATCCTGGGGAAAAGGAAAACCGAGAGTTAGACTCCGATGGGCCCGACCAGAGATAGAGCATCAGGCACTAGCCAACAATACCTTGAATAAGATTTCTCTAATTCTCAATAAGCCTTTACACTGGAACCGTCATAGAATCTGAGGCCTGACCCACCGGCTTGCAATTAAAGAGGGAAGCAAAGTTGTCAACCGTGATTGGGTTAACTACCATGCATGCAGTCTGTCGTATAACATATATGTTGTATCCAATCTTTTTATATCGAAGAATGATTTTACGAAATTGGGTGCTGAAGTCATTGCGGTTATATATTTTTTCTGAATTTGTATACTAAGTCACCATAAAATTCGGGTTCCGTTAGACCTTGTTGCAGGAGAGATTTAAGTCCTATATTGAATTTTGAAATTAAATCAGAATGACGTCTATAATATTTTGAAAAAGGCTTTGCGTAGTTTATGGTACCGATAACCCTGATTAAGGAGTTTAGCCGTTAACAATTTATTACGAGTGTTGAAGTAAGTTACATGACTTCACACTCTGGCAAATCGAATTAATTGCGAAATATAAACGGCATAGGATGGCGCACCATCACAATCCAAAAAAGGAAAATTTGCAATCTCCAAATCAAAATCATTGCGTTTATCATAAATGTTGCACGAAAGAAACCCATCTAAAATAGATAGATGTAAATCCAAAAACGGAGCCTCGGTATCAGAAGAATTTGCTTTATCTAACTGAAGTTCTGGGAGTAAATTTGACTGATCAAACAATCGAAATATGTATTATCAATATTTAATAAATCATTCAAGTATCCAGAATTTGAGCTGAACGCTTCAATGATTTCAGACCGGTTTTCAGCAGATAGGGATATCATGAAGTCTCTCTCATAACAAAACAAAAACAAATCAGCCGCGAGTGGTGCGCAATTAGTACCCATCGGAATACCCACAACTTGTCGAAATAACTTAGTACCAAATCGTATATAAATAGTGTCAAGTGGAAAGGTGAGAGCTTCAGACACTTTCTGACATGACCATAAAGTATAATTTTATACTCTTCAGAAGTGAAAAATGCATTTCTTACATTACATGCAAGATAGAGGGAGTCTTCCCTATGAAATGTCCATTCAATTAAATCATGATTTTTTTTTTCCATAAGAATATGATGAAGTGTAGTGTAAAGGTTGGCAAAATCATAAGTAGACAGACTTGAAGCATGAAAACGCCTGGATTTCAATTTATTCAAAGTAGAAGTAAAACAAAGATCAGGAATCGATACAATTCACATACTCCACCCATCAAAGACACAAAAAGGAAAGAAACACAAACATGAAGCGACCAGACCATAATGGAAACCTAAACAAAGGAAGGCCATAAGGACAGTTACTTTCCCACAAAATAAAAAGACACAAGTGATACTCACAGTAAGTAACAAACAACAACATAAATATACCGCCACAGAAGAATCGCCTCGGACTGGTCAGTGGAAAGAACTCCACTGGGGGGGGGGGCTTAAATCGATTTTACAAGGCCATAATCCTCGCCCTTACCTCTGTCGCGGTATACACTAATTTTGTTTAGTCCGCATGAAGGCTCCCTAAATCATCAGTGTAACATCTCCGAGAACATACAAATCAAAAAACTACAAAGATGAAACAAGGTTGAGGACTCGACAGCATACAACAACAGAATTGCTGGAGCAAAAGAAAAACAACAGTTAGACTCCGAGGGGCCCGACCAACTTCATTAGAATTTTTTATAGACCAAAACAGATTTCTACCTGATCTTTCGAAGACTTTGTCGCAATATTTTATCACATGATTTTTGATGGCAGTCAAACATGAAGTTTATATTTGGAGTGTTCAGTTATGGTACAAGATCTTGAATTTGCAATAAATCGTGCTGTGTATGGTCTTTTATGAAGTTTGGGTAATCAATATAACGTAGGAAGCTTGTCTTGGCCTTCTGTAACATAGACAGCAAACTTGGTGGCTGAATGACAAATGTGGTCATCAACTAAAGCCCTCTCTACAGCTAAAGGCTGAAGTTCATAGGCTTTACGTAGTATGACCCATCTTCTTTCTTATGAATGTTTTCATTGCTCTTAAAGGAACTCATTTTTTATTTTTATTTAGTACACCGAGTTCTTGTTGAAGAGTGTTAACATAGTGAAGCCGTCAAACAACGACCACATTGTTAGCGGCCTTATCAGCTGGAGCCAAAACAAACTGCCTATGAAATTCTTGAATACCTAGTTTAAAGTGACGTAAAGACGTCTTAGGTTTAGGAGGTCATAGGTTCGTATTTTGCGAATAAAAAGAAATGCGTTTGTTCACTAATTTCAGAATGCTAAGTTTCCATTCCTTAAGAGCTTTACGCTCAACATACTCTCGTTTACACCATCGATTACCAAATTCATTCAAGGCAGCAGCGATTTCATCTCCACATTTATTGAAATCAATTTTAGAAGGAAATCGATATTTCGGTCCTTTAGATACTATATTGCGTATCCTAGAATCAGGAATAATTTTTAAATTGCCAGTAATAATATGACCAGCAGCCGGATAACAATACAGAGATTTTTTTTTTACAATCACATGTATCAGGAGTGTTAGTGTCAATATCAAGATCAGAAACAAGTTTATTGAAATTAAAAATGATAGATCTAACAGGTTTATTGTATTTATAGCAAATAATGGGTGTTTCAGTATTTTGAAAATAAGCGGGAATGGATGAAATAACCGAACTGGTAAATCTATGAAATCCAAACCCTTATTAATGAAGGATATTTTGATGTAATGACGTTTGTGATTAATTTCAGAATCGATGAAAGGATGAAGAGCATGCTGAGTATAACCTCTAGTTAAAAGAGCAGCGCCGTATAACTGATTAGAACTATCGTAGAGTTTATTCGCCTCGGTATCCAGAATCCATAGTACAGAAATGGGTAAATAACTTAGAAAAGCAAGCATAGAGTGGCGTCCATGATTCAATAATATTATAGTCAGTCACTTCAGTCTGGTATTGTTTCTTTTAAAAGCGCGTAATTTACGTTTATAATTACCAAGTTGTTCTGGCTCAGTGCGATCTAGTTTTACGCTTTCGACAGTCCAGAAGCGAGAAAATATCAAAGTCGGGCATTTTAGATATACTACCCTCATGATAAATGATACCATTAAAGCCCAATGGAAAAGGTGTATGTAATAATTTAATCCATTTTAATTCAGTTTCATGCCATTTAATAATTTAAGCCTTCTTATTATTACACACCACTCCCGATGCCTTCGTTTGGTACCGTTTCATGATGATACATTGGATGACGTCGTACGGCAATAACGTTGCGCGAAACTTTGTCAAATATAAGCTTAAAAATGTAAAATCGAAATTTCGAGCTTTGAAACCGGCTAACACACAGAAATAACAAAACATGTATAGCTTTACAATAAAAGGGCTACAACACTGATACCGTACGCCCCCTCCCTACCAGGGCTTGAAGAAATAGATTTGGCTGCATGATAACCCGAGGCTGAACCGAAACCGACTGCTCTTGGGCACCGGCAAACCACCCAGAGTTTCTAAGCCTGCCCAGGTGAAGATGTGCGAGTAGGGCCGTTCATTCATGCAAACACCTTATTGGTTTCATTGGGCGACGGGGCTTGAGATGTGATTTCATCATTTCGGGTAAGAATCCCACACATTGGAAGCAACGTCGCCAAAATGACCTTTTCAATGTTAATGGGGCGTTAAACCTCAATTCTCATGCACTTGCGTATGTAACGCGGCGCATTACGCAAACACGCCTATACAAATACATTACCACCTTTATCGCCGAACAAATGAAAATTATAAGATGAAAAATAATATTTTTCTTATTTCTGCTCAAAATATAGATCGTGGGCACTCGTTAGTACCGCCTCATCGAGGCGGTTCTAACGAGCACCCACAATCTATATTTTATTAGAGCAGAAATAAGAAAAATAAGGTATACCCCCGGAAACCCCAGTTTTACTATATAAAAGTGGGGTTCAAGGGGGTCAAAATTATATAGGCGTGTTTTCGTGATGATTAGATAGCGTCAAAAATTTGCAACAGTATGTCCTGCGATACACTGTAGGAAACCCGACGTCATGATGTTATGTCGCTTTATATTGGCTGACAATTGGTTTTATGCAGCTCACAGTGCTTACCGCTTTGTACAAAGTATTACAATTTTAACAAACGCACCGAAAAAGTGCATTGGAATGGGGATAACTGTATTGAAAACCGCCAATTGGGGAGGCAAATCCCCGGTCTCACGGTCGAAAATTACGTTTTATGGCTCCGCTAACGCGTCGTCGTACAACAAAATTTCCGATGTAAAACACGCGTTTCACCTCCCCAAATGAAAATCTTGAATACAGTTATCCATATATCAAACAACTACTGATACCGGCGAATACTTCCCCGATAGTACATCCGCTCGCGTCCATCGATATTTCAACCACAGCTAGAAAACTCCAGTACAACGGCCTTAAAACATATTTTTTAAGAAATAATTTACATTTTGTCCAGGTACACAAAAGTGAACAAAACAACTTTATGTAAATACAATATGACGGAGAGGTAGTAGCAATTATCTTACCATCCACTCTAAACATTATGATGCAAACGAATTGTTGACCACGCGTATTGTGATAAACACTTAAGGTTACACAACGTACTTCCCAGTGGTACAGCTGGTAAATGCTGACCCTCGTACCAAACAGGACAGAAACATGCGGACTGAACTAAAGATAAATGTCTTCCAATTTGTATTAAAAGGCACGTGCAAATATTCCAACTGTTTCGACTTTTAAGGTTACACGTGTGTATATAGCATTATTATTAAAGAAGACCAAAGTTTATGCAAATTATTTGTATTTAATTTAGTTAATCAGATAATCTGGACTTCTTGCGGCATCTTTCGGTATATTTATTGTGTTTTCGTTTTTTTTTTCTAAGCCGGGATCATAAATTCCGAATAGCCATACATTTTATAGACGTCATTTCAACTTAAATTGCTTCTTCAACAACGCCAATCGGCACTTGAATTTCATGGTGATCTCAGTACATAAATGATAAAAACCATATATGCATTCAATGATTTCGGTACCAATTTCGAGAAATTATTCTTCGATATTAAAAGATTGGAGTTGGACCGATCAGGGTTGACAACTTTTTTTCTTTCCTTTTTAGTTGCACGCGAGCGGGCCTTGGAATTTATAAATAAGTCAGTTGGTACCTGCCTCTTGCTGTTTTGTTCTGTTCCCGCATAATAGTTACTTCATGCTATCGTTTCATCGTTTCATGACATCACAAATTCAAGCCAATATAAGTTTGACCCCCTTGCACCCCACTGTTATATCGTAAAACTGGGGTTTACAGGGGCATGCCTTATTTTTCTTATTTCTGCTCTAAAATATGAGCCGGTTCTAATGGGTACCCATAATCTATATTTTAAACAGAAATAAGGAAAAAATCACAATTTTTCATCTTAAAATGTTCTTATTTTCGACAGAAAAGTTTATAATGTATTTCTATAGGCGTGTTTTCATAATGTTTATTTTTGTCATTGTTTGTCCTCGCATGTATGTCCTGGTAATATCTTTCACTTTAGATGGCCGGTTGACCATTTTGGGAGCCATTTACGCAAACTCTTTACGCAAACACGCCCATACAAATACAATTCCACTTTTATCGCCGAAAAAATGAAGATTTAAAGATGAAAAATTGTGATATTTTTCTTATTTCTGCTCAAATCATATATTTTGGGTACTCGTTAGAACCGACTCATCGAGGCGGTTCTAACGAGTACCCACAATTTATATTTTAGAGCAGAAATAAGAAAAATAAGGTTTACCCTTGTAAACCTCAGTTTTACTATATAAAAATGGGGTTCGAGGGGGTCAAAATTATATAGACGTGTTTTCGTGATGAGATGGCCGTTTGACAATATTGGGAAGGCAGCTGTAATTTTGGATTTCTTTTTGTAATGTTTTAAATATGTGCAGTTGTTTGTGTTTGTGTTTCGTTTTCTTTTGTGTGGTGGTTGTAAAGTTAAGAAGATGGAATTCTCTTATTCAAGCCAAGGCAGATTCCTGTTACGGATTGTAAACAATTAAAATATTTATATGGAGTTTATTTAAGAAATAAATCTGCTCTAGCAGTGATTTTTTGAGTAATAAATCACTTTTAGGAGGTCAGTTGTAAGGTAGATCAAATCACAAGCGCATAGCGGGAGTGATTTATTTACTTACAACTGACAGATGAACTGTGATATATTGCTCAACGAAACACGCAATAGAGGTGATCTGTTTCGATTCTAACACACTGAAATGCATTCTAGAAAGGGTTATCCTTTGGAAGCAAGGAATACACCACAGAACTAGAAAATATGGAGTGTACATAGTTTCTGGGCCTAGGCATCATCAGTGACCGTCAATATATTTTCAAAATTCCACAATGGAATCAATGATCCCAAAGGACAAGAAAATATAAACTACACTATGAAGTAGGACAGGGAGACTTTTTACGGCCGCCACACATTCCCAGACACCAGCTGTAGTGACGTTAAATATGTTCTAGAAAGGGTTATCCTTTGGAAGCAAGGAATACACCACAGAACTAGAAAATATGGAGTGTACCTGTTTTCTGGGCCAGACTAGCTAGTTTCGGCCAATTAGGCTTCATCAGTTGTATAGCTCATTCAATCAATTGATGCCGTCACAGATATAATCTAACATTAAAATAATATTTATTCTATTCTATTGGAAAAACCCTACAGTTGCAGCTATACAACTCATGCACCTAAAGTACTAGGTTTCATCTTAGTTGAAGGATAAGGTAAGGTGGTATGCTGCAGATATAAATAAATAGGTGTGAGACTTAAATAACTTGCTACCAACAGCCTACAATTCTCCAAGACATTCAACTTAGCAAGCTAATCCAATGTGTAAGTCTAGGCTGCTGATCGATCGGTCTTCACCTATATTTAAGGATGATGTACATTAAAGAAGTGAATAAAATTTGATGGCATTCGGTGAGCAAAAAGACTATGTTGTGTGACCCTTGAATCAATAGTGGTACATATAAAAGGTAGCCTTGGCTGAATCCCAAGTATCACGTTTATTTCACCAAGTCACAATGCTATATATATGTATTATGGGCCCAATGAGTCCTAACTACGGTGCTTTAGGCCAACAACACATAAATTCCTGATTACCTATAGCATATAATTAATTCACGATAGGTGAAATTTTACCATTCTAGCTATAAGGCTTCACAAACCTCTCCACATATTTAAGCGTATTTCGCCATATAGACGTACCACTTCCCCCTGAAGACGCAGCAAGGAGAATGTTGATTTATATGAAATAAAACGTGTCACTCGGGTTTCTCACCAGTATAAAATGATGCAAACAAACAGAAATACATGTGTATAACGTTGCAGTAATATTCTCTAGGCGTACAAGCTATTTCCACCTACATACGTGAAACTAGTAGTCTCCACCTATATAGGCGTATTTCGCTAAATAGACGTACCAATCCGGTATGTTGAGTTTTATGAAACTGAACGTGCCACTCTGGTTTCTCACCAGTATATAATGATACAGACAAATTAAATACACATGTATAACGTTGCAATAGTGTTTTCTATCCGAAACAAACTGTAACGGCACCAATCATATGAGATGCAATATTTTCATATTAATAAAACAGATATACTATGAAAAATCTCTTTAACTTTGGCCTAAATTTTACCAAATAACTTTAAAAATATATATCATTTGTTTTTCATTAGATTGTTTTTAATTTTTCTCAATATAGGTCAAACATCTGAGAAAATAACAGCAACTGGACTTCCCCAGCGACCTGCTACCTAGTCGGATTTACCAACCAGGATTTCGAATGAACCTTAAAAGCTATCACTCTCAGGCTCAATCAAAATCAAGGTGAGTTTATTTCGATGTTGCCTCATTAAATAATTCGCATAATTTGAAGAAATAGATGGGCCACATGATGCTTCCATGCGGAACTCAAACCTATCACATAAAGAGTACTGGTAAATTGCTTAGTGAATCTAACCCCACCCAGGCAAAGAAGTGCGAATCGACCTGTCAATGCTTATAAACCCTATTATACAGTGGCGACAAGGACGTTAAATGTCAAATCAGACAAACATAATGACAGTTCACCACAATGCCACTAAGCATTATATTAGTGTGGCATATGCAAACCATATATCACTCGCAATGAATATTCACAAAATCAACACTAACTTGCACTAGCACTTATTGTCATTATAGCATTAATAAAAATACAAATACAGAACCACAGCACAAGTGGTGTAGGCCTATATTTGTTATCATTAAAATAATGCAAAAGTTTGAGGAAATTTTCAAACTAAATATCCATATGCATGACATAGATTACTGTGCAAGCCCCCTTTTAAAAATGTTGAATATTATCTTCAGAAAGATTGTCTTTATATCAAACAACTATCGAACACCGAGGCATGGGACCTGTCTTCATTTCATTTTCTAGTAATGGCAGACATGTTCTTCAGACAGTAAAACATATTCACTCTCCGATGACCATGCCTGTCCAGGTTGGAGCCCTAAGGTTACGTTAAATCCGACATATCCCTATTCCCAGTGATCGAAAATCATTTTCAAAATTATCATTGTTTTAGAATAGTCTCTTCTCTTGTATTGATTAAATGTTCTTTTATATTGATAAAGATTCACATTCTGTTATCGCGAAATCTTGAGGCTTGACTTCAGTTCTTGAGACTTGTCTTCGCTTGTTGAGGCTTGCCTTCAGTTCAGGTTCCACATCTCCAGCAAGAGGGCTGGAAATCATCTCAAACAATTATAATAGTCCATATACATGGGCTACAAACTAAGGTAGTTCATTTAAAGGTGAACCCCAAACCTCAAACGCTTAATAGTCTAAGCCCAAGAATTCAGCACATTGGGCTAGACGAGTATCAACCAGCTTCTCAAGTCCCTTAATCTTATAGAATTTGCATTCGTCTTTCAGTTCCAACAAGTAGCGCCTTTCCTTTGGCAGCTTAGCAGTGGTGGCAAACGTACAGTCATTTCTTAGATAGTTCAAGATAATTCTAAAGTGAGCAGGATCCCTATCGAAGAAAAACGTGTTCCCGCTTGGTCTATAACTGGTCTCAGTCAACAACGCGAATTTGGAATCTGGATCATTTTGTAAGGTAGGTTTAGAACATTCAAATCTTTGACCCCCAATGTTTAATATTACCCGACCTTCGTGCGTTTGTCTGATGTATGTCTCTAATTTTTCAATTTCCTCTGCTCTTCTATCTTGCTCTGTAATATGTGGTTCCAAACTGCAATCATCCGACATCTGCAAATCATCATTTAACAACCCTTGTATTACACTTTGTTGATTTTCTTTCTTCATTACCTTTAATTTCAATTTCTTTCGCCTTTCTTTTCTCAGCTTTCCTCAGTTTCTTACTTTTCTTCCTTAACCTTCTCTCTTCTTCTGATTCATCTGTCTTTGCTATATCTGATTCCTGTTCAGTTTCACTTTTATATTTTTCCATTCTCTTTTTCGCTTTCTTTTCTTTTCTCAACCTCTTTTCCTTCTCAAAACTTTTAATTCGGTCATTTTCACTTTCCACATAGTTTAAATTCTCAGTATTTTTCTGTTTCTTTTCCTCCTTTCTCTGCTTTTTACGGTCTCTTCTTTCCTTTTCAATTTCTGCTATAGCTTCTAGTCTCATATTCACTGCGTTTTCCTGCACCAAATCTTGTGCCTTGTCTGTTACATAATCTCCAATGAACTCCTCCAACTCCTCCCTAATTACATTTTCTTCTTCAATTAACCCATTCACTGCTTCACTTTCTCTCTCTTGAAAAATTACTTCCTCCACATAATCTCGAGCCTTTTCACTTATCGAATCTGCTGCTGTATCGATGGTGTTCCTGATCGCTGGTGTCTCCATTATACTTGCTACTGCTCTCTCTGTTTCCCACTGTTCAGTTATTTCTCTGTTATAAGGTTCACATTCATAATCTTTGTCCTTATCTCCACTACACATATCGTCATTGTTTAATGGTGTTATGAGGACTCTGCATGTATTAGTCATGTCACTTAAAATCTTTGTTACAACGTCCCCACTGATCTCACAGTCTCTTGTGTTAGTTACATTTTCTTGTTGTTTACTTTGATCATTTTCCTTACATTTCATTATTTCTGTCTGTTTCCTTTCACTTTCTGAACAGTCCCTCTTTTCATATTGTTCTTTCACTTTTACAATATCACTTTGTCTCTCTGAACTATTTTTCTTGTCTGTCTTTGTGTTGTGTTGGTTATTTTCTTTGTTATTGCTTTCTTTATTTTGCCTTTGTTTTTCATTCACTTTTGGGGCACAATTAGAGTCACAATCATTTTCTTTCTCATAAATTTTCCTTTTGGGTTTTTCACTCTCACTTTGTTTCTTTTCAGTCTTTTCAGTCTCTTTTCCATCAATAACTATCTTCTGTTTAATACTTTCTTTCTGTTTCCTATCCGTCTTTTTGATCTGCTTTCCACCTTCCATTTGTTTTTCCTCATATACTTTCTTGTCATTTACTTGCTGCCTCTCACCTAGCTTTTTCTCCTGTCTACAACTTTTTGTTGGTTTTTCTCCTTGTACTTTCTTTAGTGTTTCAGTATTTTGCTTTTCCTCTTCACTCAAATTATCACTTATTACGTGTACTTTTTCCATTTCAGAGGAAGCCAGTGATGTTTCACTCTCATGATCAGGTAAGTCAGATTCAGTTATTGTCTCACATCTGATGACTTTCGAAGGTGGCTCTTCCAAAGTTATATCTGGATCTTCCAGCTGGAAAGGAGAAGGCTCCCGTTTTCCCTTTCTTGCTCTTGGGATTCTTGGAGGTTCATTCACTTTAGAGTGTAGCCCAAAGTGGGGGCTGTCAGGTTCTTCTCTAGGAGTTGCAACCCACTCCCACTTGGAATCTTGCTCCTCTCTGATGAACTTTATCATGAGCTCTTTTGCCTTTTCACCCCTTACTCCAGTCTCTCTATGCATATATATCATGTCATCTTCAGTCACATTGCAGGCATGCTTTGTGTTTTTTCTAACAAACAAAAGTTTGCAAACGGTACACTGATATCCTATCCCAGTGTGCTGATCCTGGAGATGCCGTTGGACCTCCCACTTGGACTTGAAATAGTGGTTCGTGCACACTTTGCAGAGGAAGTGAAACCCCTGAAACATATAGATAATGGTTTTGAGATGGAGGCACGTGTACCATTTCATTCAAGAGAGATGCCTCTATTCTGTAGCATGTGACTATTCTAATCAAACAGCGCAGACTCCAGGATCAAGGCATCTTGCAAACATTTAGCAAACAAGCAGGCTTTATACAGATAAATTCTGATCAATCAGACCAATTAGACTTGTCATTTCATCTATAATACAATCTATTTGCTTTATTTTCAGGTACCAGGAGAAACACCACTACATGAGGGACGTCATTACACTGCATATCGGTCGAGAAAACACCGGGCAAGGTATCTACCTTTCCAACCAAGCAGACTTTTCTTTGAACAAACGAAATCAGTTTTGTGACAATATATTTGCCACCAATCAGCTGCACGAGTACAGTCAAATGCCACCTTTGTACCTAGTGATGTCACAACAAACGCAGCTAAAATCTGTAGCATACTCTTAAACGGCATGAGTTCCAGCTGCATATATGCAAAAAAAAAATCAAACAAGCATTCACAATCATTACTATTTACCTTAATATTTACTTATTTATAATAATAATTGTTATTATTATTATTATTATTAAGGTTATTATTGATAATAATATTTGTATTAACTAGGCAAAGTAAGATAGAATAGTAAGACTGTGAATATAAAAATATAAAATGGCAGTCAAACTGCAACATTTTTTTTTTTTTTTTATTATTATTATTTACTGATAGTTCAGTGTTAACTTTCGTCATTATGCTTGCCATTTTTGTTTATACAAACTTGTATTAAGCTAAATAAAGTTGAAAACAGATTTTGTTTTGTTAACCATCAGATGCTCAACTTCAAACCTATTTAGTGACAAACCAATCTGGCTTGTCCTCTCCTAAATAAGGTTTCAGTTTATCATGGTGTACAACCATTGGTTTTGCTTTTGGGCCAGACTGTATTCTGAATAAAACATTATTCAGAATTTCCACAACTACCATAGGTCCTCTCCAAGGTCTTTGGAGTTTTGGATTGAATCCAACTTTGCGTTTGGGACTGAAGTACCAAACAGCATCTCCCAATTTGTATGTGTTTTTATGTATTTTAATATCATACCTCCTTTTCATGCTTTCACTCGAAATGTGTAATTGTTTTCGGGCGAAATCATGAACATCCAGTAATTTCTGCTCAAGCTGATAGGCATGTTCGGTTGCACAGAGCCTGTCTTCCCTTACAGGTCTACCTAAAGTTATATCTATAGGGAGTGTTAGTTCCCTACCAAGCATCATCATGGCTGGTGAAACTCCCGTTGTCTCATGTATTGAGGACCTATATGCCATCATAAGCAAGGGTATATGTTCGTCCCAATCATCTTGCTTATCTGATATATAGGAAGCAATCATGTTTTGAATGGAACGATTCGCCCTTTCAACCATTACATCTGACTGTGGTCGGCGAATTGTTGTCCTTGTTTTGTCAATACCTAACAGCATGCAAACCTCTTGAAAAACTTTAGCTTCAAAATTTGTCCCCAAGTCTGTATGTAACTGCAGGGGTACTCCAAATATTGATATAAATCTGTTTACTAGCTTAGAGGCAATAGTTTTTGCCTCTTGTGTTTTCAGAGGGATTGCGTCCACCCATTTTGTGAAATAGCATGACACAACCATCAAATATTTGTTACCCTTCTGGGAAATCGGATAAGGGCCACATATGTCTACCCCAATACGTTCCATTGGGCAACCAACATTATACTGTCGCATAGGGGCTTTTGCACGCCTATACGGCATCTTTCTTGAACCACAAGTTGAACAGATCCTACACCAGTAGGACACATCTTTATACATATTGATCCAGTAAAATCTTTTCTTGATTTTATCATATGTCTTGCGCCTGCCTAAATGCCCAGCAGTGACATATTCATGAAGCTGTCGGAAAACTTCCCTTCTCAAGATAGCAGGCACTAGGAAGAGATACTCTGCTTCATTACAAACATCCTTTTCACGTCTCTTGTATAAGACATTATCTTTAAGCTCTATTGTATTCCATTCATGCCAATAGGCCTTTACCTCTTTGCAGTAAGGTGCTACCACAGACCATTTAGGCTTCTCATTACTTCTTTTCCAATCAAGCAGGAGTTTTAAAGTAGAATCATTTTCCTGTTGAATGCGAATATTCTCCTGGGTAATATCTGAGCATTCCCCTGACTTCTCACATGAAGTAGAGGACTGGTTAGATTCTTCTACATGCTGAGTAACATTCAAACATATATCTCTATCACAGGTACTGTAACCACAATTCTGATCATTGGGTAGACTGTCTAAACCAGAGACGTTTGCGTCAGACACCACAGGCTCGCAATGACACCATGGCTTGTCGTCACGGGCCTTTTCAGTTAATGTTGCCATGCCCGCATGAACAACACTCAATTCTTCAGAAAGTTCCTTCATTTCAAACAAACGTCTTAGCAAAGACTCATCCCCAAAATGATCCAACCAATCTTCGGTACAATCTGCTGTCATTTTGCAGCAACAATAATCTATAGGACGACTATCATTATTAATTTTGTGAGCTTCGGCATCCACCCCAACACACACCTTTGTCTGTGAGGAGTGAGGAACCCCGATCTGGGTCATTCCTAGTGTCATCTCCTTAGAGAGCACCGATGCTACTCCAGGTCTAAAACAAGTGGAAGTGTGCGCACCACTACCACGGAAATTGTCGTCATCAATACTGGGCCCATTAAACTCAGGATTTTTATCCTGGTTTTCACTAAAAGGAGCACTTTGTATGTGCTCTTCAACCATAGTACCACAAAAAGGGACTTTTCTGTCACACAAACTTTTGCCTTCTTCTGAGGCAATCTTTACAGCATTAGATGCAGGAGAATATCGCTTCTCATAGCGATCACAGTTGTTATAGCATGGTCTGCGGGACAAGGAATCTGCATTGTTGTGAACCCTTCCTGCCCGGTACACAACAGTAAATGTGTAGGCTGACAAAGTCTCAATCCATCGAGCTATCTGGCCCTCACAGTTCTTGAATCTCATAAGCCACTGTAGGGACCCATGGTCAGTCCTAACTGTAAAATGCTGGCCAAGCAAATAATGGTGAAAAATTTTAACTGCTGAAACAACAGCTAACAGTTCTTTTCTGGTGGTGCAATACTGCCTTTCAGATCTTGACAAGCATTTACTATAATAGCATATCACCTTTTCTTCTCCCTCCTGTAGTTGTGATAACACTGCTCCTATCCCAACATTAGATGCGTCGCAATCAAGCAAGAAGGGTTGCCCCTGGAGCAGTGGGTAACTGAGAATAGGTGCACATGTCAGCAAATCTTTGATGGCATCGAAAGCATTCTGACAACGTTCAGTCCATATAAAACTGCAGTTTTTCTCTGTCAGCTTGTGCAATGGTTTGCAAACTGTTGCAAAATTGGGTATAAACTTTCTATAATATGAAGCTAAACCCACAAACTGTCGCACTTCAGTAGCAGTTCTTGGCTGAGGCCATTCCCGAACTGCTCGGATTTTTGCTGGATCGGTGGCTATTCCTTGGCTAGACACTTCATGTCCAAGAAAGGCCACCTTAGTACACAGCAAACTACACTTCTTTGGGTTTAATTTTAGGTTGGCTTCTTTTAGTCTGTCTAATATTAGCTTCAAATTTTGCAAATGTTGGTCGAAAGTTTTTGAGTAAACAATTATATCGTCAAGATATATCAACAATATAAGGAAGGTCAGGCCAGGAAACACTCTCTCCATGAGGCGTTCAAATACACTAGGCGAGTTTATTAAACCAAAAGGTAGAACACGCCATTGCCATAAGCCACTGCCGGGGATGGAGAAAGCAGTTTTGGGCCTATCCTCTTCAGCAATACAAACTTGATGGAAGCCGCTCTTCAAATCTAACGTAGAGAACCAATTGGAGCCCCCCAATGCATCAAGCGTATCATCAATACGAGGCAGGGGATGACTATCAGGAATAGTCAGCTGATTGAGTCTTCGGTAATCCACACAAAATCTTGTTGTACCATCACGTTTAGGAACAAGGACCGCCAGTGCACTCCATACAGAATAAGAAGGCTCAATCAATCCCTTCTCCGCCATTGCTTTGATTTCATTCTCTGCAATTTCCCTTTTAGCTAGCGGTATTCTGTAAGGTCTTAATTTTACTGGCTTACAATCTGGTATGGTTTTAATAGTATGCTCAACTAAATTTGTACAACCAAGATCATGCGAAGATTTGGAAAACTGGTCCTTGTATTCATATAGCAACACTTTCAAACTTTGTTTTTGCGACTCAGTTAAGTTAGAAGAGCTTTGAAGTAGGAGCTCATCAATATGCTGATAAGCCTCTCCTTCAGAAGAATTTCTGCTAAGGGTGCTAAGGGAGTTAACCTTCTCCAGCTCTCTGTTTCCACTGGCTCATATATGGCTGCTACAGTGTTTTTGCGAAGCAAGATAGGTTCATCACCCAGATTCAAGATTCTTATAGGAACAGTCCCAGCTTCTGGGCTAACCAAAGCCCTTGCCACCATCAAACCACTACGGTTGGCAAAGCACTCGGTAGCCTCCACTATACCAGTACTGCTTCTATCAAACCTGTCTAACGGCCGCCCTTTTACAATTACTTCACATTCGGGTGGTATCTTAGTACTTTCAAGAACAGCAACCCTGCAACAAGCCGGTGTGACAGCCACACTTCTGTGAAAACAAGCTATCCTTTCACTGTTCAATACTAAATGATCTTTGCTTAAAAGCACGTCACATTTATGTTTGATCATAAAGTCAATGCCAAGAATACCATCATTTTTGACATCTGCAAACAACACTTCATGGAAAAGTGTTTGATTACCCAGTGTAATCTCTACCTCGGCTTTTCCAAGAAAGGGCGAGCTTTCCCCTGTGGCTGTCACAAGCCGCATGTTAACAGGTTCCAATCTTGGGCGTGCTTCTTGTGGCCATCTGTCTAACAAACTTTTGCTGAGGATTGTACAACACGAGCCAGTGTCAACGAGAAAGGCTACAGAATGACCTTGAATACAAGCTGCAACAAAATAACCTTCCTCCATACTTCTAACTGGTACTGAATCGGGCCTATCTAATGTTGTCGGGATGCGGCCCCCCAAACCGACTGGTTCCAGTTTCCCTGATTATTGTCAAAGTGTCCTGGTGTATTTCTATGATTGTTAGTGTTTGTGTGATTTGCCCTGTTTTGCCTATTTCTAGAGTTATTTCCCCCTGCTGGTGTGTTCTGTGCAATCTGATTTTGGTAAGAAGTACGATTCCAGTTTTGATGGTTGTTATTGCCCCTGTACTGACCCATAGACCTTTGCTGTGTACCAGTAGTAGATGGGAGATTATTTTGAAATGCCCCATTATATCTGCCATTTCTACTGAAATTTTGGTTGTGTTGCCTCACGCCAGCGAACTTCCCAATAGCATACCGCTCATTATTAGTACTAGAAGTGTTTTGTTTTGTCATGTTTTTCATTTGGTCAGAAAGTGTTTGTAAGGTATCGCAGAGTGCTGCAAGCTGTGCATTTGAGTCATTTTCTTTTTCTTTACTCTGCTGGCAGTCCGTCTCAAGTTGGCCAACTAAACGTGTTCTCTGCTTATCCGCAATCTTATGTGACTCTAATCTCAGAGCTACCCGTTCTGCATCTGCAAGACTCTTAGGGCCTAGTTCTCTAACACGTAATCGAAGGTCAGAGTCAGTCAGTGCGTCAATAAAATTGTCAAGTGACAAAGTCTCAATCACATCCTTATTTACACCAGGATAGGCCTGGCGCACAAGCTTTTTGACTGCCTGAGCCAACTCAGGTATTGACTCTCCCTTGTTTCTGAGTCTGGACTTCAGTTGTGTTCTGAAAATTTCAGAACGATTCACAGATCCAAACCTGTTAGCCAGTTTATCTTCCAGTATATTATAATCACGACGGCCATCATGATCAAGCTCACTTAACAGGGACCTTGCTTCCCCTGTCAAACAGTTTGCCAAATACAGAGATTTTTCTCTGTATTGCCAACCATTTATCTCACAGGTGATCTCAAATTGAGATAAAAACTCGTCAAAATCTGATTCTCCACTAAAATTCTGAGGTTTCATCTTATATTGTGAGTGATCTCCCCTTGCGTGAGAACTATATTCAGTTGTGGAAATACCAGCCCTGTCATTACTTTGAACTGCTTGAGCATCTGATGAGTTAACATTGGAGTTCTGATTATTTGGGTTATTATTTGGAATAAGGTCTGCAACGAGATTGTTGAATTTTGTATCTAAATCAGTTAGTTTCTGATTAACATGCTCTGTAAGACCAGAAATAGTGTCTTGCATTATCTTTCCCATTTTGGTAATTTCTGAATCAAACTTATTTTCAAGCATAGACATTTGTAAGGAATTCGCAGAACTTGCAATTGAATTACCATCATCATACATTTCATTTCCCCTATTTTGTTGTGATGTACTTGGGGTATTTATGTTCATTTCATTATTAGTGTTATTTAAATGTTCTTCGCTTGCCATTCTGTAATATCACATTCACTTCCACAGAACAAAGATCAAACACCAGGATTTCTTTTACTTAACAGATTTTACTTTATTTTCAGTATGTCAGCTGCATGGAACACAGACTCAAGCAAACAGTGTGCAAACAAACAAGCGAATCAATCATCAGCCAGTGTGCCCTTGAAGCCAACAACTTTTTTTTTTTTTTTTTTTTTTTTAATAAATTTCTTAATTAACAATCAGTCTTATTTATTCCAATCCCTGGTTTTTCTAAAACTGTCCAATAAAGCAGTGTTTTATCCCACCATCTGACACCAAACTGTAACGGCACCACCCGTCGAGCTTGGAACGGAAATACAATCTATAGATCAGGATAGGGTGGCAACGCTACAATAATCTAGTGGGCTCGACCTGGGTCGTACTCAATGTCTAATGGAAGCGAATATACAAACAGCCATTATTTCCATTTCTTGGTTTTATTGTATTGTCCCTTAACAATTGAAATGACGAATTGGCAAGTAGTATAATGATACAAGCAAAACCGCAGTTACAGTGATACTATGTGATTAAATAATAACAGTGTCTACTTAGCCAGTATTATCAAACTTCACATATCAAACACTCAACACTAGCTGTAGTATACACTATTACAGGCCTTAAATTTGGGATAATCAATACATGTGGTTTCACCTATATTTGCAGTTGCAGTTATACAAATTAAGACCTGCATAAAACTGTGGGTTAAGGGTCACAACAATTATTGTGAAATATGTTCATTTAAATAGATCATAGAATGATCATTTGAATGACTTTAAATTGATCTTCCTATGATGCATTCATGATACTGCAGTTGCAGCTATACTATGTCTGCTCCTAAAATTATGTTTCAAACAATTAATATTGATAACACCTATTTCTCAGTTGATATTTCTAGTTGTATAGCTCATTCAATCAATTGATGCCGTCACAGATATAATCTAACATTAAAATAATATTTATTCTATTCTATTGGAAAAACCCTACAGTTGCAGCTATACAACTCATGCACCTAAAGTACTAGGTTTCATCTTAGTTGAAGGATAAGGTAAGGTGGTATGCTGCAGATATAAATAAATAGGTGTGAGACTTAAATAACTTGCTACCAACAGCCTACAATTCTCCAAGACATTCAACTTAGCAAGCTAATCCAATGTGTAAGTCTAGGCTCCTGATCGATCGGTCTTCACCTATATTTAAGGATGATGTACATTAAAGAAGTGAATAAAATTTGATGGCATTCGGTGAGCAAAAAGACTATGTTGTGTGACCCTTGAATCAATAGTGGTACATATAAAAGGTAGCCTTGGCTGAATCCCAAGTATCACGTTTATTTCACCAAGTCACAATGCTATATATATGTATTATGGGCCCAATGAGTCCTAACTACGGTGCTTTAGGCCACCAACACATAAATTCCTGATTACCTATAGCATATAATCAATTCACGATAGGTGAAATTTTACCATTCTAGCTATAAGGCTTCACAAACCTCTCCACATATTTAAGCGTATTTCGCCATATAGACGTACCACTTCCCCCTGAAGACGCAGCAAGGAGAATGTTGATTTATATGAAATAAAACGTGTCACTCGGGTTTCTCACCAGTATAAAATGATGCAAACAAACAGAAATACATGTGTATAACGTTGCAGTAATATTCTCTAGGCGTACAAGCTATTTCCACCTACATACGTGAAACTAGTAGTCTCCACCTATATAGGCGTATTTCGCTAAATAGACGTACCACTCCGGTATGTTGAGTTTTATGAAACTGAACGTGCCACTCCAAGCATTGATCTTTTAGGTGGCATGTTGCGCCTACAAGCTGTCCAGTAGTAAATATTTAGGTGTTCCACCTACAATCTCTATCTTCCAACTAGGTATTAACCTCAAGCCGGTTGTAGCAAAACAACCACAGACAGCGGCTGAACATTGTTTTTATAGTCTCCAGGCACGCGCCCAGTGACGTCAGAAGTCACCAAGGTTGTTACTAGCCATACGGAACATTCGGTCATTACGGTTCAACACAGTACTGAGGAAGCGAAAGAGATAAGAACCGAGTATTCCGCATAACCGGCGAAGAATGACAGCTGGAGAAAACAATATTTCTACCGGACAAAAAGGAAAAATACTGCTATAAAAATGGAAATACCAGCATAAAGCGGGTATGCATTGATCAAGTAAACATAGATCTGTATGTTTATGCAGGGAAACCGCAATGACACGGCTATTTGTACTGAAAATAGACGGCGAAATGGGGCACCGGTTATTTCGGCTCAGAGTCGATTCGTACTCTGTGCATTGTGCTTTGAATCAAACATTCATTTGAATAAAGACAGTTTTGAAGCATGGAGAAAATAACAAGCAATAGCCAGGCGCCGTTACAATATATTTTCAAAATTCCACAATCGACGAAAGTCGACGAAATGCCGTTGTTTCCTTTATAGTATCTCAATATTCCGCCATGATTTGAAGAAATCCCGCCAATATGTTTGACTGTAACACATGAAGTTACCTGTTTTTGCAACATACTTTATGCGTGCAAAACGCCATTCCGTCTAATGTCAAGGAAACGATCGATGACGTCGCAAAACTTCATAAAATGGCGGCTCTTCGCGTCACGCGTTTTCGCCTAGTGATTTATCACACTGAATATATCACCGGATTTAACCATTGGCTTTATAGGCGACCAGTGTCAGAATTGGATTTTTGATCGTGTTCTAAAATTTTCGTGTAAAAACTCGTTCGCTGTCGATCACTCATTTTCTACTCGAACACCGTTGTGAATTATTTCACCGTAATCATTCAAAACAACATACCAATTAACAAACTAGTTTTTTGTTCCATTTTCATTCATGCTTTACCTTTGAATTTTCAAAATCAAAAATTCTGCATGGGTTTCAGGAGGCATGGTTAAGTGTCGCCATCTTCTACTCATTCCAATGCAAAAATCATCCAGTACTTGAAACACAGAAGCAACAATGTCATGGATGTATAACTGTATTATCAAGAAAAGCATACTTCATCTTCGTGTTGCAGGTCTTTCCTCAAAAACGTCAAATGGACGCGAAAAATGAAGTCTGATTTCTATGATTTAATCAGATTTTCCGCCAAACGTCAATTAGTGTTATTGTTGTTACAAGCAACGTTAGCCACGTCGCCTAGCAATTATGACGTCAAAACGTTCGAAATAAAATAATTCACTCAGTGGATCATATAGAGTGTATTACTCAGCCCATTTTAAATATGAGATTTTTAAACCTCGGGAGGCTGAAGATCCGATAAAGGAACAAAGCTCACTCGTTTCTTTATCGGATCTTCAACCTCCCGAGGTTTATAAATCCCATATTTAAAATGGACAGTCAATAAACTGTATATCACATGCTTTTTGATAAAGCTGATGGCTACGTTTTCATTCGATCCATTGTACAAAGACTGTTCAAATATGAATGCAACTAAGCCCATAAAAATGATTCCGTGATAGCTTTCGATGAAAAATTTATTTTGTCCCCTTAAAGTATTCCCCTTTAACAGATATACAAACTTTCTAATGTTGGTTGGTGCCTGATGCTCTGTCTCTGGTCGGGCTCATCGGAGTCTAACTGTTGGTTTTCTTTTGCTCCAGCATTTCAGTGGTTTCTTGCTGTCGAGTCCTCACCGTTGTCTCACCTCTGTGGTTCTTTGATTTTTGTGTTCTAGGAGATGTTGCACTGATGAGTTAGAAGGCCTTCATGCGGACTGAACAAATTATTTGTCTAAATCGCGACGGAAGTAAGGGCGAGGATTGTGGCCACGTAAAATCGATTTAAGCCCCCCAGTGGAAATCTTCCACTGACCGTTCCAAGGCGGCTCTTCTGTGGCGATTTATTTATGTTGTTGTTTGTTACTTACTGTGTGTATCACTTGTGTCTTTTAATTGTGGATGGCCATATTGCCATTTTGTGGGAAAGTAACTGTCCTTATGGCCTTCCTTTGTTTAGGTTTCCATTATGGTCTGGTCGCCTAATGTTTGTATTTCTTTCCCTTTGGTGTCTTTTATTGTTGGCGTAAGTTAATTGTATCAATTCCTGATCTTTGTTTTACTTCTACTTTCAGTCTTCTGATCCAATCATTGAATGCATTTTGGTAGTCTTTTCGAGGTATACTATGAAGGCACTGGAATATTGCAGAACCGAGGTGTTTGCGCTGTACATATTTTAGACCAGAAAGGTATTTTTTCAGCCACGGTAACAAAAAAAGTCACACGGGGCAAGGTCAGGAGAATACGGGGGGGGGGGGGGGGGGGAAGGGGTGAGTGTGGGAGTTCAACAACCTTTTCCTGCTTCAGATAGTCTTGCACAATGAACGCCTTGTGCAATGACGCATTGTCATGTAGCAATCTGACATTGCCCAAACCAGTTGCGGGTCTTCGTTCTTTGAAATATTTCTTCAATTTTCGAAGAACTTTATTCTTATAAAACTTTGCATTTACAGATTTGCCTTTAGGCACAGCAACCTGAATAGCAGGGCCCTGATTTGAAAAGAATATGGCATACATTACCTTCTTGACGCTCATGATCCGCTTTGCAATGCATGGTCTTTTGCAATACTTTGTTGCCCATATTTTGTTCTGAATCTTTCGTTTTGGCTCAAAAAAGTGAACCCATGTCTCGTTACCTGTGACGACATTAGCGAAAGACCGTGCATTGTTATTTGTAAACTTTTTAAGCAACTTCTTGGCGCACTGAACGCGTGTCTTTTTCTGCTCTTCTGTCAACAGATGGGGAATCCATCTAGAACAGATCTTTCTCATTTTCAAATCCCGTTTCAGAATTGTATTGCTCCTTATGAGATGCAAACCATACTAGCTATTTGCCAAGTGGTGTATCGTGCATCGGTAGCAACTATTTCTTTCACTCTAGCAACCGTCTTGGCAGATGTTGCTCTTTGCGGCCGACGATCATGTGGTGCATCTTCGGTTGCGCCTAGCCAACAGCAGAATTTCTTACACCAACGAAAAACTGTCGGAAAAGACATTTCATTATGCCCATAAACCGAACATATTTCATCAAAAATGTCTTTGCACCGTATACCAAGAATACAACGATTCTTAATATAGGACCGTATTTCAACGGCGTACTCTGATCTTCTTCCAACCATGTTTTGTATTAGTATACAAGAGTAGACAGTGTTTATCGAAAGATATACATGGCTAAAGTGCACGGATTTTAACAGGTTTGGTATCAATGTATAGGTAAAATGTTTTTCTACGCTGTGATATTTATTTCCAGGTGATTTTCGCATTAGTGCATGAGAAAACGTTCTACTTGCATTCATATTTGAACAGTCCTCGTACAGTTCACTCTTAACATACAGACCATGCAAACAGTAGTGGACGGAGGGACACATAAGCTGACTGAAACAAAAACTGTGTAGACGCCATCTTGAAAGCGCTTTCTATTGTACTGAATGAAAATAAAAAACTAAAATTATTATAATGGTGATAAAACAATTAAACATGCGAGTGTACAATAACCAAACTTACAACTAATTCAGTGGTTATTCCGCCCCCGCCCATCGGGGTTTGAAGAAATATATTGGCTGCATGATGCTTCCACGCAGAGCTGAAACCGACCCGCACATGAGTACTGGTAAACCGCTTAGAGGGTCTAAGCCTGTCCAGGCAAAGCGGTGCGAGTCGGTCCGTCCATACTTATACACCATATGGGTAAATAATAATAATAAATAATAATAATTGACCTTATTTATAGAGGGTAACACATTTAGTACTAATCTTCCATGTGGCCCTCTTTTCCTGGGTAGAAACCAGTACTTAGCAATGTTGATAAAGTCTCTAGCTAAAAGAAACAACATTTGGAGCTTGTCGTGATCGAACCGGTTACCTCTCGATCTCAAATCCAATGCTTTACCACTGCACCACAGCGACCTGAAAAAAAAACATAAGTTAAAAAAAAATGGCGTTTGGGTCCTTGGTGCCATTAATGTAATAGTTATGACTGGGGTGCATCCAATAAAGTATGATAACAGTTCAGATATAAAGCAATCCACTGAACCATGAAGGTAACACCTCTTTGAAAAAAAAAAAAGATTAACCAGAAGGTAAACCTCCGACGACGCCAAACACCTACCAAAACATCGCTGTTTAATAGGACGTATTATTCTTGCACACCAGACAAGCAAATCCGTGATTTTACCCTGGGATAGCAATTTATGTTCGGACACTGGTGTTCCGACCCAAAATCGAATATAATCGCGTGTTTGATAAATGCACTGGTTGGTTACGACCTCGTATGCGCCGTCGTTAATGTTGACGTCACAGCACGTTACTCGACGTCACTAAACATTCCTGTACTGTTATCACAATATGGTGGACGTCGGCACTCGAAGTAACTGCAGCACTAAAAACCGCGCTAAGAAATGGAAGATATTCAAGAAAAAGAATCCTATATGGGATCACCGTCCGGCATCACTCGGCAAGCCTCGTGATGCCGGACAGTGACCCTTGGGACGGATTTTTCCATAGTCCGTCCCTCGGGATCACCATCCGGCATCACTCGGCAAGCCTCGTGATGCCGAACAGTGACCCTTTGGACGGATTTTTCCATCCGCCCCTCACACCCATATAAGATTCTTATATTCTTTTTAAAATAGAAGTGAAGACAATGGTCAGGAGTTGATCTAATTTCCACCCAGACATCAAAGAGGAAGAAACACGTACATAAAATAACCACTACAAAGAAAACGTCAACAAACAGAAAGCAAAAAGGAAGTTACTTTCCCACAAAATGGCAACACAGGTAACATCGTAAACAATACATAAATGCAAACACGAACTGTCACAATAATAAACCACGATAGAAGAAGCGCCTTGGAACGGTTAGGATTTTGTTTGGTTTACTGGCGGCTTTGGGGAGCTTAAATCGATTTTACATAGCCAAAATCCTCGCCCTCGGTCCAACCCCTGGAAAAATTGGATTCTCTTTGATTGCATTCGACCCATCTTCAGATAAAAAGGTCTTTTTTAAACTAGATTAAATAGACTTTCTAGCGACCTCATCTTGAAGAGTATACGAGCATATTCAAATAAATATTCATAAATTTAACACGTGTATTTTTATGCAAACTAGATGGCCAGATTTCATATTGTCACATAAATTGAGTCCATTGTCTTATATCCCATACAACATGATATCTAAACGATGTCAAGTATATCTCATTTCATTCTACAGTTAGCATTTTAAGACACCCTTGAGGTCCTAATTTTCCTGGCGGGTCAGATATGTGAGTATCTTTTATGCACAATTAATTCATTCTAGAGAAGGCCAGATGACCATACCACCCTGTCTCAGCTGTAGTTGATCTTGCCTGATTAGCCATCATATTAGCAGGTCTTTGTTCTAAACACCTTACAAGGTTTTACTTTATTGCTTTTATTTCTGATCAAAAAACTTACCTAAGAGTTTGGGTACCCGTGAGAACTGCGGTTTTAAGAGTACCCACTATGTGCGCAACTCCTCTTACAGTTTTTACCCGATCATTTTATAACTTTGCAGTTGTTTTTGTCATCGTCTAAAGATGTGCATGTGGTTTTGGGGTTATCCTTCGTTAATTTTTACCACTTTTGTAACTTATTTTTTTTTTTCTAGGCCCAAATAGTTTTTCCAGGCCCAAAATTCCAGGCCTAAATAATATATAAATAATATTACCTTGTGAGCGCATTTCCTCTTACGTTTTTTACCAATCATTTTGAAACTTTGCAGGTGTTTTTGCCATTGTCTGAAGATGTGCATCTGGTTTGGGGGTTATCCTCCGTTCATTTTTACCAACTTGTTCCCTTTTTATCTTAGTCTTTTTTTCCAGGTCCAAATACCATTACAATAGATACCTTGTGAACGCAACTCCTCTTCCGGTGTTTTACCGATCATTATAAATCACATAACTCATATAACTGGAACACCGGAACAGGCTATCTAGTCGCTGAAGGTGCATTCTGTTAATAATCTCTAGGTTTTGGTCCGGGGTCGTAGCACCAGGGGTTGAACTTGTATGAATGGAACTTCCAAAGAGAGTTTAATCTAGCCTTAAAACAGTTCAGGGAGGGTGCCATTATTACACTTTCTGGTAGTGAATTCCATGAGTCAATGACTCTGATGCTAAAGCTATTTGTCCGAACTTTTAGCCTATGTTGTCTCTTATTAAATTTCATTGAGTGGCCTCGTGTTGCATGGTAGGTAGATAGTTTGAAGAATTTGTCCTTTTCTATATTGTTGATACCGTTCATTATCTTATACACTTCAACAAGGTCCGCTCGCTCCCTCCTATATTCAAGGGATGGGAGTCCAAGGCATTTAAGTCTTTCTTGGTATGTTATGAAACTTTGCAGGTGTTTTTGCCATGGTTTGAAAATATGTACATATGTGGCTTTGGATATATACTGAGTTTATTTTTACCGCCTTTTTCCACTTTGTTAACTTTTCCAGGTCCAAATACTATTAGAAAAGATACATTGAGAGCCCAACTGTCTTAACAGTTTTTAACAAATATTTTGAAAATGTGCATATGCTTTTTTCATGGTATGCAGATGTGCATGTGGATTTGGGGTTATCGTCTGTTAATTTTTTGTCAACGTTTCCATTTTTTCAACGTAGTTTTTCCAGGACCGTTTACTACTGGAGTTGAGACTTTGTGAGCGCAACGCCTCTTACAATTTGCTACCAATCCTTCTGAAACTTTGCAGGTGTTTTTTTATGCTCTGTAGATTTGCATGTGGTTTTGGGGTTATCCTTGCTTTATGTTTTATCACCTTTTGCCAGTTTTGCAACTTATTTTTTCCAGGTCCAGCTACTTTTAGAATAATGCTTTCATTCGAAACGTATCAACTTTGAAGCCATTAAATAACATCAAGTCGCGTGTGTGGTAACCTAATGCGCATTATTGAGCTACCGGGTCTCAAAATTTATTTCTGTTTTTTTTTTTTTTTTTTTTTTTTTTTTATCTTCAATGCATACTCCGTTGTCATGTGTACACTTTTGGAGCCAAATACAGCTTCAAAACTTTGTGAAAATGGTCGTTTTCATTCGTGTTTACCCTTCGCTCTGAACATGTGTTCGGAATTTCTGTTCTAAAAATAAATCTGTCCCTTTACACATACATGGCGACAGTATCGTCTTTGAGTGTAGTTACTTATGGCATGGTATTCAACGTCATATTTTTTCCGTTTCAGGCATGGCCTAAGCAAACAAGGCCAAAAATGAACGTCGCATGACGTCATATATGTGCATTCTATTTTTGTCACGAACTAAAAAGATATCTAACTAGTGTTCGAAACTTAGTTAGGGAATCCCTCTCAAACTCGTTTACCTGTCATCATAATTGTTCGCATTTTTGCATTAAATGCATTCATTTGTATTGTTTTAAAGAAAACTACCGGCTATATGTATTTTAGTTTTGGAAGCATTTTTTCCGGATAGCTCATTAATGCACCTTTAACGTGAAACAACAAAGGAAAAGGCAGTTAAATTAAGTAAAGATATTTCTCTCGTTATAAATTGTTAACTGCTAAACTTCTTAATCAGGGTTATCGGTATCATAAACTACGCGAAGACTTTTCTAAATTTTAGAATTTCAAAATTCAGTGTTGGACTTTAATCTCTTCTGCAACAAGGTGTATCGGAACCCGTATTTTATGGTGATTTAGTATATAAATTTAGAAAGATATATACTTGCAATGACTCCAGCACGAAATTCCGAAAAATCACTCTTCGAAATAAAAAGATTGGGTACAACATAAATGTTATACGACATACTGCATGCATGGTAGTAAACCCAATCACAGTTGACAGCTTTGCTTCCCTCTTTAATTGCACGCGGTGAGTCAGGCCTCAGATTCTACGACGGTTCCAGCGTAAGAACTAAAATGAGAATTAAAATTTAATTTTATGTAATGTTGGTTGGAACCTGATGCTTTTTCTCTGGTCGGGCCCATCGGAGTCCATCTGTTGGTTGTCTTTTGCTCCAGCGTTTCAGTTGTTTCTTGCTGTCGAGTCCTCACCGCTTAATCTCTGTGGTTGTTTGATTGTTGTGTTCTCGGATATGTTGCACTGATGAATTAGGAAGCCTTCATGCGAGCTGAACATTTTTTTGTCAAACGCGACGGAAGTAAGGGTGAGGATTGCGGTCGCGTAAAAAAGATTTAAGTCCCCCCCCCCCCACCCATACACACACACTTAGTGAAATACTTTTTACTGGTCGTTCCAAGGCGGTCCTTCTGTCGCGATTTATTTATGTTATGGTTTGTCTTTGAGTGTGTGTACTGCTTATATTATTTTGTTTTGGAAAGCCAGTTGGCTTTTTTTTGGGAAAGTAACTGTCCTTCTTGTTTTCTGCTTTTGATATTTCCATTAGGGTGTAGTTATTTAATGTTTGTGTTTCTTTCCATTTGGTGTCTCTGATTGGTGGTGTGGGTTAATTGTATCGATTCCTGATCATTGCCTTCACTTCTATGTATCTATTAAACTATTCAAAATATACATTGGGACCACTTATTTGCCTAATAAAGGCAAACAGTTTCAAAGACAAACATTTTATTAAGTAGGTCTAAACCAGTTAATCATTTTTGAGCCCTATCAACTAATGCCCCGATGCTTTTAACTGTTTATTGTTTATGGTTTGAAATTCTTTTAGCCCATGGCGACTTTGTGTTTATCTGGCAAGTTATGATCAACTTTCTTGACATAACGACTAATAACGTAAATAATATACATGTACAGCAAAATTTCTGTGACTGGAGCACAAATTACGCAGTTACATTACGAATACACGCCTAATGAATAAACGAAAATGTTTGACGAAAAATTGTGACATTTTTCTTATTTCTGCTCAAAATATAGATTGTTGGAACCCGTTAGAACCGCCTCATCGAGGTTCTAACCAGTACCCACAATCTACATTTTAGACCAGAAATTTTGTTTGTTTGTTTGTTTGATTTGAGGTTTAACGTCCCCGTCAACACTGAAAAGGTCATTTTGGAGACGTTGCTTCCAATTTTGTGGGACTTTTACCCGACCTTGAGATGAAATGGCATCTCAAGCCCTGTCGCCCAATGAAACCAATAGGGTTTATTAGCATGGACGGTCCGCCTCGCACCGCGGTTCCTGGACAGGCTTAGATCCTCTAAGCGGTTTACCAGTAATAGTGTGCAGGCCGGATTCAGCTCTGCGTGGAAGCATCATGAAGCCCATATATTTCTTCAAGCCCCTATGGGCGGGGGCCGTAGACCAGAAATAAAAAAATAAGGTTTTACCCCCTGTAAACCCCAGTTTTACTACATAAAAGTGGGGTTCAAGGGGGGTAAAAATGATATAGGCGTGTTTTCGTGTTACCATTGCGGTTTCGAAATATTTCGTTTTGAGTTCCACGGAAATTCTACTATAGCTACAAATGTATACAATATATACTTACTTACAGCCAGTACAAACAAATATTAATGACAATTATACCTCACATGACTTAGATACCCCGTGGTGTAGTGTTTATGCTGCTCGCCTAATAAACCAGGGGTCATGGGTTCGACCCCGGGCTTCTCCAACCTTTCGAATGAGTCTCTAAACCGAGCCCCTGCCTCCATATGACCCTGTCTGCTGCTGGGACGTAAATGCAAACGCTCACATACCCCATATGACTTTCTCATACTAAACACCCATAGGCCTAAGGATAATAATGTTCATTATGATATACTATGACCATGCGATAATTTCGGCTATCGCATACTGTTTGAGGTTTACGTCCCACCAACAGCTAGGTCATACGGAGACGGGACCTCGATTTAAAGACTCATCTGAAAGTCTGGGACCGATCCTGCTACCCCTAGATTACAAGCCGAGTAGCATAACCACTACATCACGGCGGCTTCTTCGGCTCTTCAGGAAAAATGGAGAAAAAGAGTCTTAACCCAAAGTTGTAACAATGTCAAGAATGTTTGGTACCATAATATTTCTTTTGATTTATTAAGAAAACGCATACCCAAACTTAAGGATTTTATTCAGAAATAACGAAGTTATCGAGGTTTAACTTCTGAATTTCTGTTTCACCAGCTACCTCGATTATGTAGAAAGCCGACGTTATCCAATAATTTGGAATGTCATGTGGGGTGTCCTGTATTTTTCATTATAAAATTCCTTGCCATAATTATTAGTTTTGTTCGGTATAATAAAATAAATATTACATTTCTGAGAGGAAAATGAAGCAAAATGTTACCCTTCGAATTAAATATGAATATCATATTCCTCAGGGTGGATTTTTCACTATACCCTCTCAGGAATGCAATATATTGTTATATTTTATTATATACCAAGAAAATTTCCCTTTTACATTGTACAGAAGGTACCGGTCAATAATTTGCCATATTGCCCGCAGATAAGTTGCCTCGTTCACAATAGAACTACTTTCAAATTTGTCAATTTCTGCAGCAATTTTGTCATGCGTAGTGACTGAAAGAACGTAAAAAAAAAAACAAGAAAATTTAAGCTGTGACAAAGTGCATAAAGCACATTTTATGCTAGCAAATATGACCTACATGAAATCTGTTTAGATTTTCAATAATCCTTTGGGAAAACCAGAAAATAAAACGAAACACACACACACACACACACACACACACACACACACACACACACACACACACACACAAAACGGACACTTCAGAAGAAATGGCGTCCTGCGTTAGGAAACGTCAATGTTTTTAATAACGTTACATCCTCAATGTTAACGTCATCTTCACTTTGGCCCCACTGGGCGTGATCTTTCAACTTGTAGGAATTAATTTAACGACATGTATTATTCATGAACTTCATTGTTTTCCATTGCAAACCATTTAAGTATATTTAATCTTATTTTACTGTCAGATCTCTATGCCAAACAATCCCGAATTTTGTCAGACAGTTCAAGTTTGGGGTATATAATAAAACGGTTATTGACTTTATACTGTGAAATGTTCGGAACTCGTTCATATGGCGGAGACTCATTCACAAGCTTGTGCGTCGTGAACTCGTGCCGAATATGTCACAATATAAGGTCAATAACCCATAACTACTTTCGGTTTCATTACGAAAACACGCCTATACAAATACATTGTAACCTTTATCGCCGAAATAATGAAAATTTTAAGATGAAAAATTGTGATATTTAAGAAATAATCTCCACGTACCGTGTGTTATCGTGATTAACACACGGTGTTGGAGGGCAGATTGCGAAATATTAATTCACGACGGCGAAGCCGGAGTGAATTAATATTCGCATCTGCCCGACAACACCGTGTGTTAATCACGATAACACACCGGGTGCGTGGAAATCATTTCGATTCTAACATGATGCTAAACTGAAATACAGTAGTAACAAAGCGTTATCTTGGGGACTATTTTGCAGCGGATGTCGACAGAAGGAAATGTTTACATGCAACGTCACGATGACGCCAAATTGCACACACCACGTTGACGACGTGAATTATCGCATATTTGCAAACGCTGACGTTTCCACTGGGTTCAATGGGAAAAACGTTAACGTCATGTTAGAATTTTTCTTATTTCTGCTCAAAATATAGATTGTGGGTACTCGTTAGAACCGCCTCATCGAGGCGGCTCTGACGAGTACCCATAATCTATATTTTAGAGCAGAAATAAGAAAAATAATGTTTACCCCAGTAAACTCCAGTTTTACTGTATAAAAGTTGGGTTCAAGGAGGTCAAAGTTATATAGGCATGTTTTCGTGATGTTTTTGTTTGTGGATTGTTTGTCAATCGACCCAAAGTTACAGCTCTTGAGCGCTGATGTCCACGTGATTTTCACTGGTTTGTAGGAATATAAATAACAGTTATTTATAAAAAAAATAGCAATGCTATACTCATAGTTGTGAGGTCATAGTGCTGCGTCAAAGGGTTATCCATAGAATCTGGACCGGAATCATGTGTTTGGTTTGGCAAACCGTGTAGACCTGGATCAGACAGATCAGGCTCGATAATGTTTACTTTAAGTGCAATAATTTACGCGTTACACAAGACAAACTTAGTCCCCAATTACGATAACATACCCGTGCGCCATATTGCATTTTATCACATCTCCAAAATGGCTACGTTTTTATGAACATCCGTGACACTTTTCTTATTTATACTGCAAACATAGGTGATAGGTGCACGTTAGAGTGAGTGAGTGAGTTTTAGTTTTACGTCCCACCAACAGCTAAGGTCATACGGAGACGGGACCTCGGTTTAAAGACTCATCCGAAAGTCTGGAGAAGCCCGGGATCGATCCTGCGATCCCTGGTTTATAAGGCGAGTAGCGTAACCACTGCACCACGGAGGCTTCTAGGTGCACGTTAGAACCGCCTCATTGAGGTGGTTCTAACGAGTACCCACAACCTATGTCTTGGAGTAAAAATCAGAAAAGTAATGTTTACCCCCGTAAACCCCAGTTTTCTATATACAAAGTGTGGTGTAAGGGGGTGTTCATTTCACGGACACTATTTCTAACCTACACTCAATGACAATCGGCCTACCTTTGTGCTCTTGTTTGTTACAAAACAATTATCGTGTGTGAACTAGTATTAACCACCTTGATGAGGTAAGTCTAATCAGTAATACAGCCTTTCTACACATTCTAACTTGTATTAAGCAAGCACCAAGGAAAAATCATAATGTGCTTGCTTAAAACATGTGCTTGCTTAATGCATGTGCACCTAAATGCATTTGCCTGTTTAGGGACCTGGATGTATGCTTGCTTAAAAGAGGTCGTGACTGAACTATGACTGGTTTTACTGTATTTTACCGAAGATTTAAAACACATTCTGTATTAATCTACAGCTTGCCTTTGCCTGATTTAACCCACTTTGTACCAGAAACCCCAAAACGGGCATTTGGCAAACAGTGCAAGCCCAGATCAGACGCCGCAGAACGCGTGGTCTGAGTATGGCCTACACTGTTTGCCAAAAGTTCAGCCATTTTCCAAATAAATTGTGAAGAAACCACAAGCCGACATCCCGTAGTTTTGAAATGGACTCCTGGTATACATTATGATAAATCACCCGTGCGACATAGTGCATTTTTCACATCTCCAAAATGGATACTTTTCTGATAAAAATCCGTGATATTTTTGTTATAAATGCTCAAAGCATAGGTTGTGGGTGCTCGTTAGAACCGCCTCATTGAGGCGGTTCTATCGAGCACCCACAACCTATGTCTTGGAGCAGAAATAGGAAAACTAGTGTAAACCCCCGTAAACCCCAGTTTCTCTATATAAAGTGGGGTTTAGGGGGATCTACATTTCACGGACTTGTTCATGTGATGTATATCAGCCCCCGCCCATAGGGGCTTGAAGAAATATATGGGCTACATGATGCTTCCACGCAGAGCTGAATCCGGCCCGCACACTAGTACTGGTAAACCGCTTAGAGACTCTAAGCCTGTCCAGGAACCGCGGTGCGAGGCGGACCGTCCATGCTAATAAACCCTATTGGTTTCATTGGGCGACAGGGTTTGAGTTGTCATTTCATCTCAATGTCGGGTAAAAGTCCCACAAAATTGGAAGCAACGTCTCCAAAATGACCTTTACAGTGTTGACGGGGACGTTAAACCTCAAATCAAACAAACAAAATCATGTGATGTATATAAGGAGGAAGATTCCATTTGGTACAAAAATGGTTAATTACTCACCCTCAGTGGCTAGAACTTATCCCATCTAAAATAATGTCATGGTTACAAAGATGTCGTTTGGTTGTATTCTTGCTTGTCGGATAATATTACCTGACTGGTTACATCCTTGTACAGGATACAGGTTATAAGAATGCTGATTTCCCTATTGTGAGTGCCGCAATAGAATGTTGCCTGGTGGTACACACCTCTTTTCGGCCCCCGCCCATCGGGGCTTGAAGAAACAGATGGGCTGCAAGATTCTTCCACGCAGAGCTGAAACCGACTACACGCAAGTACTGGTAACCACATAGAGGATCTATGCCTGCCCAGGCCAAGCGGTGCGGTCAATGCTTATAAAATAAATCCAATTGGTTTCATTGGGCGACAGGGCTTGAGATCACATTTCACCACAATGTCAGGTAAAAATCCAAAACATTGGAAGCAATGTCTCCAAAATGACATATACAGTGTGGAAGGGGTCAAATCAATCAAAACACACCTCTGATAGCTGTCTTTCACAGACAATAAAATATACTAGTATAAGGGACATAAATCCCATAACTATTCTTTTAAGCTTTCGAAGAATTACACACCCCTACATAATAGTAAACGCCATCTTTGGGACTGTTCAAAAGTGGTAGACCACTTTTGAATAGTCCAGTGGTGGCTTAAAGACCACTTATGAACAGTTCCAAAGCCGGTTTCTTACTACATGACACTAGGTATAGAGGGCACACATAAGCCTTAACTTAGCTGAATTACTGTATATGGGAAATAAATCTCATAGTCATCATGTTAAGCTTTCGAAGAGTTGCACACCATTATATTGCAGATAAACTAAGTGACTATTGACTGGCAATAGCGGTTTGGCGTTAAAATTGCTATTGCCAGCTGGTTAACTGGTTATAGCAAAAATATCTTACGACAATATCATATTGCCATAAATGAAACACCGAAAAGAAAATAAACTAATGATATTAATGATTATGCACATATGATTTTGACAAGTGGCATAGAGGATCTTACATGAGTGCTTATGTATTATTGAATTTATTAAACGAGTTAAGGAAAAGGGATAAAATGCGAGGCTTTGCCGAGCATTTTATCCCTTTTCGTCAACGAGTTTAATAAATTCAATAATACATGAGCACGAATGCAAGATTCTATTTATCATATGACATTTAAAGCGCATTTTATTCACGATTGTTTGCAAAAATGTCAATATTCCGCCATTAGTAAACGCGACGTCGTTAAGGACGTCGTACATGTAACGTTACGGAACGTATCTAGATAATTTGCATATTTAATCCACTAGTGGTTTATCGAAAATATTACATGGCGTTATTACACTCTCAGACGCGACGTCATATGATAAATCCATCTAATATATTAAGCTATATTCTAACAAAAATGCAGTTTGCAGAGATCAGGTTTCTGTTGCAGTTCCACATGTATGCGAATGGATTGACGGCTCTCTATACTGTTTCTGTTATTTTCTACTCGCTAAACCACAACATTATTAAAACACATCTATTCAATGCAATGGAATATTCGTTACCAAAATGTAATGGAAATTTTTACCACAAAAAATGAAAATTTCAGATAAATATTTCGATATTCTTCATATTTCTGCTCCAAACATAGATTCTAGGAACTAACGAGTGTCCACAATCTGTGTTTTTGAGCAGATATAAGAAAAAATAATGTATTCCCATGTAAACACCATTTCTTCTGTATATTACACTATACCATGCCTAGATGTCCTCATTAACTTAGATATTTAACAATAACTTTAGTCTGCCTGAGCAATCAAAAGTAAGTTCGAGTAGTCAATTACTGGATATCAGTATTGTAAAGAAGGTGGGTTCAATACAAATCAACTCCAAGAAATGGTTGGCGAATTTTATTGAAAAGATTGTTGTTGAAGAATGTTAGATGAGATCTGAGATAAGAAAATGTAATATAATAGAAATGAGAAGATAGAAAATGAAGAAATGTAATATGCAAAAAATGCAGTAAAAAAAAAAAGAACTACATATATTTTTATCTATCTCCTACTTATAAACTTGCCAGTTCAAAGTTATATAGTATATCATCATTTTCCAACTATCTGTTTGGCCAAATGATAATATAACAAGATTACTACCATGATACACAACATATCAGACTATTATTATAAACTAATACAGTACTTCTGTTTGCAGTATAAATGTTCACTAGTGACTGTATCTGATCAGTTTTATAACACAATAGTTCTGTTATATTAAAGCACCATCATCACTGTAATATGTGAAATAAATTTTGTCTCCATATATACTCTGTATATTATTAGTTAATCAGTAGTCACTTCCAGTATATAATATGAATAAATTGTCTGTATACCCATATAATATTATGTTCACAGGAAGTAGTATATTATTTTTCCGTGCACTGTATTACGGTTAAAAAAATTGTATTAAGACAATCAGGTCTTCCCGTAGAATAAGTCTATTGCAAAATTTCAACTAAGGCAGCTATGGCTTTCCATGCCTACAGTCTAGTGCAGAATTTTATCTTAGGCAGCTATGGCTTCCCATACTTAAAGTCTAGTGCAGAATTTTATCTTAGGCAGCTATGGCTTCCCATACTTAAAGTCTAGTGCAGAATGTGAATAAAGTGAAGAAATAGAGTACTTCCCTCTATCCTAAAACTGCTTTTATGACACAAGTTACAGCTTCCTCTGCCACAGTTTTCACACACATGATCTTCTGCCAGGCAATAACCTCAGAGGGGCGAACGTACTGCAAGGGCAAACTAAGGACAATGAGTGACTATGATAATTATCTGCTGACAAAATGTCCTCAATTTACACTTAGACAATTAGATCACTTTATATAAAACGCAGAGAACAAATAAATTTCAAAATTGCAACAAGAAGCTGAAAATCTCTGTAAGAAAGACTGTAACTCACCAGGTCAGAAAATACATTGACACCACAGATAACTTCTTATCCAGTATCATAATATAGATATTGGCACTTCTGCACAACAACTATTCAAACAGCAGTCACTGAATGCTTCTATATTTTCCAATATTGTTAACTTCAAAAAATTGAACACATCTCTTTTCATTGACTGCACATAACCTTCTGACTTATCAACAAAACCCCACAACTCAAGACTACTCAGTTAGGAGGTGAGATGAAATAATCAGCTTGGTGATTGAATCTCAGTATTACAATTATAACTGTACCATTCAATGACATGAAAACTCTACAGGTAAATAATGGATAAAAGTGACAACACTACCAATACATTCTAATAAAATGTACAGGTAAAGACAAGCTTATAAATTTGTTACATATGCCCCCGTTTTAAAGATAAAATACTGCAATTTTATCTCAGAATACCATGAACAAATTTATATTACCATGAACGCGACAACATGTCCGCAAGAACATTTGTTTTACCAGATATATGTCTGACAGTGAATCTGAATTCCTGTAAAGTAAGGCTCCACCTTAACAATCTCATATTCTGGTCTTTCATTTTATTGAGCCACTGCAGTGGAAAATGATCAGTTTCAATGAGAAATTCTCTGCCAAGTAAATACTCACGTAAATTTTGACAAGATTTAACTATGGCCAAGCATTCCTTCTCTATAGTGCTGTATCTTTGTTCCCGTGGCAGGAGCTTTTTACTGATGAAGATGACAGGATGTCTGTTCTTACCATCCGACTGAAGAAGAACAGCCCCAAAGCCCCTGTCACATGCATCAGTTTGTAATATGAATTCAAAGGAAAAATCAGGATTTTGTAAAATTGGATAAGCCATCAATGCACTTTTAAGATCATTGAAAGCATTTTGATGTATCTGTGTCCACTTGACCTTGTTAGGCATACCTTTTGCTGTAAGATCTGTAAGTACTGCTGATGTATTAGCAAAGTGAGGTATGAATCTGCGATAAAATCCTATGACACCGATAAAAGAACGTACCTGTTTTTTCGTGTTTGGAGCAGGTATATTCTGAATAGCTTCTATCTTTTCTTTGGTGGGTCGTATTTCTCCATTTCCAACAACATGGGCAAGGAATTCTATTTGTTTAAACGCAAACATACATTTACTGGGCTTTGCTGTAAGGCAAGCATTTCTGAGTGCTTCCAAAATACATTTGATGTGTTTCAAGTGATCATTCCATGTTTCACTGAATATAATGATATCATCAATGAAAGCATCAGCAAAGTCCTCACATTCAGACAGCACCATCTTCATTAACCTGACAAATGATGCACTGGAATTTACCATTCCAAATGGCATGACAGAAAATTGATAATGACCAAATGGAGTTATAAAAGCACTTTTTTCTTTCGAATTGTTTGAAAGAGGGATTTGCCAAAACCCCTTTGTCAAATCAATTTTGCTGATGTATTTTGCTTTTCCGAGTTTGTTCAAAATATCCTCAAGTTTTGGCATTGGCTGGGGATCAAAAATGGTTACTTTGTTTAATTCTCTATAGTCAACACATAGCCTTATTGTATCATCTTTCTTTATGATTACCACAATTGGAGATGCATACGGGCTGGAAGACTTTTCAGCAATACCTGCCTCTATCATGTTTTGAATTTCCATTTTGACTTTATCTCTGAGAGCATATGGCAAAATATATGCCTTTTTTGAAACCGGAACATCAGAGTTCAGTTTGACATCATGCTGTATAAGATTTGTCTTACCTGGTACATCTGTCAATACATCTTCAAACGTTTGCAACAAAAAACTGAGTTCCTCTTTCTGCCTAAGTTCTAATGCCTCATTTGTCACTACATTATCAAGTCCTTCATGAGGGACAAGTAGAGGATTTTCAATGCTCTCTGTTTCAATGTCACTCTTTTCATCAGAACCAATGCATAATATTGGAACACTTTGTTCATTATCTGCTACAGTAAGTGCAAAATTACTTACTTGAATATCTTCAGAGTTTTTAGCATCGTCTTGTCTATCAATCCACTCCTTAAGCATATTTATATGAAATATCTTTCTGTTTCTTTTTCCAGTTTGAACAGAATAATCTACTGGACTCACTTGTTCTACAATTTCGTAGGGACCTTTCCATTCTGCAAATAGCTTGTTTGAAACTGTAGGCAACAATATACTAACTTTTTGTCCAGGTTTTAGAATTCTGTTGTAAGCTTTTCTGTCATAGTACACTTTTTGTCTACTTTTGCTTATACTCTCCAATCTGTGGGCAATTTCTGCCATTTTTACAAGACTCTCCCTTGTTTTGAGTATGTAACTTATTACAGATTCATTTTTAATTTCACCTTTTGGTTCTTCCCATGTTTCTCTTATTATACTTAATGGGCCCCTTACATGTCTGCCATAAAGAAGTTCAAAAGGTGAAAAGCCAGTAGAATCCTGAGGCACCTCCCGATATGCAAATAAAAGGTAAGGCAACAAAATATCCCATTCTGACATTTCATCTTGCACAAAGCACGTCAACATTCGTTTTAATGTGCCATTAAACCTTTCTACAAGGCCATTTGCCTCAGGATGATATGGTGTACTTTTAAGCTTTTTAATATTTAAAAGCTTGCACAATTCCTTCATTAGGGCAGAAGTAAAATTACTACCCTGATCTGATATTAATTCTTTGGGGATTCCTAGTCTTGAAAATATGCCAATCAGTGCTTCCGCTACTGCTTCAGTGTTAACAGCTTTTAATGGAATTGCTTCAGGATATTTCGTGCCATAATCTATGAATGTCAGAATATATCTATTGCCTCGTGTAGTTCTGTTTAAAGGGCCAACTATGTCAATCGCAACTCTTGCGAATGGCTCACACATGGGGGGGATTGATACTAAAGATGCTTTCTTAGCTTTTCCTTTTGCTACGCTTCTCTGACATTGTGGACAAGACCTACAATATTCAGCCACATCTTTAAACATACCAGGCCAAAAGAAGTTCTGTAAAAGTCTTTTTCTAGTTTTTCGGTTTCCCATATGTCCTGCAAATGGAATGTCATGAGCCACTTGCATTAATTTTCTCCTATATTTCTTAGGAACCAACACTTGATGAACAACAACATTACCTTTTTCATAAAAAGCTCTGTACAAGATATTATTCTTTTCATAGAAAAACGCATTTCTACTCACCACAACTGGTCCCTTCGCCAGTTCTTTAACCTTTTCTAAGGAAGGGTCATTTTTCTGTTCAATACTCAGATCATCGGCACTAAGAATTTCTTGAAAGTGCTCTTGTGTATCTTTAGTAGTATAAGATGTGTTAATATTATACTCATCTTTCTCCCACTTCTCATCAGCTACCTTTTGTAAAAATTCTTCATGCTTACCTTTCTGTTTCATACTTCTAGTGATAGCCTGAAATGATTCTGGTATTTGAACTTCTGGATAAATATGTCCAATATTACCTATTACAAGATCTGCAAATGGATTGCTCATAACAAGCGCATCAACAAGACCTGAGATATATGGAGTATTTAGTTTTACCTGAACTTCTTTGCATTTTCTGACTGTGCCATCTGCTAAAGTAACCTCCTTTTCTTGCCCTCTTACCTTACTAGCATCAACTAACTGTTCAGATATGAATATAGCAGTACATCCAGTATCTCGAAGTATTGTTACAGGTTTATTATCTACAAACCCTTTCATAATTTTTAGACCGTTTGTAAGCTCTGTTTCTGTTTCAGTGTACTTTGGCATGACTGGTATTTCTAATTGCTTACCCATATTCTTTTCTTTTTTGGGGGAATACAACAAACTATTTGCTTGCCTGGGTTTATTTGTTGTATCACTTTGGCTTCTGTCTTTATTTACCTTAAAAGGGCATGTTGCAATTAAGTGTTCAGTACTATCGCATATAAAGCATTTGCGTTTCTCCAGTTTCTGACCATTTTCAAAAGATTTTATTGATTCTTGTGACTTTTCATCAGCCAATGGTTTAAAAGGTTTAAACTGTGATGGTTTCTTTTGATTTCTTTTGTCTGATTCTTTATGAGCTAATTGAAAAGCTTCAGCAAGATTAACTAACTCTGATACTGTTTTTGGTTGATGTTCCCTTAACCATATTTGCAAGTTATGATCTGAACTGAACATTAATTGTTCTCTCAGGATTAGATCAACTAATTTATCAAAGTCTTCATCTATTGTTTCAGCTTCTTTCCAATGATCAAAATAGGAGTTCAACCGAACAGAAAACTCTCTGTATGTTTCACCATTAGCTTGTTTACAATTCCTGAATCTTTCTCTATATTCCCATGCGTTCAGACCATATCTTTCTAAAATAGCCTTTTTGATAGCATCATAATCCTTGCTGTCCACAAAGGACATTCTGGAATATGCTTCTAGTGCCTTTCCACTTAACTGGGGAATAAGATGAACAGGCCATTGACACTTAGGCCAGTTATGTACAGTTGCTAGCCGTTCAAAAGAAGTTAGAAAGACTTCAACATATTGACCCTCAATAAATTTTGGTAGCTTTACTTTAACCTTAACATCTTGAGTTGTGGGATCATGAGTCTTGAGACTGAGTTCTTTTTCTCTAATCTCTAACTCTCTCAGTTTCAACTCCCTGTCCCTTTCCTTACTCATAGCCTCTCTTTCAGCTGCTCTCTCACTTCTTTCTGCAGCTTTTTCTTCTCTCTCTGTCATTTCCCTTAGTAACACTAAACATTGACCTACCTCCTCGCCCCTTTCTATTAGCTTATTCAACAAATCTGCTGTTTTTTCGCCCGCCATGTCTTAGAATTGATATTTCTGTACTATAAAGAAACCCGTAACCGCTGCCACCATTGTAAAGAAGGTGGGTTCAATACAAATCAACTCCAAGAAATGGTTGGCGAATTTTATTGAAAAGATTGTTGTTGAAGAATGTTAGATGAGATCTGAGATAAGAAAATGTAATATAATAGAAATGAGAAGATAGAAAATGAAGAAATGTAATATGCAAAAAATGCAGTAAAAAAAAAAAGAACTACATATATTTTTATCTATCTCCTACTTATAAACTTGCCAGTTCAAAGTTATATAGTATATCATCATTTTCCAACTATCTGTTTGGCCAAATGATAATATAACAAGATTACTACCATGATACACAACATATCAGACTATTATTATAAACTAATACAGTACTTCTGTTTGCAGTATAAATGTTCACTAGTGACTGTATCTGATCAGTTTTATAACACAATAGTTCTGTTATATTAAAGCACCATCATCACTGTAATATGTGAAATAAATTTTGTCTCCATATATACTCTGTATATTATTAGTTAATCAGTAGTCACTTCCAGTATATAATATGAATAAATTGTCTGTATACCCATATAATATTATGTTCACAGGAAGTAGTATATTATTTTTCCGTGCACTGTATTACGGTTAAAAAAATTGTATTAAGACAATCAGGTCTTCCCGTAGAATAAGTCTATTGCAAAATTTCAACTAAGGCAGCTATGGCTTTCCATGCCTACAGTCTAGTGCAGAATTTTATCTTAGGCAGCTATGGCTTCCCATACTTAAAGTCTAGTGCAGAATTTTATCTTAGGCAGCTATGGCTTCCCATACTTAAAGTCTAGTGCAGAATGTGAATAAAGTGAAGAAATAGAGTACTTCCCTCTATCCTAAAACTGCTTTTATGACACAAGTTACAGCTTCCTCTGCCACAGTTTTCACACACATGATCTTCTGCCAGGCAATAACCTCAGAGGGGCGAACGTACTGCAAGGGCAAACTAAGGACAATGAGTGACTATGATAATTATCTGCTGACAAAATGTCCTCAATTTACACTTAGACAATTAGATCACTTTATATAAAACGCAGAGAACAAATAAATTTCAAAATTGCAACAAGAAGCTGAAAATCTCTGTAAGAAAGACTGTAACTCACCAGGTCAGAAAATACATTGACACCACAGATAACTTCTTATCCAGTATCATAATATAGATATTGGCACTTCTGCACAACAACTATTCAAACAGCAGTCACTGAATGCTTCTATATTTTCCAATATTGTTAACTTCAAAAAATTGAACACATCTCTTTTCATTGACTGCACATAACCTTCTGACTTATCAACAAAACCCCACAACTCAAGACTACTCAGTTAGGAGGTGAGATGAAATAATCAGCTTGGTGATTGAATCTCAGTATTACAATTATAACTGTACCATTCAATGACATGAAAACTCTACAGGTAAATAATGGATAAAAGTGACAACACTACCAATACATTCTAATAAAATGTACAGGTAAAGACAAGCTTATAAATTTGTTACAAGTATGTACATGTCTCTGTAACAAGGATTAAATTATTTTTTTCTTATTTCTGTCCTAAAACGTAGGTCGTATATACTCGTATGAAAGCCACCAACATAAATATTGGGTCCGTTTTACCAATAAGGCAGTTTCGTTTATTCCCAGCGGGCACATGACGTCTAGGTAACGTCGCACCAACGTCGATGCAATGTCATGTCGTTACAAAGACATTGCTATGACGTTGTATTCACGTTTGTGTCCAGTGGGTTATGCTTGAAGACGCCTTTTTATAACGCCATAAAAAGGCGTTCCAGGCTAAATAGTATGTACGATCTATGTTTGGAACATAAATTAGAAACATAGAAATAGAAAATTGATGCTGTCCATGGCAGAAACAATCAGAAAAATTCAGGAGATGGCGTCTATAAGCCACAAGGCTTACTGTCAGATCCTTTAGCCACATCGTACTTGTATATGTGTATTGTAAATGTATCAAAGCTCGAAATAAAGTATTGTTTAAACCAATCAGAAAAATTATCCACATCTTCCCAAAACGAAGACGGTGAGGTGAATAAAATACCAAATTAAGTCAACAATGCATAACATATTACAAAACATGGAATTGCTTGGAAAAAGAAAAACAAACAGCATGCAGCAGCGATAAGTACATGTGTCTTAGCCGAGATACACAAGACCCACCACTCTAGAACAAGCATATGCATGTAAGCGTTTACATACTGAGAAAGTAATAACTGGTATGAAATAATTCTGCAAGCCAACAGGCGATAGCGATTTTAACGTAAATTCGCTAATGCTAGTTAAGTGGAAATAGCCATTTTAACGTAAAACCTGACAATAGCCCTTTCCTTAAAAAAAAATCTTAATGCCAAAATTCGAGATACAGATAAAATATCGGTGAATGTTAAACAACGCCAGGATAAGTTGCCCACGATGTATTGGTTACCAAAGCGTCATGAACGGCCACACAAAATAGAAGTGAAGGCAATGATCAGGCAAAAACCGCTTTATTGCTTACTTCAGCTTTTGTACGACTAATGAACCCTCTAAAGTATTAACTTCTTGTCTCACCGCTATTAAGGATCATGCTATCAGATATTGTGAAACTGTATATGAAAGATCAAGTAAAAATTTGTTTTTAGTGTATAAAGAATTCTGGTGAGGCACGTAATACATTAAAGTTAAGGGGTTTTCGAGCGTCTAGAAAGACTACATATGATTTTTCCACTCTATACACAACTTTACCTCATAATTTGATAAAGAAAAACACTTACTAATTGGATTGAAAGCACTTTTCAAAGAGAGGGCGCTACTTTCCTTCGATGTAATAACAGACGTGCCTTCTTTACATCAGATACAAATCTAAAAAAAAATTTACATTTTGGTCTTGTCAAACTATATGTGAGGCTTTAGCTTATCTTTAAGATAACAGTCACATTAGATTCGGATTTATTTTTGTTTTGTCACGGACGAGATATTGTAATGTCACTTTCTAGTCAAATTATTGAAGCATTTAACTCTACCTCAAGATATTTAGATGATCTTTTAAATATTGACAATCCTTACTATGACGGAATAGTCAATCAAAGTTATCCATCTAAGCTGCAGTTAAACAAAGCCAATAATTCTGATATTGAAAAGTAGAAGTAAAACAAAGATCAGGAATTGATACAATTAACTTACTCCATCCATAAAAGACACCAAAGGGAAAGAAATACAAACATTAAGCGACCAGACCATAATGGAAACCTAAACAAAGGAAGGCCATATGGACAGTTACTTTCCCACAAAATGGCCATATGGCCATCCAAAATTAAAAGACACAAGTGATACACACAGTAAGTAACAAACAACAACATAAATAAATCGCCACAGAAGAGCCGCCTTGGAACGGTCAGTGGAAGATTTCCACTGGGGGGCTTAAATCGATTTTACGTGGCCACAATCCTCGCCCTTACTTCCGTCGCGATTTAGACAAAAAAAATGTTCAGTCCGCATGAAGGCCTCCTAACTCATCAGTGCAACATCTCCGTGAACACAGAAATCAAAGAACCACAGAGGTGAGACAACGGTGAGGACTCGACAGCAAGAAACCACTGAAATGCTGGAGCAAAAGAAAACCAACAGTTAGACTCCGATGAGCCCGACCAGAGACAGAGCATCAGGCACCAACCAACATTATCTCTTTAATTTTCAATAGGCCTTTACGTTGGAGCCGTCATAGAATCTGAGGCCTGACCCACCGGCGTGCAATTAAAGAGGGAAGCAAAGTTGCCAACCGTGATTGGGTTAACTACCATGCATGCAGTCTGTCGTATAATACCCATGTTGTACCCAATCTTTTTATATCGAAGAATGATTTTACGAAATTGGGTGCTGAAGTCATTGCGGTTATATATTTTTCTGAATTTATATACTAAGTCACCATAAAATTCGGGTTCCGATAGACCTTGTTGCAGAAGAGATTTAAGTCCAATATTGAATTTTGAAATTAAATCAGAATGGCGTCTATAAAAGCCCCTTTTTGGATTCCATTTGAAAATTTTCAAATGATTTTGTTTCTACTCAAATTTATGATAAGCACGATAATTTTAATTTTAGTGTAGTTGACTTCCCAGTTTAGATTCTGATATTCCTCGTTCGCCATATTACGGTGATTATATTCCGCAGCTTATTCGCTTAGTAAGAGTGTCAAGTCATGTCGCAGATTTTAACACTCGTTATAAAAACTTAACTAGTACACTGCTACATCAGGGATTTCGATATCATAAACTACAGTAAGAATTGTCTAAGGTTTATCGCCGACACTATCAATTAATTTCTAAATTTACGGTTGCTGCAGGGGATGTCACAGCCTGATTTTTTTTTTTTTTTTTTGCGATGTTATATACAAATTAAATAAAATTAAAGGGAAACCTAACTTTTCGGATCAATATCAGAAAATTATTAAACTTTACAAAAGCATTGGATAATATATAAATGCTATTCAACAGTCTACATGCATTGTATTTGACCCAATCACTGTCAGACATTATGCTTTCTTCTTTAAATGCACGCTGGTGGATCGGGATTCAGATTCAATGATGGCTTTGGCTATTCATTAATTGGTGGGAGCCGGAACTTTTATGTTTGTTGCTTGGTCCAACGGGGTACTACTGTTGGTTTTCTTTTGCTCCAGTGTTCCTGTGGCGTTGTGTTCAGCACCGGATGGCTCAGCGCGTTTGACTGTTGAGTCCTCGTCTTTGAATCAACATGGCTTTTGTTGTGATTTCTTCGTTTATCGAGTTGACTTCACGCGGACCAAACAAATACATGTACTTGGTTGAACAGCAGTGAAGGTGAGGGTTTGCATCCCGTAAAGTTAAGTTAAACCATCCAGTAATTTTACTGACCATTCCAAGTCGGTGCTTTTGCTGTGGTTCCTTCATGTTTTGTGTTGATGGTTCTGATTCTTTCCCTAATTATATACACTGTTACGTTGATGATTCTGATCTTTCTCCCGTTTTGGTTGTTCATTTTTTGGTACATTTTTCCTTCCAGTTTAATCTTTGTCATGTTGGTGATTAACTTTCTGTCCCACACTATGTATATTGCTCCTTTTTAGTTAGATTTGGATATTTTGAGGCGCCACCTGTTTTGGAAAGAGCCGCTGGTTCGATTTACCTGTGGTCCGTTATGTTTACTGTCTTCACTCCATGTTTCGACTACTTTCCCTGTTGATATTGTGGGAAGAATTTGGGATCTGATTGTATCGGTTCCTGATCGTTCCTCTTTTTCATTTGCCTACGCTATATTGGTTACCTAAGCATCATAAAAGATAATTCCAAATAGAAATGAAAGCAGCGATCAGGTATAGATACAATTAACACAAGGCTCCCATCAGAGACACAAAAGGGAAAGAAACACAAACATGAAACAACTTGACCCTAATGGAAACATCAACATTTGAAAGCCAAAAGGACAGTTACTTTCCCACAAAATAGCCAATTGGCTATCCAAAACAAAATGATATAAGCGGTACAAACACTCAAAGACAAGCCATAAAAAATAAACCGCGACAAAATAGCCGCATTGGAATGGTAAGTGAAAATAATTCAACTGTGGGGCTTAAATCGATTTTACGTGGCCACAATCCTTACTTCTCTCGCGATTTAGACAAATAATTTGTTCAGTCCGCATGAAGGCCTCCTTACTCACCAGCGCAACATCTCCGTGAACACAAAAATCAAACAATCACAGAGATTCGGGTTCCAATAGACCTTGTTGCAGAAGAGGTTTAAGTCCAATATTAGATTTTGAAATTAAATCAGAATGACGTCTACAAAACTCCGAAAAGGCTTTGCGTAGTTTACGGTACCGATAACCCTGATTAAGAAGTTTACCCGTTGACAATTTATTACGAGTGTTTAAGTCAGTTACATGACTACACACTCTGGCAAATCGAATTAATTGCGAAACACAAACGCCACAGGAATACGGGGCCTCGGTATCTGGGAAGTCGGAATGTCCCTTTCCGTTGAAATCCAATTTGAAATCATTGAAGCCTTTAGCTCGAATTGTAGATATTTGGATGAATTATTAAATATTGACAATACATATTTCGAGGGTTTGATCGGTCAAATTTACCCCCCCAGAACTTCAGTTAAATAAAGCAAATTCTTCTGATACCGAGGCCTCGTTTTTGGATTTACATCTATCCATTGTAGATGTGTTTGTTTCTTGCAAAATATATGATAAACGCGATTTTGATTCTGAGATTGCAAAAATTTCCTTTTTTGGATGGTGATGTTCCTCGTGCGCCATCCTATGACGTTTATATTTCGCAATTAATTCGATTTTCGAGAATGTGTAGTTATGAAACTGGCTTCAACATTCGTAATACATTGTTAACGGCTAAACTTCTTAATCAGGGTTATCAGTACCATAAACTACGCAAAGCCTTTTCAAATTTTTATAGACGTCATTCTGTCTTAATTTCCAAATTCAATATTGGACTTAAATCTCTTCTGCAACAAGGTATATCGGAACCCGAATTTTATGGTGCCTTGGTATATAAATTCAGAAAAATATATAACCGCAGTGACTTCAGCACCCGATTTCGTAAAATCATTCTTCGATATAAAAAGTTTGGGTACAACATAATGGTTATACGACAGACTGCAAGCATGGTAGTTTACCCAATCACGGTTGACAACTTTGCTTCCCTCTTTAATTGCACGCCGGTGGGTCAGGCCTCAGATTCTATGACGGTTCCAGCGTAAAGGCTTATGTTGGTTGGTACCTGATGGTCTATCTCTGGTCGGGCCCATCGGAGTCTAACTGTTGGTTTTCTTTTGCTCCAGCATTTCGATGGTTTCTTGCTGTCGAGTCCTCACCGTTGTTTCATTACTGTGGTTGTTTGATTTTTTAGTTCACGGAGATGGTTCACTGATGAGTTAGGTGGCCTTCATGCGGACTGAACAAATTATTTGTCTTAATCGCGACGGAAGTGAGGGCGAGGATTGTGGCCACGTAAAATCGATTACCCCCCCCCCCCACCCACCCATCGCCAGTGGAATTCGTTTCCGCTGGCCGTTCCAAAATAGAAGTGGAGGCAATGATCAGGAATGGATACAATCAACCCACAGCTCCCATCAGAGACACCAAAGGTAAAGACACACAAACATGAAATAACAGGCCCTAATGGAAACACCAACACCGGAAAGCCAAAAGGACAGTTACTTTCCCACAAAATGGCCAATAGGCTATCCAAAATAAAATAACATAAGCGACACAAACAAACCGCGACAGAAGAACCGCCTTGGAACGGTCAGCGGAAACGAATTCCACTGGGGGCTTAAACTGAGTTTACATAGCCACAATCCTCGCCCTTACTTCCGTCGAAATGCGGTTCTTCTGTCGCGGTTTATTTTTGTTATGGTTTGTCTTGGGTGTTTGTGTCGCTTATATTAGTTTATTTTGGATAGCCTATTGGCCATTATGTGGGAAAGTAATGTCCTTTTGGTTTTCCGCTATTTATGTTTCCATTAGGATCTGTTGTTTCATGATTGTGTTTCTTTCCCTTTGGTGTCTCTGATGGGAGATGTGGGTTAATTGTATCGATTCCTGATCATTGGCTTCTCTTCTATTTTGTCAACAGAATCTTGACTGAAATCTCGCGTTTTGTTTGGCAAACACTGTAGACTTATATCAGGTTCTACACACTGTTTCCTTACAGTATAAGGATTTGCGGGTTTAACGAAACTGTCAAATAATCAAAGTACTGAAAGTACTGAGGAAAGTTGATTTTTGAGAAATAATTATTATGATAACAATGCCAGTCGTAGATCAAGCAGATATCTTGACATTTTGTGAGGGTTAGAAAAATCGACGAAGAAAATAAAAATGATTTATCGATTGTTTTGAGTTTAACGACAGTTCAACCCTTGTGGATCATTTTGTCTTCGTCAAGAGAAAGGGGTGGGGGATAGAAGAGATGGCAGAGGAGATGAAAGTGAGGGACAGAGTGAATGGAAGTATAGAAACAGAAGAAATTTCAACACTCACCATCTACCGTTACCTGCTGCAAGGACAGCAGGCTTTGCCCAAATGTAAGTCAGTATCAGCTCGACTCCCCAGTGACACAAGATACACATGACCTGTGCCTCACCAAACTACCCCGACGAAGGAAAAAAGGAATAAAGAAAGAAAGATAAACGTGTCTGCTAATTTCTTCATGGTTTCTAAATTAGCCCAGAACATTCTGTGCTAGACCCATCTGCTAATAATCTTAGACAAGTTCTCCTAGCGGGCACATTGCGTCTTAGCAACGTCGCATCAACGTTGCGTTGATACGACGATGCAGCCGCTATGTTCCTTCGGGCATCGGAACATAAAAAGGAGAATAACTTGGACGAAAAAAAAGATCATTTTTAATCATTTGATTTAGACATTATAACCCTGATCAGACGCCGCATTTAGTGAACTTCGACTACCCAAGGCGAACTCCATATAAAAACATTGACCCATAAATTCCAATTGTTTCAATAATGGGACATTCGGAAACAGTTAGGACAGATTAGAGGTCACAGAATGTAGCTTCTGATCGCTGTCTTCACTATTTGCTAAAAGTACGGAACTTGATGCAAAACTCACAGCTTACAACACATGTTTTGTAATTAGAGCTCTCGAAAGCAGGTGAATAACATTGTTTGATGTCGGTCAGTTATGGGTTGTTTAGTCGGTCACTGATAATCACAGACAAGCGAGCTAACCCTTTTAACCCTGTAGACCGGTGCAGACGCTGAGGTAGAAATACACTGTATCTATGCAAACCTTATAGATCCTGATAAGACGGCACGTAGCTAGCACGTCTCGCCAGAATCTACATATACACTGTTTAACTGCCATCATGTCAGGGTACTAATCAGAAATCCCTTTCTATAAGTATATATTTAAAGCGAGAAGAGTCCTGTTCAGAAACTCAGGTATGAAAGAGTAAAACAAAATAACATCGGATAGCGCGCAGGAAAATAATCCTAGAGTGTTGTTTTCTGTTCAGAATATGTCTTTTTGTGCCAATTTATACTCAATCCGTATAACGTCTCGAAAAATGAAATATTTTGAAAGACGTTCCATGCCTGCAAAATTAGTTTTCAAGAGTTCCTTTGGACTATTTTATGCAGCGAACGAACAGAGGAAGTGGAATAACGCGGTCCAGTACCGGAAGTATCAATGTAATGACATAGAAACTTGATTTTATAAATCAACTTTCAAAAATCAAAAATGAGTCCTTGTTCCTCGTTCCGGACAATTATCCAGCCTACACTCAGAGACAATTGACCCACCAGCGCTTTCAGCGCTTTGTTGAGGCCATGTCCACTAGAATCCGACAAAACTTGATCGTGTGGAGGGGCATTCGGATTGTTTGTTAAATTCGATCACAGAAACAGCTGATATTTGATAATGGGCATAAGACTTGAATTCAGGTGGTCGAATTTGAAAGTGGTAAATTCGAGAAAGTTGGGTCTTTGACTAGTGGACAAAGTGATTTCAAGATCAAATAATTGAAGACTGCAATGGCAAAAGTCTATAGTAAATATGTTCTGGAAAGAGGTATCCTTTGGAAGCAAGGAATACACCAAAGAACTGGAAAATATGGAGTGTACATGTTTTCTGGGCCAGTAAGACTGGCCTTCTTTTTATTAAGTAGCATTTCAACGAAATCGGCGTGAGTTAACATATTGTCAAAAAGCTTTGTCATTTTATATCATGGCACACATGTCTATATTCCACATGGAAACAAATGTAAGTGTGAAAAAAACTAATATTTTATATAAAAATAATAATACTTGGTAGAGCAATTGACGTTTGTGTGCCATTAAAGGGTTCACTAAAGTAAATAGTGTCCTGATTTTCTTTTTAACTTCCAAAAAATATACTATATCTATTTCGGGGCTTCTAATAACATTCTGTTTCATTTCATGAAGAAAATCTATATTAACAACAATTTAGTATTGCTTATTTATTGCAAGTTGCAAAGAAACTGACATCATACTTGAAGAATTTCCTCCCGGAAATTTTGTAATCAATGCCTCATTAAAATCTACGTATATGGATCGTTATACCATTATCACGCTACAACCTGCTTAATTAAAACGGCATGTGAATGCATACCTTCGAAATGAATCACTCCAGTGAGATATTGACCTAGTTTGTGGAGTCTCCCTGCTCAATGCTAGCGCATGTTACTAAGCCACGCCCGGTATTGGAAAAGACGTAAAAGATATTAGACATACCAGGCGGCAGATGTTATTATTGATGAAATATACATGACTTAAAATGGCAATCGCTACGACAATGTACATAAAGATCATGCTTTTTCTGACTTTTATGTTGACTTTTGGATATTTCCCGAGCATACATGCATGGTAAGTCTTTCAAGGACAATTAGGACATATATATACAATAAATCGCTATTTTGAATGGCTCTATGAACGACAAATTACAGGTTCAGTTAGTGATTATATTATTAAAGCCACATGTACTGGAGAAATGGATTTCGGGTGTTCTATAGAAGCGCCACATTGACTGAGGTGGGCTGGGTATCCAAATCATGCGGACAAATGGCACAACTTGAAGCCAGTTATCGTCAAATGTTTTTCCGCAACAAATATGTGTTAAATGTTTACATTTTATTATTATGACTATTATGATTTTTACGTATTATATTTATAATTATTATTTTTTAGGGAGACAGTTTAATAGTATCTCTTGTTATGAAAAACAGCTGGATGGGGCGGGAGGACAGACCCGGATATTCAGATTAACTAATGAGATATTTGTTTTTGTCTTTCCCATTTTTTTACCTCTAGGTCTAAATGGTTTAAGCGGCTTCCACTGGAATATGGCTGCTGTCCATATAAAAGCTGACCTTTGCAGTATTGTTTCGTTACGATAACACACCTGTGCGGCAAAGTGCATTTTTCACATTTCCAAAATGGCTACCTCAATGAGCGGCGGTTCTAACGAGCACCCACGATCTGTGTTTGTAGTATTTATAAGAAAAATATCAGGGATTTTCATTAGAAAAAGTAGCCATTTTGGAGATGAGAAATATGCACGGGTGTGTTATCGTAATGAATAGAAATCACCTGAATCGTGTTCACATAAGCATTTTTCTTTCAATCTCATAGGGGCTGCTATCCCAGGAAAGAACGTGCTCCTCTTGGGAACCCGAAGTCCGGCCCAAGCCATGCAACAAGAGGGCTTTCGCTTTCAAAGTTTCCCAATGTCAAATACAGAGCAAGCCAAAAACATAAATTAGATGCGTGAACAAGTCGGTGTAATGAACACTCATGAAACCCAACTTTATGTAGAGAAAAATTGGGTTTACAGGCGTGTGCATTGTTTTTCTTTTTTCTGTTCCAGGTACTCGTTAGAACCACCTCAATGAGGCGGTTCCAACAAGCACCCACAACCTATGTTTTGAGTATAAATAAGAATAATATCACGTTTTCATTAGAAACTTTACCGTTTTTGAGATATAAAGCTCTTTGTCGCAGGGATGTGTCATCGTAATTGGAGGGTCCAATCACCAGGTTAAACGCCTTTTAAAACATATAGAATGGAGCCATTACCAAACTGGAAAGTGAAAGGTGTGTAATAACTCACGCTGGTCATAACGAAGACACAGAAGTTAAAAGAATTATCTGATATACAAAAGAGAAGTGAGGGCAATGATCAGGCTTACACCCTTTATCTACGAAACCAAAGTGGAAGCACAAATACTAAGCAACGACATTACAAGCAAAAAGCCAAACTCAGTAATTCGCCCAAAAATAACGAAAACACACCAATTCAAATTTTATCGCCGAAACAAAATGAATTTTTTAGATGAAAAAAATTTGCGATATTTTTTTTTTTATTTCTGCTCAAAATATAGATTGAGGTACGTGTTAGAACCGCCTCCATGAGGCGGTTCTAACTAGTACCCGCAATCTATATTTAGAGCAGAAATAAGAAAAATAAGGTTTTCTTATTTCTGCTCAAAATATAGATTGAGGTTCATGTTAGAACCGCCTCATGGAGGCAGTTCTAACGAGTACCCGCAATCTATATTTAGAACAGAAAGAAGAAAAATAATGTTTACCCCTAGTAACCCAAGTTTTACTACATAAAAATAAAAATAGGGTTCAAAGGGGTCAGAAACATACATACGTGTTTTCGTGATGGAACGGCTATCCGAAATTAAAGATATTACCATAATATGCATGCAAATTCAAACGACAACAAAAATAAAACACAAGAGAAACACCGCCTTAGAACAGGTCAATATAAATATTACTTGGGGCTTGAATCGACTTACTGTGGCCACAATCAGCGCCCATAGTTTGGCCGTGGATTGTGCGCGTGAAGCTGTGTTGAAACAACGATGAGGACACGATAACATGAATTAACTGAAATGAAGCAAATAAAAAACAACAGTTTAACCGTCGTGTTCCATTTACAATTTATAAAACAATTCTAATTAGTAAATTACCGGCCCCGATAGCTCAGTTGGTAGAGTGTCCGCTCCGGGGAACGGGAGGTCACGGGTTCGATCCCGGGCCGCGACATACCAAAGTCGATAAAAAAGGCACTAGCTGCTCCTCGCTTGGCACTCAGATTTACGGGGTAGAGCTAGGACTGGTCGACCCAGTGTCAGGATAATGTGACTGGGTGTGGTATCATGTAATGTGTCTGGGACATGATACTTCAGTGAGGCAGCACTATAAAAGTGATCATTGAGCTCCCTGTCGCAACCAGACACCGTCGTGATATGACTGAAATATTGTTGAAAGCGACGTTAAACCCGAATTCACACACACACACACACTAATTAGTAAATTAGATCAGATTTCATTACCTTTACAGTGTTTACGGGTCGTTAAACCTCAAATCAAACAAACAAACAAACAAACAAGATCAGATTTCATATAACTTCGATTTTGAGAAAAATCACCTTTGATAGTAAATATACTTAGTCAAAAAAGTAACTATATCAACTTTCGGGTGAAACTCACTAGATATCTGGCAGCTATTGGGCTAAATTTGGCTGTATACATTTAAATCGGACGCTTAGCTAGAGAATGTTCAAACTTGTATTTGTCCATACCTTTCTGCTCATGAGTTGTCTTCCAATATGTACCTAGAAAGATTTTGGTAGAAAATGGACATTGCGCATGCGCAGAAAGTTCTTTTTTGTCTAAGAAGGAAGACAATATTCTCTGAACATCGGATAACACTTTACTTTTACAATATCTCATGATCTCGCATTAAAAGCGAGGTTTTAATTTGTGAAATTCTCAAATTATCTCCCTTGCAATTAAAAATATAGCAATTTTCGAACTGCTGTAATTTTTATTCCTGTCAATCAATTTTTGCCATTTTTTCAAAAAACGCTTTGTGCCCACCATTACTGTTCATCATGATGGTAAAAAATACAGAAAATTCATGTAACATGTAGCACTATCGATTGCGATTTTCTATGGAGTTCCCATTGAAAGCAGCATTTGCCGCAACTTCTAAGAATTGGAGGTCAATATGTGATAGCCTGTTTCTCGTAGCTGAAGCAACTAATGTTCCAAATCTTTTGTGAATAGACGCAAAAGGTATCTAAAGAAATGTCACATGTATCAAATTTTAGAAATGTAGGGTACAGGGAAATTTTGTGATGTTAAATCAAAGCATGTTTTAATGATTTTCTCTGCGAAAATGGCACAGTGACCCCTTGGGTGTTTAAAGCAATAGTCTACGATGATGTATTTACGAAAACAAAAACGAATGGTGCTTTTGCACGGAAAAATGAGTCTTCTTATCAAAACATAACAAACTTTGTGTAGTTTTTATCTGTAGTAGCTGTAGTAACAGAAGCAATTTTAGGTAAAGGAACTTTTTTGACTGAGTATATATTTGATTCACATTGATGCACGCTCAATATTGACTTTAATATAGATTAATCATCCCATGGGAATGTTACTTTAGTTTGTTGAAAGAAAAGCGTAAACTACGATCGTACTGCTATGTTTATATCAACAAAACGTATTCGTGTGCCATGCGCATTTTTCTTATCCCAAAACGGTTATCGGCCCCCATTGGGGCTTGAAGAAATAAATGGGGTGCACGATGCTTCCACGCAGAGCTGAAACCGACCGCACACGAGTACTTGTAAACTGCTCAGAGGATCTAAGCCTGCCCAGGTAAAGCGGTGCGAGTTGGACCGTCCATGCTTATAAACCCTATTGGTTTCATTGGGCGACAGGGCTTGAGATGTCATTTCATCTCAATGTTGGGTAAAAGTCCCACAAAATTGGAAGCAACGTCTTCCAAAATGACCTATACAGTGTTGACGGGGACATTAAACCTCAAATCAAACAAACAAACAAACAAAACGGTTATTGTTCTGATGAAAGTGTGCGATAGTTTTTGTCATTTATACTCCAAACCGTCCCAATGATGCTATTCTAACGAGTACCCAAAACCTTTGTCTCGGAGCAGAAATTACAAAAAAATACCCTGTACACACCAGTTATCTCTATATAAAGCGGGGTTTAGAAGGGTGTTAAATTTACGGACTTGTTTAACATGATGACACTTGGATGTCGTACTTCTAAAAGATCTCTGTTACAGAACGAAAGCAGAGTGGATGTCGTTGTGCCGTGAAATGATCATAAAAAGTCTCCCTGTACATCGATAGTGTTAATTGTACAGTTTGCGGACTTTTTCTTTGTAGATTTCAACACACATTTGTGGACAAACCTAGAAGTGAGGCATAATGCATCCCTGCATCACCTCTAAATCTATTCATGCTGTATCCAAATTTAAATGCTATACGAGTCCCTGTTCTGCCGTTTGCGAACAACAAGAGTGCTGATCAGCCTGTGTGGACTTATCACTCTGCGCATGCACACAGGCTGATCAGCAGTTTTGCATAATACAGAAAAAAATCCTGTATAAAGATGGTCTCAAGACCACTTTTGAACAGTCTTAAAGGTGGTCTCTGACTAGAGGACATGATATGCAGAAAACACAAAGAAAGAATAACTGTAAATTAATAAATACGTTTTTAAAGCAAAATCAGTCTTAATTTTAGGTGGTCTTAATAGGGGAATTTCACTGTACCTCTATTTCTATCATGTGTAACTTTCTAGACTATGGCTAGCCTGTGCAGCTAAGCAGGCCTGTTTGTTATAGGTTTTCTCCCGACGGGGTTCAGACTGGGAAAACTTTGATACGATATTGCCTAGACGTTATGTGCCGGTTGGGTTATTATTGCAAACCCAACGCTCTCGCATTCTCGAAGATCTAACCTATATACGCCTAGCGGCCCTTTTCTTGGCTATTGGCAAACAGTGCAGACCCAGATCAGACTCCACAGAACGCGGCGTCTGATCTGGGTCTACACTGTTTGCTTAAAGAACATTCATTTGCAACAAAGAAAAACAAGCCCGACACCCCTCTATAATTGGAAATAGACCACCCCAAACTTACTAGGTGGACGATTCCATTGTCATATATGGGTAAACATAATATATGCTGATCTCCTTCAATGATCCACTTTCCGGTGATCCACGTGCGCTTTACGCTGATTCCCGGTCAGTTATTTATGCGGCTTCCTTCCCGCTCACTCGCGCTGATTTCAAAATTACCGAGCCGGGAGACTCAGTCGGATGCGCTTCAGACTGGTGATCAAGTGGTCACAGGTTAGACCCGCGCTGGATCCGTGTCATATTTCCGTGGATGTTGATATTGAGATATCAGTCTATCAACTTTCTCTCCCTTCACCTGAATCAAGAAGGACAAAGTTGTCATTTTCTGACTGTGACTGTAAATCGCGTATGAATATGCCAGTCAATGAAATCTATGGCTAGGGCAACTATCACTCAACTAAATAGAGTTGAATGGGTCGCTAAACTCAAAATGAAAACCAAATTTCCCACACACAATGGTCTCTGTCACTCCATCAAAAGGCCGGTTGCCAGATACTGGTTTACTATGGATTATTTGTCCCCGCCCATCGAGGCTTGAAGAAATAGATGGGCTGCATGATGCTTCCACGCAGAGCTGAAACTAACCGCATAAGAGTACTGGTAAACCGTTTAGAGGATCTAAGCCCGGCCAGGCACAGCGGTGCGAGTCGGACCGTCCATGCTTATAAACCCTATTGGTTTCATTGGGCGACAGAGCTTGAGATGTCAGTTCATCTCAATGTCGGGAAAAAGTCCCACAAAATTGGAAGCAACGTCATCAAAATGACCTATACAGTGTTTACGGATACATTAAACCACAAATAAAACAAAACAAACAGTCTACAAGGGGCGTTCATTTAATGTTGCAATTAAGGTTCTACACGCGTTCACATTTCGTTTACATCAACCTTTCGAAGCATCCTCCCTTGGCGAAAATTTTTTTTTTTAAAGTAGAAGTAAAACAAAGATCAGGAATCGATACAATTAACTTACTCCACCCACCAAAGACACCGAAGGGAAAGAAATACAAACATTAAGCGACCAGACCATAATGGAAACCTAAACAAAGGAAGGCCATAAGGACAGTTACTTTCCCACAAAATGGCCATATGGCCATCCAAAATTAAAAGACACAAGTGATACACACAGTAAGTAACAAACGACAACATAAATAAATCGCCACAGAAGAACCGCCTTGGAACGGTCAGTGGAAAGATATTGAATTTTGAAATTAAATCAGAATGGCTCGAAATCCATTCTGTAAATACCGTTTTAGGTATACCATGAAGACATTGGTAAACTGCACTTCCATTTACACTTTGGGACTTTGCGCGACGACCAGAAAGAGTTTAAAGAGTTTTTTGTAGTAAAGGAAACAGGAAAAAGTCTCAGGAACTAAGTTCTGGCGATTAAGGTGGGTGATAGAGCTGAACTATTTTTTCCTCTTTCAAGAAAAAATCTTGGACAAGCAGGTGCGTTGTCATGTATAAGACACAGACCACTTAAACCGGTTGCAGGTCTTCATTTTTAATAGTGTGCCTTTACTTTTGACAACACACCATTCTTATAAAATTTACCTGTGAAAGTATTGCCGTTTGGTACGGGGTCCATCCCAACTGAAAAGTACCGCATACAAAACTTTTGCCGAGTTTTAATTATTTTGGCAATGACAGGCCATTGCTTGTTATTGATGCGTCTCTGCGGCTCAAGATAATAGATCCAGGTTTCATGGCCTGTAAACAGCTACGTTTGTCATCGTTGTACTTTTCCAAAAGGTATTTTGCCACTTTTACACGGGCGGTCATTTGTTCTTTGATCAAGAGATGTGGAACCCATCGTGCACAAACCTTTTTAAGTATCCACTCCTAGTCAAAATCTTATGAACTGTCCCAGACTTCACTTTATCATATCTGCCACAGCAGCAACATTGGCTTTTGTAGCATACTTCAAGTCAGTTTTACCACCTTTAAACTTTTTACGCGGCCTGTAAATTGACCTGGTGTCCTATGTATCTGATAAAGCTCACTATATATTTGTGATACTGAAATCATTCAGACCAATGCGACCTTAGACAAACTAAACAGTTAATTGTATCAGCAGTTCTAGTTTTAGAGCGATAGATGAAAGGATGTGTTTGTTGGGAGTTTAAAAGATCAAGCAAAACACATTCTGTCATATCAAGCCGGTCAATTTTCCCTAACCTAACTTCCTGTGGTAGCCTTACCTGTATAGTACAGTGCACATTATTTTGCAAGAAACTGACCCCTGTAGGTATCGAGCCAGCAACTGCCTGATAGCCAGTCGTACGTGCATCCAGCTGAGCTACCGAGGCCGGTTCAAGTAAGGATCGATACACAAGGGTATGGTATCTTAACGAGCACAGAAAAAGTCTTCCTGAAAGAAAAGTTGGTTTTCGAGGAAGTCTGTGGAAGTGATTTACGTTTTTGTTCTCGTTACAATGTCTGGGTGGTACGAAAGACCATTAGGGCCAGGTATACTTTTTTTCTTTTGATAGGTATCTCGAAATTTCGACTTAGTATCTCGAAATTTCGACTTACTAACTCGAAATTTCGACTTAGTATCTCGAAATTTCGATATAATAACTCGAAATTTCGACTTATTAACTCGAAATTTCGACTTAGAATCTCGAAATTTCGACTTAGTATCTCGAAATTTCGACTTAATAACTCGAAATTTTGACTTAGTAACTCGAAATTTCAACTTAGTATCTCGAAATTTCGACTTAGTAACTCGAAATTTCGACTTATTATCTCGAAATTTCGACTTAGTATCTCGAAATTTCGACATAATAACTCGAAATTTCGACTTATTAACTCGAAATTTCGACTTAGTAACTCGAAATTTCGACTTAATAACTCGAAATTTCGACTTAGTATCTCGAAATTTCGACTTACAAGATATTAAGTCCTATACACACAGTTAATGATAAACACCCCCGTATCATTATACCCCAGCTTTGAAAACAAGTTTACATCAAGCAGATTATGCAAATTATGTTATAACATTGTGAGACTATGGTCATTATCGGCTTACTTGTATCGTGTAATCGCCAATGACCTTTCTCGGTGTATTTTGTCACATGTTCTTTCATTCTTCTTTCTCTCTATACTGGCCAATGTTAATTTTATCAAATATTTCTCAAGAACCATAAAACTAGAGGCCCAAAACATATGTATCATGTAAGAGTCAGAGGGTTTTCTGTCTCATCAGGACGTCGCGCATTCAATCCCGTTTCGCGGCCCCCGCCCGTCGGGGCTTGAATAAATGGATAGGCTGAATAGTGCCTCAACGCAGAGCTGAAATACCGTCCGCACACGAGTACTGGTAAATCGCTTAGAGGAGGTAAAGCGGTGCGAGTCAGACCGTCCATGCTTATAAACCCTATTGGTTTCATATTGGTTTCATAAGGCGACAGGGCGGCCCCGCCCATCGGGGCTTGAAGAAATTTAGGAGCTGCATGATGCTTCCACGCAGAGCTGAATCCGACCCGCACACGAGTACTGGTAAACCGATTAGAGGATCTAAGCCTGCCCAGGCAAAGCGGTGCGCAAGAGTCGGACCGTCCATGCTTATAAACCCTATTGATTTCATTGGGCAACAGGGCTTGAGATGTCATTTCATCTCAATGCCGGGTAAAAGTCCCACAAAATTGGAAGCAACGTCTCCAAAATGACCTTTACAGTGTTGACGGGGACGTTAAACCTCAAATCAAACAAACAGTGCGACAGGGCTTGAGAAGTCATTTCATCACAACGTTGGGTAAAAGTCCCACAAAAGTGGAAGCAACGTCTTCAAAATGACCTATACAGTGTTTACGGGGACGTTAAACCTCAAATCAAACAAACAAATTCAACCCCGTTTCAGTAAAATAAAAGCGGGCTAAAAGTCATATTTGACAGCTTTTTTTTCGGTATCAAACTTTCTCATCGTGTGCTGTAAAAATCTTGTATAGATCAAAGCACTGACAGCACTGTTGGGTCGATTGTCTTCGAGTGTGGATTTGAACATGTTTCGTTTATCCTTTAAATTCCTATACTATAAGCAAAATGTGTAGATTCTGATCAGACGCCGCACTTGGGTCGATTAATTATCAATTGACTAAAAGTTACTAACTACAGAAGCTTCCCGCCTTCTATTGACCTCGTAGCTATCACTGACCATGTTCAAAATCTAGGTCGAGCTATTTATAGCAGCGCTGTAGTCTTTCCTTGTGACGTCAGTGCCCCATGTAGACTGGGCCGGGGAACATGGACATTGCAAACAGTGTAGGCCCTGATCAGACGCCGCAGAAGAGAGCTTCATTAAATAACCGGTACGTTCATGGTGTAGATGGTCAGCGATAGTCACGTGGACAATAGCTGTAGGTTGTTACTTTGGGTCGAATGAAAAAAATCGACCCAAAAGATGGTAAACTATGCAACACAAACACCATGACTAACTTAACAAAGCAACAACCGGACAGAAAATGCGGTATCAGAATACGCTGCGTGTTCAAGATGTATCATTTTGACAGAGCAGCAGATTCCTAGACCCTTCGTTTCATCCCATCGGTCAGACGTCGAAATTGATGGCTGGTCAGCTCTAGCCACACGTGTGTGTGGTGGTGGGGGAGTGGGGGGTGTGTGGGTGTGTTCAATGCTCTGTATTCGACGCCCAAGAATCTCCCAAATATGTTCCAGGGGATTCAAATTCGGGCTTCTAGCTAGCCAAGCCAATGTCTCAATTCCATAACGGCGGGGTCTAGCACACAGGTCCAGTGGCAAATGATTCGTTCTCAAAATGAGGCATGACTTCTTAACATGCAAAAATATCCAAACTCCATATTTAAACCGTGATAATGAAGTTGTGGAAAGTTGGTTATGACATCTGAGGTCTACTTTCAACTCTGAGTTGACCATAACAAGATTCCTGTTATGGCTAATCCCTATTCAGAGTTGAATGCAAAGTGCAGATCACAGAGTCACTTTCGAGCTAGTATGTAGACATTATAGTAAGTCGAAATTTCGAGTTAGTATGTCGAAATTTCGAGATAGTAAGTCGAAATTTCGAGTTATTAAGTCGAAATTTCGAGATAATAAGTCGAAAATTCGAGATATTAAGTCGAAATTTCGAGTTACTAAGTCGAAATTTCGAGATATTAAGTCGAAATTTCGAGTTATTAAGTCGAAATTTCGAGATACTAAGTCGAAATTTCGAGATACTTAGTCGAAATTTCGAGTTAATAAGTCTAAATTTCGAGATACTAAGTCGAAATTTCGAGATATTAAGTCGAAATTTCGAGTTATTAAGTCGAAATTTCGAGATAATAAGTTGAAAATTCGAGATATTAAGTCGAAATTTCGAGTTATTAAGTCGAAATTTCGAGATACTAAGTCGAAATTTCGAGTTAATAAGTCGAAATTTCGAGATACTAAGTCGAAATTTCGAGATACTAAGTCGAAATTTCGAGATACTAAGTCGAAATTTCGAGATACTTAGTCGAAATTTCGAGATAGTAAGTCGAAATTTCGAGATAATAAGTCGAAAATTCGAGATACTAAGTCGAAATTTCGAGATACGAGTCAAAAAAATAAAAGTTAAAGTGGCCCTAATGCTCTTTCGTAGGGATTAAGTTTCCTAATTAGTATCTATCTTTAATGTATTGCTATTATAGTTATGTACACGCATGCGACTTTAGAATACGCAAAATTACAAAACTAACCTAAAAAGATAAATTGAAAAAAAAAATGAAATAAATTACCTTTTATGAGCAGCGACGATAGAAAATGTGTAATCCGACATGATGTAAAAATATGCTATCATCAGCTTAACAAGTCCATGCTATGAACACCCCTTTAAACCCAACTTTATATAGAGAAACGTGGAGTTTACAGAGGGATACACTTTTTAGCTCACCAGAGCCGAAGGCTGCGGGGGAGCTTATAGTATAGGCAATGGTCCGTCGTCCGTCGTCGTCTGTGTCTGCGTCTGCGTCGTCTGCGTCGTCAACATTTTCAAACAACATCTCCTCTGAAACTACTTGGCCAATTGAAATCAAATTACATGTTGAGCCTCTGTGGGAAGGGGGAACGAAAATTTGTTTGTAAAGACTGGGTCAATTGACCAATATGGCCGCCATGCCCATATATGGTAAAAACCTTTAAAAAACTTCTTCTCAAGAACCGAATAGCCAATGATCTTGAAACTTGGTATGTAGCATCGGGGACTCGGCCCTACCAAGTTTGTTCAAATTAAGACCTTCGGTTGACCTTGACCTGTTTTACGTCAAGACCAAATTTGGTCTCTTAGACATTTGTATGGAAAAATGACAAAACAGTGGATTTTTCTGATTGCATGGTAGCTAGTGGCATCAGAAATGGTATTTGCAATCAGCTGAATGGAAGTTTATAAGTTCCAAAGGTCAATGTCATTTACCGACCTTTGTCCAGGACGGCTCAGATTCAGTATTTTCATCTTCTTCTTCACTTAAACTACTTGGCCAATTGAAACAAAATTACATGTGGAGCCTCTATGGAATTGGGGAACGAAACTTTGTTCGTGAGGACGGGGTCACATGACCAATATGGCCACCATGCCCATATATGGTAAAACCCTTTAAAAATCTTCTTCTCAAGAACCGAATAGCCGATGATCTTGAAACTTGGTATGCAGCATCGGGGACTCGGGCCCTACCAAGTTTGTTCAAATCATGATCTTTGGTTGACCTTGACCTGTTTTACGTCAAGGTCAAATTTGGTCACTTAGACATTTGTATGGAAAAAGGCAAAACAGTGGATTTATCTGATTGCATGGTAACTAGTAGCATCAGAAATGGCATTTGCAATCAGCTGAATGGAAGTTTATTATAAGTTCCGAAGGTCAAGGTCATTTACCGACCTTTGTTCAGGACGGCTCAGATTCAGTATTTTCATCTTCTTCTTCACTTAAACTACTTGGCCAATTGAAACAAAATTACATGTGGAGCCTCTATGGAATTGGGGAACGAAAGTTTGTTTGTAAGGACGGGGTCACATGACCAATCTGGCCACCATGCCCATATATGGTAAAACCTTTTAAAAATCTTCTTCTCAAGAACCGAATAGCCGATGATCTTGAAACTTGGTATGCAGCATCGGGGACTCGGACCCTACCAAGTTTGTTCAAATCATGATCTTTGGTTGACCTTGACCTGTTTTACGTCAAGGTCAAATTTGGTCACTTAGACATTTGTATGGAAAAAGGCAAAACAGTGGATTTATCTGATTGCATGGTAACTAGTAGCATCAGAAATGGCATTTGCAATCAGCTGAATGGAAGTTTATAAGTTCCAAAGGTCAAGGTCATTTCCCGACCTTTGTCCAGGACGGCTCAGATTCAGTATTTTCATCTTCTTTTTCACTTAAACTACTCGACCAATTGAAATCAAATTACATGTGGAGCCTCTATGGAATGGGGGAACGAAAGTTTGTTTGTGAGGACTGGGTCACATTACCAATATGGCCACCATGCCCATATATGGTTAAAAATCTTTGAATATCTTCTTCTCAAAAACCGAATGGTCGATGATCTTGAAACTTGGTATGCAGCATCGGAGACTCAGGCCCTACCAAATTTGTTCAAATGATGACTTTTGTTTCACCTTCACCTATTTTATGTCAAGGTCAAATTTGGTCACTTAGACATTTGTAGGGAAAAATAGGAAAAATAGTGGATATTTCTGATTGCCTGGTAGGCTGTGACATCAAAAATGATATTTGTAGTTAGCTTAATGGAGGTTTATCAATTCCAAAGGCCAAGGTCATTTACTGACCTTTATCCTGGATGCCTCAGATTCAGTTACTTTTTATCTTCTTCTCCACTTAAACTCGTGGGATAATTGAAACCAAATTACATTTGGAGCCTCTATGGATAGGGGGGATGAAATTTGTTTGTAAGGACTGGGTCACCTGACCAATGTGGTCGCGATGCTCATATATGGTAAAAATTTTTAAGAATTTTCTTCTCAGGAACCAAATAGCCGATGACCTTGAAATTTGGTATGTAGCATTGGGGACTCAGGACCTACCAAATTTATTTAACTGATTACCTTTAGCTGACCTTGACCTGTTTTACGTCAAGGTCAAATTTGGTCACTTAGACATTTGTATCGAAAAAGAGCAAGACAGTGGATTTTACTGATTGCATGGCAGCCGGTCCCATCATAAATATTATTTACAATCAGATGAATGAAAGTTAATCAATTCCAAAGGTCAAGGTCATTACTGACCTTTGTCTTGGATAGCTCAGATTCAGTATTTTTATCTTCTTCTCCAGTAAAAGAGCTGTGCTGATTGAAACCAAATTGCATTAAAAGCCTCTATGGGGATGAGGCAATTGAACATTATTCGTGGTAATGTTGTCACATGACCAAGATGGGCACCTTGCCTGTATATGGTGTAAACAACATGGCCTCTGGTGAGCGTAGTGGCCCATGGGCCTCTTGTTTCCTTTTTTACTCAAAATCAGAGATTGTGGTACTTAATAAGGCTGTTCTAACGAGTACTCACAATCTATGTTTGAATTAAAGTGCGAAAATATGAAAAGACGCCACTTTAAGACAGGGATGTTTTATCGTAATGACAATCTGCCAGTTACATGTAGCAAACGTAACCGTATCGACCCGGCACTGGGCCGATGGGTGTGTACATGATCAAACTGCGCGAATGCACAGTTTATAAATCCTTTAAGCTGATTGTTTTTGTTTTCACCTTACGTTGGATAACTACGGAACCCGGGAAGGGACATGATTTTTTTTTATTTTATAAGTTGTGCGGACAAGATATTATCTTGTGCGGACAAGATATTATCTTGTGCAGACAACATATTATCTTGTGCGAACAAGATATTATCTTGTGCGGACAAGATATTATCAACATAGATCTTGTGCGAACAAGATATTATCTTGTCCGCACAAGATATTATCTTGTCCGCACAAGATATTAAGTTGTGCGAACAAGATATTATCTTGTCCGCACAAGATAATATCTTGTCTGCACAACATAGATCTTGTGCGAACAAGATATTATCTTGTCCGCACAAGATATTATCTTGTCCGCACAAGATAATATCTTGTCCGCACAAGATAATATCTTGTCCGCTCAAGATATTATCTTGTTCGCACAACATAATAAAAATAAAAAATCATGTCCCTTCCCGGGTTCCGTAGATAACCCTGGTAGACATGAAAAATATTCAAATTTGACCAGATGATTTACTTTCCAGAGAATAATGGTGTCACGACCTCTTTTCAGTGTATCGTCCATGGTTCCCTATATGGCAGTTCTCTTACGAATATAAGCGATATTTGTCTTATTTTCTGCTGGAAGCACACATTATAGGAGCTCGTTAGAACTGCCTCAATGAGACGGTTCTGGCGTGTACCCACAATCTTTCATCTGAGTAACAATATGGACATGTAGAAGTGTTTTGGCCGAAAACTATTCCCCCGCGTCATAAATATAACGTAAACACCTATTTGACCTGGAAAATGCTACAGTAAATGAGGTGTAGATCACAAAAGTCTAATCAAGTCTTTAACGGGCCTCCGTGGCCTAGTGGTTAAGATCGCTGACTCTTGATCTCACCGCTGTGGTTCGAGCCTCGCGTGGGTCACATGTGAGACGCCAAGTTCTGCAACGGAAGGTCAGGTGGTTTTTCTCCGGGTACTCCGCTTTTCGCCCACCTCTAATTAACGATCGGCTCGATATGAGTGAAATAATCTTGAAAGAGCCGTAAAACCAAAACACACGCAAAAACAAAAAGAATCAAGTCTTTAGTAGGTTCATCATGTAAACATGTCTATATAATTTTGACAGGGTAAACCTTATTTTTCTTATTTCTGTTCCTAAATATAGATTGTGGGTACTCGTTAGAACCGCCTCGATGATGTACCCACAGTCTATATTTTGAGCAAAAATAAGGAAAATATCGCAATTTTTCATCTTAATTGTTTCATTTTTACGGCGGTAAAATTTACAGTGTATTTGTATAGGCGTGTTTTCGTAATGAAAACAATATACAGTACAATTCATAAATTAAGACCACCAAAGGTGGTCTATTACCAGAGGACACTGTATGCAGAAAATACAAAGCAAAAATAACTGTAACTTACTAAAAATAGGCTTTTTAAAGCAGAGTTAGACTGAATTTTAGGTTGTCTTAATAGCGGAATTCTACTGTATTGCACCACACATCTGAACACCATTCAGGACTAGGTACAGACAATCCATTTCTTGGCTTAACATTGACAGTTTTCGGTAGCATGTGATCTTCAATATTAGATCAAGGTCACCATAATCGTACTGTATCTTTGGCAGGTTGTAGTTATATATTGTATCAGGTTTGGTAAAACTTCATCAATTCAATAACGAGCTAGGGTCAGGTGCAGGCAATAAATTTGTGGCCCAACGTTGATTTTGGGGAGCTTTAGGCCTTGAAAGTTAGGCCAATGATGCTAAAAATAATCAAGGCCGTGGCAAGTTGTACTTATATTTTGTAGCAAGTTTGGCATAAAGTCATCAATTTGTTCATAACCTAGCCATATTTGGCCTGAAACAGACATGTTTGTTAGAGCCTTTGACCGTGACCGTGCAAATTTAATAGGCCAAGATCATCAAAAAATGAAAGCTGTGGTAAGGTGTGTTTATAGATTTTACCAAGTTTAGCCGAAATTAATCAATTTGTTCATGAGATCGGGAGCAGACAAGTCATTGATTTTTGCGCGGGGGGGGGGGGGGGTAGAGGGGAGTTGTGGGAGCTTTGTCCTTGAAACTGATGTCAAGGCCATCGAAACCGTGTGACTGTTTTCCCCATCCTATTAATGTAGCCATGCAGTTCAGAATATATCAATATAGTGCCTCAAACAGCCAAGACCGACGCCGACGCCGACGCAAACGTGATCCGCACCCTTGGTTGTTGAACAATGTATACTACACCCTTGTTAAACTTTATTTTTTTCTGGGTTTTCAAGGGAGTTCATTACAATGACTTGTAAACGTATATGAAACGCCACATTACGAAAACACGCCTATAAAAATACATTGTAATATTTTTGCCAAAACAAATAAGATTTTAGGATGAAGGAGGGGGATGGTAGAGGGGAGTTGTGGGAGCTTTGTCCTTGAAACTGATGTCAAGGCCATCAAAACCGTGTGACTGTTTTCCCCATCCTATTAATGTAGCCATGCAGTTCAGAATATATCAATATAGTGCCTCAAACAGCCAAGACCGACGCCGACGCCGACGCAAACGTGATCCGCACCCTTGGTTGGGTAACAATGTATACTACACCCTTGTTAAACTTTATTTTTTTCTGGGTTTTCAAGGGAGTTCATTACAATGACTTGTAAACGTATATGAAACGCCACATTACGAAAACACGCCTATACAAATACATTGTAATATTTTTGCCAAAACAAATAAGATTTTAGGATGAAGAATTTTGATATTTTTCTTATTTCTGCTCAAAATATGGATTGTGGGTGCATGTTAGAACCGCCTCATCGAGGCGGTTCTAACGAGTACCCACACTCTGTATTTTAAAGCAGAAATAAGAAAAATAAGGTTTACCCCTGTAAACCCCCGTTTTATTATATAAAAGTGGGATTCAAGGGTCAGAATTATATAGGCATGTTTTCGTGATGAAAGGTTCAAGTTCGATACTTTGAAGTTAATTTTGCATTGAAAACATATGGCATTTTTTCTTTTTCTTGGGTATAGGTAGCGATCCGTTAAGGCTGTTTTCTAACATTTTGTTAGTCTGATGGGCTTTCGAGGAACCCAGTTGCATTATTAAATGCATAGACTGCGTGGCAAAATCTACGAAAAGACTTGTGCGATTAGCGGAGACTCGGATAAGACTTCTCATCAGACCAGCCTGGCAGAGTATTCGCTTGTTTCTCATTGAATAGACAATGGCCCAGTCGTTCAAACATTAACGATGTCATTAGTTAACGTATCGTTAAAACTTTGAGTATTTCATCACGTGAACAAGTCAGTGAAATACAGACCCCTCTAAACCCCACTTTATAAGTGAAAACTGAGGGTATCGGGGGTAAACATTATTTTCCTTATTTCTGCTCCAAGACATAGGTTGTGGGTACTCGTTAGAACCGCCTCATTGAGGCGGTTTTAACGAGCACCCAAAACCTATGTTTGGAGTATAAATCAGAAAAATATCACAAATAGTCACCAAAAAATGCCACTTTTGAGGTTTCGATATATGCTTTATCACACGGATGTGTTATCGTAATGTAGACTCACAAATGATTAGAATGATTTTTCTTCAAACCGTGAGCTGCTTTTGCAATTTATTTTCAGCCAAAAAAAAAAAAAAAAAAAAAAAAAGAAAGAAAGAAACACTATATTTGTTAGCATTTTGAACACTAATAAACTCGTTAAGCCAACGCTGCTTTGAACAACTGGCCAAAATGTCCAAAAAGGTGGGTGCGATCTCGAGCTACTTGTACATGTATCCGCAAGTTGGACTGTGTCCTCGCTTGTCACACGAGGTCTTGTAGCATTTCGATAACACAGCCGTGTGCTATAGTACAATCTTTCATATCACCGAAATTGTGAATTTTCAGATTTAAAAAAAAATGTAATATTATTCTTATAAATACGCAAAACATAAGTTGTAGGTGCTCGTTAGAACCGACTCGTCGTCTTTGAGCAGAAATAACAAGGAACAGAACTCTCTAAGAATATGCTTGCCATCACGAAAACACGTCTATATAATTTTGACCCCCTTCAACCTCATTTTTATATAGTAAAACTGGGGTTTGCAGGGGTAACCCTTATTTTTCTTATTTCTGCTCTAAAATATAGATTGTGGGTACTCGTTAGAACCGCCTCATTAAGGCGGTTCTAACGAGTACACACAATCTATATTTTGAGCAGAAATAAAAAAAAAAATATTCCAATTTTTCATTTTAAAATGTTCGGGTATTTTTTTCGGCGATAAAGCTTACAATGTATTTGTATAGGCGTGTTTTCGTAATGCGTTCTGATACCTTCTGTTCACAAAATTGTATATTTGTATTTATTATATCTGTACTAGTAAAAGAAGCACCCTTGGTGTAGTGGTTATGCTACTCGCCTTGTAAACCAAGGGTCGCAGGATCGATCCCGGGCTTCTCCAGACTTTCGGATGAGTCTTTAAACCGAGGTCCCGTCTCCGTATGCCCTTAGCTGTTGGTGAGACGTAAAACTCAAACCCACTCACTGTACTAGTAAAATAAATATGATTCAACCAAAGATAATGTAAACCCATATACAGTAGAACTTCGATGGCTCGAACACCGATGGCTCGTTTACCATGGATGTATCGAACCCATTCTTGAGCCCCTAGCGAAATCCTCTACATAAGAAATAGTGGGGGATAATTAAGGAGACTTTAGTCTTTTATCTTGCAAATGTATGCTGTGTGTACTTATTAGAATCGCCTCGATGAGGCGATTCTATGCTGTGTGTACTTATTAGAATCGCCTCGATGAGGCGATTCTAATGAGTACACACAGCATACATTTTTATTATAGAACACCGAAAAGATGTCTAAAAATATCTCGTTATGCCTCCTGACAGTAACCTCAGTGGCTCGAACTACCCCTCTCTCGAACAGATTTTCGAGGTCCCAAAGGTGTTCCAGCCATTGAAGTTCGACTGTAAATCCCAGTTTTCTGTATATAAAGTGGGATAAACAGGTAGTATTCATAATGCAATCAGGGGCATAGCCAGAATCAAATTATTATTACGTACAATGTAAAGATGGCACGGGGCTAGTCTTAAGGGAAATAATTGAGAGCAATTTCTTTCTTTTAAGAGTAGCAAAAATAAACATGTAATGGAGAACACTATTATGTATCTAAGTGCTTTCTCCTAACTGCAAATATTTTATATTACGCACATGCGTAATATGCGTAATTGGCGTTATGCCTATGGCAATGATAAGCTATCGCTTGTGGAATGATCGTGCGTCGGCTCAAACCCAAAGACGGGTTTCCTTGACATAAAGTTTTCGTCTGAATCCACGTGACTTTTCTTGGAAATAATCGTTAAATGCTGTCGTCCGTATTAAGTTACATTAAGCAATAAAACAAATCCAACATTTAATTAGTTTCATACCATCTTATACTGGAATCCCCAGAACAGGCCGCTGGAAACAGTACAGGCCATTACGCGTCGTAGAACAAGATGTCTGACCAGGTCCTACACTGTTTTCCAAACTGCAAAACGATTCAACCATTTTCTTAAATCCTTAAAAAAAACCTGAATTTGCAAATGGACCCTTTATATATAATGAGGGAAATTCAAGTTAGTACAAAACGGGTTTAAAACAAAACAAACAAGACATCCACCGTGTCACAAGATTTCTTATGAAGCTATTCTGCTGACATAAGTATTTGCAGTGGCTTTCGACCTTGTTAGGTGTTGTTTGTTTTAAATGGGGGCTTTCGTCCCCATCAACAGTATGTAAGTCATTTTGTAGATGTTGCTTCGCGTTTAGCTCACCTGTGCCGAAGGCTCCGGGGGAGCTATTGTGACTGGTCACCGTCCGCCGTCGCCTTCGTCGTCGTCGCCGCCCGTCCGTATGCCTGCGCGTCCGTCCGCAATTTCTTTACACGACATCACCTCCTAAATCACTGAATAGATTTTGACCAAATTTGAAAAAAAAATGATGTTGGAAGTTCATTTCTCAAAGTTGTTCAAAGACTTCCATTTCATGCAGAACTCTGGTTGCCATGGCAACGAATTGGGGATTAAAAGAAAAAAACTTCTTGTCTGAAACCAGAATGCCAAGGTCTTTGATATTTAGTATTGAAGTTTCATTTAGTGGACCTCTGCCAAGATTTTCAAATTGATGCCCTGGGGTTAAAAAAGACCCCGCCCAGAGGCCCTCTGGCTTTTCTTAGGTTTATATGGTCCGTTATCATACGCTAGACTTGCCTTCGGAAAAACTCGTCCGAATGTTCTTCAACTTCCGTTTTTGTCACATTAGACAACTTCCGGGAACATAAACGGAACAAAAATGCCAGAGCCATGTAAGCTGAATTTTTCAAATGCTTATATCTCAACAGTCACTCATCAGAGAGAATATTTGGAACTTAAGTACCTGGGAGGGTCTTCGGACATTCAAAGAGAACAGACCCCTGGGTTCAAGCTCCGGGTGGGGCTAGGTGTCAAAATCTAGAACACCCATGTAATACTGTGTTAACTTTTTTCAAATGCTTATATCACAACAGTAACGCAACACAAAGCATTCGTATTGTAGAACTTGGATACCTGGGAGGGTCTTTTGAGATTCCTAAAGAACACACCCCTGGATTAAGGCCTGGGTTGGGGCTGGGGTCAAGGATGTGGGTGGGGCTAGGTGTCAAAATCTAGGACATCTTATTTGATATATACATTTCCATTATGTTAACAAGTTATACACACTTTGGGTTTTCTATCAGCCAACTATGTGACATTGTTTCAGGCGTGAAAGAGTGAAGTTCATGGTGACCTACATTTAATGGTCCAGTGATTTTACCTTATATCTTGAAGACTATTGGGATATTACTTCCATGTGACCTGAATGACCTCAAATTATATCTGGGTCACGTAGACCTATATTTCAAAGTTTAGTGTTTTTGCCTTATATCTTGAATAGTATTTGATGTAGAAATGCCATACCTGTATTATAAGTTTTTTTTCTTTTTAAAAACCACAGCGAGTTCAACTTTCAGGATCTGAGTCTCAAGGTCAAGGAGTACAAGGAGAGCTTTTATTGTCACCTCGGTCGTCCGCGTGCGCGTTTGAGTTTGCGTATGCGTTCCCGTTATACCGTGTTAAAGTTTTTCAAATGCTTATATCTCAACAGACACTCATCAGAGAGCACTCATATTTGACAATTAAGTACCTAGAAGGCTCCTCTGACATTCCTTGAGAAAAACTCCTGGGTTCATGCCCCGGTTGTGGCTAGGTGATTAAATCTCAAACACCCATGTAATACTGTGTTAACGTTTTTCAAATGCTCATATCTCATCAGTCACTCATCACAAAGCATTCATAATTAGAACTTGGTACCTGGGAGGGTCTTTAGAGATTTCTCAAGGACACTCCCTTGGGTTCATGCCTGGGGGTAGGGGATAGGGATCAATATGTTCTATAAAAAGGCTATCCTTTGGAAGCAAGGAATACACCACAGAACTGAAAAAATATGGAGTGTATATGCTTTCTGGGCCAGACTAGCTAGTTTCGGCCAATTAGGCCTCATCAGTGACCCTCAGATATTTTCAAAATTTCACAATGGAATCAATGATCCCAAATGACAAGAAAATATAATCTACACTATGATGTAGGGCAGGGAGACGTTTTACCGCCGCCACACATTCCCACACACCAGCTGTAGTGAAGTTAAATATGTTCTATAAAAGGGTTATCCTTTGGAAGCAATAAAAACACCACAGAACTGAAAAAATATGGAGTGTATATGTTTTCTGGGCCAGACTAGCTAGTTGGGGTGGGACTTGGGTGGGACTGGGGTGGGACTAGGGGTCTGGGGTGGCACTAGGGATAAACATCTAGGACATCTTATTTGTTATATACATTTCCAATATGTTAACAAGTTATATACATTTTGAGTTATATATCAGCGAACCACGTGACATTGTTTCAGGCGTGAAAGAGTGACGGTCATGGTGACCTACATTTCATGGTCCAGTGATTTTACCTTATATCTTGAAGACTATTAGTTGGTGAAATGTCATACCTGGGATATTACTTCCATGCGACCTGATGACTGACCTCAAAATATATCTAGGTCATGAATACCTATATTTCATGGTTCAGTGATTTTGCCTTATGTCTTGAATACTATTTATGTTGAAATGTCATATCTGTAAGTCCCTTCTTTTTCTTTTCTTTTAAAAAACACAACGAGTTCAACTTGCGGGGTCCGGTTCTCAAGGTCATGTTCACTGTGGCTTTTTTTAGACAAACTTTGTCATCTCCCTAGCGCCTTCATTTAGTGATGGATTTTAATACATGCATAACTTCACACAAATGTTGGGTATGATAACATCTCGAGTGAGTTCAACTTTCAGGGTTCGGGACTCAAGGTGAAGGTCACTGTGGCTATTTTTAGAACAACTTTGTCATCGCTCTAGTGCCTACATTTATTGATGGGTTTTCATATAACTTCACACAAATGTTGGATATGATCATATCTCGAGTAAGTTTGACTGTCAGGGTCTTGGGCTTAAGGTCAAGGTCACTGTGGCTATTTTTAGAAAAACTTTGTCATCGCTCTAGCCCTTACATTTGATAATGGATTTTAATATAATTTAATACAAATGTTAGGTATGGTAAAATCTCGAACTAAACTTTGTCATCGCTCTATCACCTACATTTATTGACGGATTTTAATATAACTTTATTCAAATGTTGCGTATGATAATACCTCAAGCGAGTTTAATTTTAGGGGTCCTGGGCTCAAGGTCAGGGTCACCATGACTATGTTTGGAAAAAAATTGAAATCGCTCTAGCGCTTACATTTATTGATGGATTTTAATAGAACTTTACACTAATGCTGCATTTGATTAAAGCTCGAGCGAGTTCGACTTTCAAGACCTGGCCTCATGCTCACGGTTACTGTGGATATTTTTAGAAAACTTTGCCATCGCATTTGTTTATGTATTTTAAAGTCAAATAAATGTTGCGTTCGATAATATCCCGATGCACAAACTATGCTGTTCACGACAACCCAATTCTTTGGAAACAGTGTAGATCCAGATCAGATGGCTTCTGAAGAAGCCATCTGATCAGGATCAACACTGTTTGACATTCAGTTTATGAATTTGTAGGATTAAATTACATGAAGAAATCTGATTGGTTCAAAGTCAGAAATGGGTGTGGCTTAACTGAATATTCAGCAAGAGAAGGGTTAACTTAACGCTGACTTCTATCTTCTCCGAAGTACACATAACATAGAATACTACACTTTTGTTTTATACTTAGCAGTTAAATCAATGCATATCTGAAACAAATGAAAATGATATCAAAGACTAGTGGCATGATATCGTATCATTGCTCTGGTAACTGATACCATTTATATTGTTTCACTCGAAATAGACTGATTGAAATTCCATAGGAACCCATGCTATAATATGTCAGTGTAATATCACTATGGAAAACATAGATTCCGCGTGAAAATAACTCAAACATGCAAGGAAAATCAGAAAAAATAAATAAAATATATACAGCACTATTTGACAACTGGCGACATTTTGGCATACCCATTTTTTTTTCTTCTTCTCATTTTCTTATTATTAATTATGTTTTGTTTTGTTTACGCTCTGCTATGAATATTGCGTTCTGCTATTAAATACATAAAAAAAAAATATTTCTTTCTCGGCAGATTCCAAAAATATTTCATCGAGTGTGCTGTAAACTTCCGAATTTTCACGAGTGCTCTTCGCACTCGTGAAAATTCGGATTATTTCAGCACACCCGATGATATTTTTTTGTTGATGTTGTTGTTTTTGGTATCCGACATTTTGGTTGCCTCTATTTATTGTTGCAGGTGGGGAGAGGATCAGTGTCCCTCAGAAAACCCGAATACCCACGAGTGTTACGAGCTTGTTGAGGAACATCAGCTTTGTATGGCATATATCGTGGATTGTTGTGACTCTGATAATGACGATGACTACCACGGTTATTGCAAGTGAGTACATCAAGAAAGGATGTGGCCTTTCAAGGTTTCTCTACGTGTGACATTAATTAATGTAAGGTAATGATTTCTTGCTTACCAGATAAGGATAGTCCTGTTTTGTTTTTGTGTTGTTGTTTTTTTTTTTTTTTTTTTTTTTTGTTGTTGTTTTTTTGACAGATTTTTTGCATAGAAATTCTTGTCTCATCTTATTCATCCCTACAAGCTGTACATTGTTTGAAAGGTGTGCTGGTAGAGTACATTATAATAATAAGCCATACCCATTACCAGCCAATCAGATTACTTGATATTAATAATGTTCATTCAATTTACGACTGAATGGCAAACAGTGTAGATCCTGATCTGGATCAACACTGTTTGAAAAGGTACGGGTTGTCTTTCTTTTTCTTTCTTTCTACTTATACTGCGATCGGTCACATCTGACCATTACTCACAGGTGTACATTACATACACACCCGGTTTGCAGGATGGAAACATACACTACGATAGGGGTCTTTATCCTGCACAGGGCATGACTCTCCCTGCACAGGGGGGGGGGGGGCACCAGTTAACGTCCCGATCCGAAGGACGGTGCACTTTATGACATTCATCCCTGCGAATGATGCCAATGGAGCGTGTTCGGACACAGACATTTTATCGCCGCTGCTGGGGATCGAACCCGGGACCTCTAGCATCAGAGGCAAGTGCACTAACCACTGAGCTATCACGCCTTGATCCTTGAACAGCAGGATATGGTTTAATGCAAGCAATAAAAATTCAACACAGTATTCAATTGTTTTCGTTCTTTTATTCTTTTTAGCCCCCGCCCATCGGGGCTCGAAGAAATAGATGGGCTGCATGATGCTTTCACGCAGAGCTGAAACCGACCCGCACACGAGTACTGGTAAACCGCTTAGAGGATCTCAGCCTGCCCAGGCAATGCGGTGCGAGTCGGCCCGTCCATGCTCATGAACTCTGTTGGTTTCATTGGGCGGCAGGGCTTGAGATGTCATTTCAACTCAGTGTCGGGTAAAAGTCCCACAAAATTGGAAGCAACGTCTCCAAAATGACCTTTACAGTGTTGACGGGGACGTTCAACTTCAAATCAAACAAATCTTTTATTTTATTTATTTTTTTTTTTATTATTGTTTTTTTCGTGCTGGTTACTTCGATTTTTTGGTTTATATCTTATTTTCACAAAAGTACTACTTATAGCGTGTAATATTACGTAATATTTTGCCTTTAACACATACTCGAAAGTTGATCCGTTTCACCCAAAGTAATACAGTAAAATACCGCTATTAAGACCACCTAAAATTAAGACTAAATCTGCTTTAAAAAGCTTACGCATAAGGTTTTAGTTATTCTTTCTTTGTGTTTTCTACACCCAATGCCTCCTAATAAGGGACCAGCTTGAAGACTGTTCAAAAGTGGTCTTTAAGACCACTTTTGAACAGTCCCAAAGGTGGTTTTAATATAGGAATTTTACTCAAATTGCAAAGATAACAAATAAATAACATAAGATGAATAAATAGATAAATGATAATAATATAGAATGCAAGAAAAATGGCCAATTGATTTGTATGGATTCAAACGTGAAATGTCGAAACCCCGAAAACGGATACATGTAGCTCGTTTACCATGGCAAATTCGAACTCGTTCTCGAGTCCCAAGTGAGTCACTCCATGCCTCCAGATATCCATTTATTTTGGATATCCTTATTTGATCTGTAAGTGTATGTTGTGTATACTCATTAGAATCGCCTCGATGAGGCGATTCTAATGAGTGTACACAACATACATTTATTTAATCGAAGATCCTAAAAATATAAAAGCGATTCCCATTATGCTTATGATCTGAAACTATGATTACATTACACTAACACACCCGTGCGACATTGTGCATTTTCACATCTCCAAAATGGCTACTTTTCTCATGAAAATCGATGATACTTTTCTTATTTAAACAGCAAACATAGGCTGTGGGTGCTCGTTAGAACCGCCTCATTAAGGCGGTTCTAACGAGTACCCACAACCTATGTCTTGGAGTAAAAATAAGAATAATAATGTTTACCCCCGTAAATCCCCGTTTTCTCTATACAAAGTGGGGTGTAAGGGGGTGTTCATTTCACGGACTTGTTCACGTGATGAACCTCAGTCCTATTTCAAAGAAGTTTTCATGGTCCCAAAGGTATTCGAGATATCGAAGTTTGGCTGTATTCGTTTACAACACTCGAGATGCCCTGGTCGATAGAAACCTCGTCTTAACCTCGTTTCCGATTGGCTCGGACCCCCCTTCCCCAACCCCCACTCTTGAGTGGGAAACGCATATATCAAATCAATATTCATGAAAGATTCTCATATTTTTTACATTTTCCTTGGCACATAAAAGGTTCTTATAGTCTACCTTGCCCAATATTTCGGATTTGCATAACTTATGCCTGTTAACATTTGACACGGGCGTCGTGCGATTTTCTGTGCTTTTGTTAGCGCATCATAGGCTAAAGACAAATTCGCGGCTGCGCGAAGTTTCTACTGAGATCGTGCAGTTAAAGTGCAGTTGCCGGACTCCACAGTCTCCGCCCGTGCGGCTTCAGTGCACAGCCATGTAAAATCGATTTAAACCCCCCTCCCCCGCCCCCGTGGAATCTGTTTCCGCTGACCGTAACAAGGCGGTTTTCAGTCTGTCGCAGTTTATTTTTGTTATGGTTTGTCTTTGGGTATTTGTGTCGCTTTTATTATTGTATTTTGGATAGCCTATTGGCCATTTTGTGGGAAAGTAACTGTGCTTTTGGCTTTCCGCTTTTGGTGTTTCCGATGGGGTCTATTTCTTCATGTTTGTGTTTCTTTGCCTTTAGTGTCTCTGATGAAAGCTGTGGGTTAATTGTATCGATTCCTGATCATTGCCTCCACTTCTATTTTGAGATGACGCAGATTTGTCACCCCTTTTGCTGATTGGCAGCTCATTCTCCGTACAATATCACATGTACTGCCGAGTAGTAAACAACGAACACAGCAACTGCTGCGAATTTCAAGTGAACAATTCAATAAACTTCATGAAAACACGCATATATATTTTTGACCCCCTTGAACCCCACTTTTATAAAGTAAAACTGGGGTTTACAGGGGCAAACCTTATTTTTCGTATTTCTGATCTAAAAAATATTGTGGGTACTCGTTAGAACCGCCTCGACGAGGCGCTTCTAACGAGCACCACAATCTGTATTTTGTGCAGAAATGAGAAAAATATCATAATTTTTCATCTTAAAATTTCATTTTATTTCGGCCGTAAAGCTCACACTGTATTTGTATAGGCGTGTTTTCGTAATGAAAAACTTTCAGTTTACACAAACTATTAGACCCAGTTAACACACTCAACGCGAAATCACCATGGGAAATGTTTGTTCCATGTGGTGACGGCTGGCGCTTTTAGAGTTAAAGCATAAAAGAAACAGACATTTTGATTTCTGTTTAGTGTAAGATCGATTTTTATTACACTGAATGAACACTAAAAGAAGTATTTTCACGAGTGGCGAACCATCGAGTGGAAGTACTTCTTTTGGTGTTCATCAGTGAAAAAATACACTGACAAAATGGAAAATTTGAATATACGGTACTCTATTTTTTTAATGACTGGTCGCTGAATGCTGAACGATACACAAGTTGGACGTTGTTTTCCAAACGGACGTTCAAATCGATCATACCGTCATTCAGTTGATGGGTTCATGTTAAAAGTGTATGAATATCCGGGGCTATTAGAAGAAATCTTTAGGGACTCAAGACCGAGTTCGAATTATCCAAGGTAGACGAGATATCAGTGTTCGTGTTAAAGATATTACATTGCATTATATTTGACAGGATATGTATGAAGCTGGCCACTCGTCCTTGTGTACGATATTTGTGTATCAGTAAGGGGTGTTGTGTTGGCTGGCATGAAAATCAGGACGGCAGGTGTACAATACGTAAGTAAGAGCCTTGAGTATACATTTAAAAGAATATTAAACATTGCCAAGTGCAAAGACAAAGGAACAAATAAAACCTTGATTTAAGCATTAATATTATGCGACACGTCGCATTCTTAGTCGTCGACCAAGTTGCTGGATACTTGGCTTGCCCGACGGCCTTTCCCTTAAATCTGCTGTTTCACGTCCGGGGTTCGACAATTCGTGATTCAGCTTCTTATTTATACTGCAGACATTTGTTGCTGGTGCTGTCAATGAGGTGGTTCTAACGAGTACCGACAACCTATACCCCCGTCAACCCCGGTTTTCTATATGAGCCCCGCCAAGCGAATTTGTGTCTTCGAGCATTCCGTCATGACAAATTTTAACTGCGCATGTCCAGCCATTCAGAGGGGCCATTGATATGACTTTCTGTCTGAAGGTTCCTCTTGCCTCACTGCTTGTATAAGCGAGCAGCGAAGGTTCTGGCGAGACTGCGCGGATGCGCAGGCTCGCCTGAACCTTCGCTGCTCGCATAGGCGATAAGTACCAAAATCGCTTGACGGGGCCCATATATAAAGTGGGGTTTAGGGGTGTTCATTTCACAGACTTGTTCACATGATCCGTGCAGTCTGATCAGCAACTTTGTTCACCCCCAATACCTCTATGAGTTTCTGTTTCTAGAATTTAAGGCCTTTATCTGGTCTGTGTAACTGAGCCCCAAAACCCAAAGACAGGTTAACTCGTGATGGGCCTTATTTAAGACAGTTATTGCATAAGAGACCACAAAGGTCTAGACCGGGCCTGCGCAGCCATGTAATATTAGATGCAAACCTTGTAGACTCGATTCGTAAAAAGTAACAAGCTGACAACGCATGTAGATTTATCCAAGTTTCAAGAAACCAAACTTGTTTTGTGTCTGAAATTTACCTGCAATTTTATTATTTGCCTTGATTTTTCACACGCTCATACATACTTTTTTAAAAAATATGGAAAACTGGAATTTCCTCATGGAGAACACATTAAATAGTAGATACCCCAGGTATGCGACAGGTCAGTGCGGAGCACTACCTGATGACGGCATTGATTACCTATAGAACGTCACTTCATGTGTGCGAGCAGGAATGGCACAGGCGAGATTACGCATGCGCAGTCTTGCCTTTGCCATTGCTGCTCGCCTATGTGATAAATACCATTTTTCCATCTTTATTTTACAGCCAAGCCAGAGGACGAGATTCAATGCAAAAATGGTGGTTTTCGCACTGAGAACAATACGTGCTCGTGTCCCGAAAATTTCATCGGTAACAAGTGCCAGATACGTACGTATATAATAGTATCATTTACTTATATGGAACATCATAATTATCGATCATCGATCATCGCAACTTGGATGAGCACAAATCCACAGATAATATCAACTTCTTGCAAAGACTCTGATCAGACAGTGTGACATCACCTTTACAAGGTCCGTAAAGAGAAGTGTGGTTTGCTGGGGTAGACATTATTTTCCAAACATAACTTGTGGTTGCTCGTTAGAACTGCCTCATCTATGTTTTGAGCGAGAATAAGGAAATAATATTTATCTGCATAATACATATCACATATATTCATCTGAAACATGCTTACTCTGAACGCCATTTAAGCAGACGGGTGTATTATTGAAACGTAAGTTCAGGCTGATATGACTCAACATTCAACGTACTTGCCAGCTTGAAAGCCCCCCCCCCCCCCCTCCCCCAACACACACACGCTTAATCATTCAACATTCAACGTACACGCCAGCTTGAAAGCCCCACCACGCACCCACACTTCCCACCATCATTCATCCTTCAGCGTACACGACAGCTTATAAACCCACATTATCGACGTCATCATTCAACATTCAACGTTCGCGCCAGCTTGAAAGACTCCTCCCTCACCCATACCCCCCCCCACCCCCCGTACCAAATGGCAAGACCATCACTGGTAAATTTTGTAAGAATGGTGCGTTGTCAAAAGTAAAGGCACGCTATGAAAAACCTAGACCTGCGACTTATCAATGACAACGCACCTGCTCACAAGTGTGTTCTTGTCCAAGACTTCTTGAAAGAGGCAAAGGTAGTTCAGCTCTCTCATCCACCTTATTCGCCAGACATCAGTCCTTGTGTCTTTTTCTTGTTTCCCTTACTAAAGAAATCCTCGTCTAAAGTAAAACCGACATCAGTTGTCAGTTTGGTATTGTCAATATTATTGTAAATAAAGGTTATTTTTTTTATCTACGCAATTATATGTTATTTTTGGATGATCTAATTTTATTTTTGGTGACTCCCTATTAATGTGATGGTATCAGGCTAAAAAATACCATACCCGCACTGTGTCGACGCTAGCCAAGTGGTAAAGTCATGGGCCTGGAGAGCTGAAGTATGCGGGTTCGAATCCCGCTGGGGATGTTTTTTTCTTTAACATTCTTTTTTTCGCGCCAAAAGCAAAAAATCCTCGATTTTCTCGTGAAGCATGCATTTTTTGTGCCGATATAAATTTTTACTGAACATTCCTTAGTTCATACTCGGTTGCCCTGCCGCGAACATGTCTTCAAAAAAGCTTCTTAATGCCGAAAGCAAAGCCATGGCATTGAACATTTTGAAAATTTGCAAAGAAGAAAAGAGGAACGTGGAGCTATTCTTGCCACTTACTAGCCATCTAGCCAGAGCATCGATGCTAACGGGTGTTTTGTGACTAGCAATCGATAAACGTTAAAATAACGTATGATCAACATGAATTTAATTATAAATTTCCAATCAATGTTAATTTCAAGTCATGTTATTGGTGTGCCTATTCTTTACTTTCACATGTCACATATAGGGTCTAGGCCAATCAGGTTCCATTGTATCAAATTATTGCATCTTGTATTTCAATTCTCTTGTAAATGTACTTGCTGGTGTTTCTTTTTGATTCACTATTATAAATCAAATGTAAAGTTGACCTTTAAAATTGTGCATGACATGTATTGAACTTTAAAATAAATGGATAACCATTCACGAAAAAATAATAATACAAAAATAATAAACAGAATTTAAAATTAAAAAAGAAATAATAAAAATGTAAATTCTGAAACTATTTTATAAAAAAATCATCGAGAAAAAAAAATAAATCATGCTTTTAATAGCTTTATGAAAAAAGGTTGTCTGCGAGGATCGAACCTGCGATCCTCAGGAAAGTAAACCGGTCTTCTTAGACGCTCCTCGCTATTATGCGCTACGCAACTGATTACATTGACACTGCAAAATTAAGTGCTTTTGTGTTAGAATATAACCCGTTACGTACCTGTGGAAAACACCGTTGTTTGTTATGATTTATAACGAAATAAGTGCAGCGGAAATACTAAAATGCATTAAAACGTTGAAAAATTCCAAATCCCCGGGAATTGATGACATTCCGAACGAATTTATAAAATGCACAGATACGCTCCTGATGCCTTTATATACCACACTGTTTAACAATATTTTAGAGACCGGCATCATGCCATCGAAATGGGTCGAAGGAATTGTTGTACCAATTTTCAAAAACAAAGGGGACCCCCTCTCCGTAGACAACTACAGGCCTATCACATTGCTGAGCTGTATTGGCAAATTGTTCACTGCCGTTCTTAATGACCGACTTAATAGGTATTTAGAAGAGCGTGAACTGTTAGGCGAAAACCAAGCAGGTTTTCGACGCAATTATTCTACAACAGACCATATTTTTTCGCTTCACTGTGTAATTGAACTATTGAGATTTCAAAAGAAAAAATATTTTGCGCCTTTATAGACTTTTCTAAGGCGTTCGACTCTGTCTGGCGGACCGGGCTTTGGAAAAAATTAATACAGACAGATATTGAAGGCAAGTTTTTAACAGTTATTCAAAACATGTACCGAAATATTAAGTCATGCGTAATGGTTAACAATGAAAAATCCTCCTTTTTTGGCTGCTATCGGGGAGTACGACAAGGCGAAAACTTGTCTCCCGTACTATTCGCGTTGTATCTGAACGACCTGGACGACTATATGTTTCAAAATGGAAATCAAGGAATTACGATTGATGTTGACAATGACGAGTACAGTTACCTTCTTAAGCTTATAACCCTACTGTATGCTGATGATACTATTATTTTAGCAGAAGACGCTGAATCCCTACAAAATTCACTAAATGACTTCGCCTCATATTGTAAAAGATGGAAATTAGACCTAAATGTTAACAAATCAAAAGTGGTAATTTTTGGGTCTAGAGGTAACTCTGACCATTCTTTTTACATTGATACCGATCATCTAGAAATTGTAAACTGCTACAAGTACTTAGGCACTTTCTTTGCGAAGACAGGAAGTTTTCTGACCGCTAGAAAGCACGTAGCTGAACAAGCGCGTAAGGCTCTTTTTCTACTGTATTCTAGGATTAATAATTTAAATCTACCAGTTGATCTTCAAATTAAAATATTCGACCATACGGTCCTCCCCATTCTGACCTACTCATGTGAGGTTTTTGGGTTTGAAAATATACAGATCCTGGAAAGAATCCACAACGAATTTTTACGGAAGATAACAAAAGTAAAAAAAAGCACGCCCCTATTTATGCTATATGCGGAGTTAGGACGCTACCCAATAGAAATAATAGTTAAGTCTAGGATGGTGAGTTTCTGGAACCGGATCGTAACTGGAAAACGTTCTAAATTATCTTATTTGTTATACCAAGCTCTCAGATATACGATCCCTGCAAACTCTAAATGGCTCAATTACATTAAGCAAATCCTTACTGAAATCGGAAGATACGATCTATGGTTAAATCAAGATAATATCCAATCCCGAAATATAGGTAATTTAGTTAAACAGACACTTATAGACCAAAACCTTCAAACGTGGCATTCAAATTTACAGCTTTCTTCAAAAGGGCTAAACTACAAACTATTCAAAGATAACATAGAACTAGAACGATATTTGTTAATACTACCGCGAAAACTCTATATACCTTTTGCAAAATTTCGAACAACAAAGCACTTATTCCCAGTTGAAACGGGACGATGGCAAGGGATTGATTACCCCGATAGGAAGTGCGAACTTTGTACTACTAATGATATTTGCGACGAGTTCCACCTGCTACTTGTATGTCCTTATTTTTCAGACTCACGACGTAAACATATTAAAAAGTACTTTTTTACCCGACCCAATGTTATTAAGTATAAAGAAATTATGTCAATAACCTGTGAACCTCAGTTAACTAAGCTATGTCGATTTCTTGCTATCTTGCTAAACCATTTCGCCAACAACAGAATGTAACCACAACGGGTGAATACCCATTTGCCTGTTTTCGGCATTAGTTTACCCGCATTGCTTCTCTGCAGACGCATCGCATCATCATATATGTCAAATCATGTTAAATTTGAGGGTAGGAATGTTGCACTGTGGTAGTCTGTATACTCAAGCGACCTGGTCAGGCTCGACACTGCCCTCACATAGAGGGTATGTTATACTCCAATTATACTTGTCGTTAACTAGAAAAAAAAATTGTCAGTTTACTGACCACTTTCGTTTCGTCTACCTATATGGTGTCTCTCCGAAGACCCGGTCCGGGCAGTGCGGATGTGCAGCCCGGCCTGGGCCTACGCTGAGAGACAGATCTATTTAGCATTTAACAATGTAGCTGTCCACCTGCCGCACGGCGTTGGAGCGGCGTCTGGTCGGCGCCGAGCCAGCGTTTTGCCGCTGGAAAGACGTTGGCCCGACGTAGCACTATCGCCGTGCAAACTACATGGTACTTACGATTTCTGTTGAATGCGCTGATCCGTTTTACTACCTAAATGAAGACGTGAACTGTTTAATATATCCAGAAAAGAAGTATTTTGATCAAAACACACACAACAACAAAAATGCGTAACACTCAAATTATTGGCACACTAATCTGTAATCCTCTCACTTTTTGCTCGTGCAGTAGACTGCTCTGCGCCTTACGCATAGTCTGTCTTATAAGTCTATCATCGTTGTAGTACCTGATAGGGCTATACCTGTCTCATCAGAGAGGCGGGTGCCGCAGCTGATCGTGGACGGGCTCGACCCTGATCCGCTGCGGTACCCCCGCCTCTGCTGCTCAGGTGCTTGTGACTGGATGTTATGAAGACATGTTACTAGAATATGATGGGAAATGATAGATATATGTAACTTCGTCCCCCCCACCCCCCACACACACCAACCCTCACACACACACCAACCCTCATACAGTCATTAGCACAACCTAAATGAAAGGCACGTCACCCTCAACCCGAGGTTTTTTGCAAAATACACCATGTCTTGTCTTATAACATTTTTACAAATACTGTACGTCTCTATGCCATGTATTATTGTGGCCCGAGAATACTTAATAAAGATATTGTTCTGTTCTGTTCTGTTCTATAAATAGACGAGTATTTAGCAACATTGAAACCATATCACCGACATATTACGGCAGGGTACCTGTAGTCGCCGTTATATATCCTGAAGTGCACTTGGTAGTGCAATTAACCAGTGTCTTCAGTGTATGATTCCCCGCCTTTACAGAAAACGTTGTTTGAAGGTTGATTCAACATTGAGTCAGCGTTCTGTACCTGCATGGGAAGCTATTGTCATTCAACCATTGTAATAACAGTACCATTTTTTCAGCTATCTGTAACCCAAAATGTGAAAACGAAGGGAGGTGTGAAGCAGTGAATGAGAAACCAACATGTATTTGTCCTTCTAAATATATCAAGGGGAATTACTGCGAAGAAGGTGCGTTGAAATCTGACCATTGCTTACAAATAATATTCAAATAATGATTTAAGGGGAATGGGGGCACATTCAGAGGAAGCAACTCGTGCAAAAGTATTTGTTGTCTCTCATGTCAATGGAGGTCAACTTTTAAATTCTTTCCTTTAAGAGTTGACCTCTTTTTAGCGGGACTGGGCTAAAAGAAAAGCGAACAGGAAGTCCATAAAGTTGTCCCCCTTTGACAAATGGCAGAAAAAATGTGCCTGGTGTTCAATTCCCCTTAAACCTTTTAGTATATCATATTTTAGATGGAGATGCATATTTTCTCTCATCACGCAAACACGCCTATATAATTCAGAATCAGAATCAGAATTGTTACTGGTGACACGTCAAATGACATTCATACACCAGGACATGTGATGGGGGAAGTTAGTCCCTAGCTCTAACCAAAGAGGTAAATTTAGCTACACAATCATCAGCACATTCAGCTGTCGAAATAATCGAATCGGGAAGGGCATTCTAATCTCTAATGGTTCTGGGGAAGAACGACTCTTTCTAAATGTCAGTTCTTTCGCTAAGGGTCTGAAACGCCAACGAATGGTGATTTCTACAGTATCTAGCTGGGAGAACAAGGTCATCTGTTGGAATGCTGGCAGCACCCTTGAGACCTTTGTATAAAAGGATTAGCCTACTGTCTTTTCTACTTTTCTTGAGAGACTCCCATTTTAATTTTCCAAGTATTTCAGTCATGCTCCCAGTTTCAAAGCAGTAATTGCCTGTTACAAATCTAGCAGCTCTATTCTGAACTTTCTCAATTTCATCGTTAAGGACCACTCCACTGGGGTACCAAATACAACTACCATATTCCAAGATTGGGCGAACAAGACCTTTATATGCTGCCTCTTTTACATCCTGAGGGCACTGATGAAGATTTCGCCTCAGGAAACCAAGCGTTCTATTTGCCTTAGTACACATGTTGCTAATATGTCAGAGTATTCCATCTCAAGGTGTGTGAGATTGTCACTCCAAGGTATTTAATGGAGTCCACATTCTCGAGGACCGTTCCCTCTAAGGTGTAAGAAGCCTCAACTTTATTAGATCTCTTCCTAGTTATCTGCATAATATTGCATTTAACTGGCTGAAATCTCATGCCCCATTTACGTGCCCAACATCCTAATCTATCTATGTCAGCCAGAAGTTTCAATGCGTCACCTGTATCTCTAATTTCCCGGTAACAAACACAGTCATCTGCGAACAGTCTTATTTCTGAGTCAATGTCAGTGGAAATATCATTGATGTACAGGGAGAACAAAAGTGGACCAAGAACGGTCCCTTGTGGGACTCCAGACAAAACTGGAGCCCACTCCGAAGATTCACCATTAACAACAACCCGCTGTTTTCTGTAGCAAAGAAAGGAATCTATCCATTTGAGGGTCTTTCCCCCTATTCCATAACCAAATAACTTAGATTTAAGTAGTTCATGAGGAGGGGTGTCAAAAGCCTTCTCAAAGTCCAGAATAAATGTGTCCACCTGTCCCCCTTTGTCCAAGATTTTTGCCCAGTCATTAATAACTGTGCTTAGCTGAGTTTCACAAGTGTGCCTTTTCCTAAATGCATGTTGTCTGTCTGACAAAAGTTTATGTTCGTCCAAGTGGGCCATGATGTTCGAGCAGACTATATGTTCCAGCAATTTACACAGAACACAAGTCAGAGACACAGGGCGATAATTACGGACATGAGCCCTATCTCCGTTTTTGAAGAGTGGACAGATATTTGCTAAGAGCCATTCTTTGGGGATTTCACCCGTATCAAGAGACAGTTGAAACAAGTGTGCAAAAACTGGACCCAACTCATTTGCTAGTTCCTTCAGGACTCTAGGATGAAGCTCATCAGGTCCTAAGGCCTTACTGGGGTTTAAGCCTTGAAGTAATTTGATCACTCCTGCAGCTGTCACAACAATATTATTCATGAATTGGACCGATCTTCCAGTCAATGGAACCTCCGTGAACTCAGTTTTATTAAACGCATCATTGAATTGCCCAACTAGTTCCTCTGCCCTTTCAGAGTCTGATTCAGCAACCCCGTCCCCTCCTCTTTTATTAAGGGGCGAGATACCTTGTCTGTCTTTCTTCTGGCTATTAATATATCTGTAGAAGTCTCTGGGATTTGCCTTTACATCACCTACCAAGTTATTCACATTCAAATCATGCTGATTTTTTATATCAGTCTTGATTTCACGTCTCAAGTTTTCAAATTTTGTCCGGAGTTTACCACTTCCCGTCTTTTTTGCCTTTGCATGAATCTTATTCCTTCTGCGAATTTTCCTTCTTATCTCTGGAGTGATCCAGGGAATAGAAGATACAGACCTACTAGTTTTTGAGGGGATATGATTTTCGGCCGAAGTATGAATGAAAGAAGTTATCAAATCAAAATTCTCCTGTACAGACCGAGCATCTGAATGACCATTAAAGTAATTCTCCCTTGCAAATCTGAGTGCATCCTTCCTCATAGTTTCATAGTCACCTTTCTGATATGAGTACACCTTCCTCCGAGGTTTCTTTATTGGTGGGATGTGAATTTTTAAATATCCGGAGACAACATCGTGGTTACTTAGTTTATCTGGGGAATGAATGTCTTCGAATTGTCCTGGCAAAGTCGTAAGGATCAGATCCAATGTGTTCTTATCACGAGTGGGGAAGTTAACAATTTGTTCAAGACAATGATCGTTCATAATGTCAATTAATATTTGTCCTTCCGACTGACTCAGCATAGTGCCTTGTTTGCTGAGCCTGTCGGGCCAAGCAATGTCTTTGAAGTTGAGGTCACCTAGAACATGTACAGCCGGGAGTTTTGTACCATTATGCTGCAATTTAATGCAATCCAGTTGGTCTTTAAACAACTGGAAGTTTTCGATTGTACCATTTGGTGGTCGATACCAACTTGCTACGAAGTGGGAAGTTTTATTTGCAAAAACCTCAACCCAGACCGATTCGGTGTCATTTTCCAGTTCCATGAACGGCATGTAAGGGATGTCTCTATGAATGAGCAACATCACCCCACCGCCATGAGGGTTCCTATCTTTTCTGTACACACAGTACTGACAATTTTCAGGGAAAAGCTCAGATGTAGTAATTGAACTGTCAATCTTTGTTTCCTGAATAGCAACAATATGAGGTTGAGATGTATCGAGGAAAGCTCAAAGTTTTTGACCCCCTTGAACCCCCACTTTTATATAGTAAAACTGGGGTTTACAAGGGCGTCATTATTGTTCTTATTTCTGCTCAAAAACATAGGTTGTGGGTACTCGTTAGAACAGCCTCGTTGAGGCGGTTCTAACTCGTACACACAATCTATATGTTGAGCAGAAATAAGTAAAATACCATAATTTTTCATCTGAAAATTGTCGTTTTTTCGGCGATAAAATTCACAATGTATCTTCGTAATATAACTAAATGATTCTGTTTCATGAATTACCATCAAGAAGCAGTTTTCCGTCTATAAGTATCATATAGAGAAGATCCGCTTATAAGACCAGCTAAAATTAAGACTACGTCCTCGTTAAAAACATACTAGTTATATGTTTGAAACATTAAGTAAGTTAACTGATTTGCTTTTGAGAAAGTGAAGGAAAATACCGTGAAGGACTTTACTTTCACTGTGGCAATTGTATTGCAATACGAGGGTCATTCAATAATAATCGAGACTTGTTTTATAATTTACTTACTTTTTAGTGGTGCGTACCAAAATTATATTCATTTAGAATCTCAATCGAAATTTTATTCAACATGTGTTGTCAAAACTTACTGAAGTTGCAGGTGTTCAGTTGCTAGGCAACAAAGGAACGCTGGTTAATAGACCATGGCCACGTATGTTTTCTTGTTGCCTTGGCAACAAGCATGGACTTACTAAGGATAACAAGAATTCCACAGAAGGCGGCGTCGCACCTGCTTGGGGCAAAAGTCACAGTAGCCACAATCAGAAGTTATTTAATAAGTAAATTTCATTCTTACAGTTGGTAGTTGGTGTAAAATGTGTCAAAGTCACTGGACCAAAAATTATAGGCCATGGTCACCAGGTCAAGTTATGTGCCAAATCAGTGCATCGAGAAGAAGCACTATGCAAGGCTTGGTGGCTGTAGGCCGTTTATTTTAGGACATATAGAACATTGACGTAAAATGTGTTAAAGTCACTAGAGTGCATAATATGGGCCAAGTTCACCAGGTCAAAGTACTCGTTGTCAGTAAATGTAAGAGAAGCACCATGCAAGGTTTGGTGGTTGTAGGTCTTATAGTTAAGAAGATATGGCATGCCAACCTAAAATGTGTAAAAGTCAATGGAGTACGATAAATAGGTCAAGGTCACCAAGTCACGGTACATGCACTGTCAGTACATCTAGAAGCAGCATTATGCAAGATTTGATGGTTGTAGGCCTAATATTTGCAGAGATCTGAAACTTCGACGTAAAATGTGTCAAAGTCGCTGGAGCGTAAAATATAGGTCATGGTCACCAGGTCAAGGTACCTGCAGAGTCAGTACATCTAGGAGAAGCATTATGCAAGATTTGATGTTTTCGAGCCTTTTATTTGAGGAGATCTGGAACTTCGACGTAAAATGTGTCAAAGTCTGTAAAGAGTAGAATATAGGTCAAGGTCACCATGTCAATGTACCTGCAGAGTCAGTACATCTAGGAGAAGCACTATGCAAGATTTTATTGTTGTAGGCCTTTTATTTGACAAGATCTGGAACATCAACTTAATTTGTGTCAAAGTCACTGGAGCGTAAAATATAGGTCAAGATCAACCGGGTCAAGGTGCTTGCCTAGTCAGGAGCTTAGGATGAAGTTTCATGAAAGGTTTGATGGTTGTTAAGTCGTATAGTTGATTACAATACAAACTTCGACGTAATGTCGACATTCGACGTAATGGTCAAAGTCACTGGAGCGCAAAATATAGGTTAAAGTCTCCAGGTCAAGGTGCCTACAAAGTCTGAAGGTCAGGGAGATGCTTCATGTAAGATTTGATGGTAGCTGAAACTGTAGTTGACTTAAATAAAAACTTTGACGTAAATGTCGAACTTCGACGTAAATGTTAACAGACGGATGGACGAACGGACGCAAAATATAGGTCAAAGTCAACAGGTCAAGTTGCTTACAAAGTGAGAAGGTCAGGGTGATGTTTCATGTAAGGTTGGTGGTAGCTGAGGTTTGTAGTTGACTTAAACAAAAACTTTGACGTAAATGTCGAACTTCGACGTAATGGTCAAAGTCACTGGAGCGCAAAATATATGTCAAAGTCACCAGGCCAAGGTGCTTACAAAGCGAGAAGGTCTATGAGATGTTTCATGTAAGGTTTAATGGTAGATGAGGTTTGTAAAATAAAAACTTAGACATAAATGTCGAACTTGACGTAAATGTCGAACTTCGACGTAATGGTCAAAGTCAAGATAATATGTTGTCCGCACAAAGATAATATGTTGTCTGCACAAGATAATATGTTGTCCGCACAAGATAATATGTTGTCCGCACAAGACAATATGTTGTCCGCACAAGATAACTTATTGTCCGCACAAGATAATATGTTGTCCGCACAAGATAATATGTTGTCCGCACAAGATATTATCTTGTGCGCACAACTTATAAAATAAAAAAAAATCATGTCCCTTCCCGGGTTCCGTATACATTTCTCACAGTCAAAATTGTTCAAAATACCGACATATTTCTAGCTGTTGGTGTGAATTTACTTCTCATTTGTTGATCAAGGATTTTTAACAGAGTATAGGTACATGTTGATACTTTATTGTGAATATATCGTTGACTGAATCTAGGTAACTTTATTAGCTCACCTGACCGAAGGACCTGACCGAAGATCATGGTGAGCTTTTGTGACTGTGAGATGTCCGGCGTCGTCGTTCGTCGTCCGTCGTCAGTCGTCCGTCGTCCGTCGTGCGTAAACTTTTTCTTGTGAACATACTAGAGGTCACAGTTTTGGTCCAATCATCATCAAACTTAGTCAGAATGATTATCATGACAATATGTCGGTCAAGTTCGAATATGGGTCATGTCGGGTCAAAAAAAAGGTCACCAGGTCAAATCAAAGGAAAACCTTTTTAACACTCTAGAGGCCACAAATTTGGTCCAATCATCCTCAAACTTGCTCAGAATGATCATCTTGATAATATCTTGGTCAAGTTCGTAAAAAGGTCATGTCTTATCTAAAAGTAGGTCACTAGGTCAAACCACAGAAAACCCTTGTTAGCACTTTAGAGGCCACAGTTTTGGTCCAATCATCCTCAAACTTGCTCAGAATGATCATCCTGACAATATCTCGGTCAAGTTCGAATATGGATCATGTCGGGTCAAAAAGTATTCGAATCATAGAAAAACCTTGTTAACACTCTAGAGGCCACATTTTTCGTCCAGTCGTCCTCAAACTTGCTCAGAATGATCATCCTGACATTATCTCGGTCAAGTTCTAATATGGGTCATATCGAGTCAAAAAATAGGTCAGTAGGTCAAACCACAGAAAAGCCTTGATAGCACTCCGGAGGCCACAGTTTTGGTCCAATCATTCCCAAACTTCCTCAGAATGATCATCCTGACAATATCTCGGTCAGGTTCGATTATGGGTCATGTCGGCAAAAAAATAGGTCAGTAGGTCAAATCATAGAAAAACCTTTTTAACACTCTAGAGGCCACAGTTTTGGTCAAATCATCATCAAACTTGCTCAGAATGATCATCTCTACAATATCTAGGTCAAATTCGAATATAGGTCATGTGGGGTCAAAAATAGGTCAAATCATAGAAAAACCTTGTTTACAATCTAGAGACTGCAATTTTTGTCTAATTATCATCAAACTTGCTCAGAATGATCATCTTGACAATATCTGGGTCTAATTGGAATATGGGTCATGTGGGGTCAAAAAGTAGGTCAGTAGGTTAAATCATAGAAAAACCTTGTTAACACTCTAGAGGCCACAGTTTTAGTCCAATCATCATCAAACTTGCTCAGAATTGTCCTTTTTATGTAATACCTTGGTCATGAGGGGTATTTTATTTGACAGAAAATGCTGTTAGCAAACAGTGCAGACCCTGATCAGATGCCACGTTCTGCGACGTCTGATCTGGGCCTTTGCTGTTTGTCAGGCTACCCCTTCAGGGTTTTCCCGCCTTTTAGGGGTTATTATAACTTTAAACAAATATTCTGTATGATAATACAGTATCTCAAGCAATTCAGACTTTCAGGGTGTTTGGATCATGGTCAAAGTTCTTTTGGCTATTTTTGGAAAAAACATTGTCATTATTACTCGACCTACTTTTATTTCATAATTTCCCACCATAAGCATGCTACAGATTAGAAATGATTGAAATCAACCTTCAGGCTGCAGAAATATAAATGCTGTCAGACATGAAGGGGCGGACCTTTCATCTCAATGTCGGGTAATAGTCCCACAAAATTGGAAGCAACGTCTCCAAAATGACCTAAATAGTATAAACCTCAAATCAAAGAAACGGAATTGGTCAAAACATACTTGAGACTGCATTTTTGGTTCAAGCTTCATGAAACTTGCCAAGAATGTTTGCCTTTATAAAATCTTGAATATGTTTGAATATTGGTCATGTGGGATCAAAAACAAGGGGATGAATAGACTCAGGTGAGCGATACAGGACCATCATGGTCCTCTTGTATTTTGCTTTTTTAAACGGCTAAAATCCCAATTCATTTGAGAATGAGTGCAAGTCAAGGTTTTGAGACGCGTTCGACCAATAGGTGGTTCCCCTGGACCAGTTTGGATGTCAGTTGCAAAGTCACGAGCATGTAGCGCCACTGATTTTTCTCTTCTGAACTGAACAACAAACTGTAATTTATTACTATGCAAATCACACACAGAATCGTATCTTTTTCGATTCTAACACACTAAAAATTGAATTGCCCTCGCCAATCGGCGCTTGAAATATATTGGCTGCATGATGCTTCCACACAGAGCTGAAACCGACCGCACATGAGTACTGGTAAATCGCTTAGAGAATCTAAGCCTGCCCAGGAAAAGCGGTGCGAGTCGGTCCGTCCGTGCTTATAAACCCTATTGGTTTCATTGTCCGACAGGGCTTGAGATGTCATTTCATCTCAATGACAGGTAAAAGTTCCACAAAATTGGAAGCAATGTATCCAAGATTACCTATACAGTGTTGACGGGGACGAAAAACCTCAAATCAAACAAACAAACTAAAAATTGAGTTACATTGTATTTTGTTGTTTCCTCCAAAATCTCCAAACTTTCCGTCATTAATAGAAGAAATCCCGCCAATATTATTGACTGTATCACACATATTTATGACCTTTTGTAATGTTTTTGATGCAAGAAAAATAACGTTTCACCGTCTAACGTGAAGGAATCAAGAAGTGACATTAAACGGCGCCTTTTGATGATGTCACTCGTTACGCTCTTTCAGTAGTAGAACGGAAAACAGTGCATATCCTGATCAGCTGCCTTCTGAAACCAGATAACCTGGATCTATACTGTTTAAAAATGGGGGATATATCCTGTTAAAGCATGGTGAGGGTTTATCAGGACCCTCCTCGCTGGCGAAACTCAACCCAGCAGGCACTCGCCGCATGGGCAACGTCAAATCAAAGTCGATGCAACGTCGTCACGACGTTGCACCGACGTAGATTTGACGTTGCATAAATGTCATGACGTTGTACCGACGTTGATGTGACGTCACAATTACGTCATGTGCCTGCTGGAAAGTATTTTTATGTATTACATCCAATGATACATTTCTTTGTCAGTTTCTTGCGAGCATGAATGTCTCCATGGTGGCTATTGTATCAAAGATGGTGTTATAGCAAGGTGTCAGTGTACAGAAGAGTACAGGGGATCTGCTTGTGAAGTCTGTAAGTTTATCAGTGTAAAAACATGAGAAAATATTTTTCTGCATTCGCAACAACGAGGATGGATTCATCAGATGGCAGTCTATTCGGATGCACCGCATCGCCTGAACTTAGAGCGCTCCACACATCGGTGCTTGAAGAAATAGATTGGGCTGCATAGTGCTTTCGGGCAGAAATAAGTACTGGTATAGAAGGTCTTAGCCTCCCCAGGAAGAGTGAGTTAAGTTGGACAGCTCCCGTAAACTCTAGCGGTTTCTTTATGTGGTAGGGCTTGAGTCAATGTCGGGTAAAAGTCCTGCAAAATAGGAACATGGCCTAAATAGTGTTGACAAGGACCTAAGATCTCATTACTAATAAATGTAGATATAGCGCAATTGTGACGTATAGAACTAACGTATACCAAGTGTATTTCGATAAAGCTGTTTGAAAGTGCGACATACCTCTTTTCTCATATTAACGAAAACACGCTTATCCAAATACATTGTAAATTCTACTGCCGAAAAAAAACACGAAATTTTTAGATGAAAAATTCTGATATTTTTCTTATTTCTGCTCAAATTACAGAGTGCTCGTAAGAACCGCATATACGAGGTGCAGTCGAAAAGTTCCAGGACTGCCTTTGTAACTTTATTATTATTGGTAGTAGAATAATAAGAAAAGGACCAGTATAAAAACATTTTTTTTTCTACAGCACAGTATTAACGTTTTATCACAATCATTCACCAAAACAGCACATTGCAAATTTACATTTACATTGCAAATAACAGTACGCACGCCGAACGGAGCACTTTTGACGTCAATGACGTTATCTCTGGAAATGACTTCAGGATTGACGCTTGTAAATGTCAGTCATTCTTTTTCAAAGTATTCTCCCTGGTGTTCAATACACTTTCTGTGGGGATGTACCCAGTTTTGATAAATGTTCCTGTAACACTCTGTGTCATAGGTGCGTACCGCTGATCTGACGGCAAATTTTATTTCCTCTTCCGAATCAAATCTACGACCTAGTAAGTCTGCCGTTAACCTCGGAAATACACAAAAGTCCATAGGGGGAAGGTCGGGACTATAGGGCGGATGTTGCAGTCTTTCATATCCCAGGAAGTCTATTGTCAGTAAAGTATCTGCGGCTCGATGTGCTGGGGCGTTGTCTTGATTGAATATCAGATTCTTAATCTCGAGGTCCGGACGTTTTTTTCTCAAGGCATGTGTGAGATGCCTCTGCACGACCTAAAATGGCAATGAAAAGGAAATGTTTACTTTCAAATGAACGGTAAAATAAAAATGATTGATTGATAATACAAAGACTTCGAACATATCTTACAAGCATAGTTTTATGGCTTAAGATATAAGATATCAAAAGAATGTGTAAAAGGTATAGGTCGATGATTGTTTACTGAACATTACGTCACACGGGCCGGTCCATCTAATACCGTTATCTAGGGATGACAATGTCACCAGTGAATACAAACTTCTTAAATAAAAGCTGAAACTTATTCTCATGCGCAACAATAGAACATATTGTGTGAATTATAAAAGATAGAAAATAAAAAAATATGACAAAATTGTCAAGAAGAACTGAAAACTTAAAAACAAATACCTTACGCAATAATTTGATGGTAGGCATGGTTTTGAATGTAGGTTTACTGTGCGCAAAGATGCTCGTGAATAACAAATAGCCGAGTGGTTACAGTTACAGCTCAGAACCATTGATGTCCTCGGGGTGGTGAGGGTGAGGGGTGGAAGAAACACTCGGACGATGTAATTATTTTAAAACTTTTTTTTTTCTTTTTTTTCTGTTTTATATTTTTCCTGTTTTTTTTTTTTTTTTTTTTTTTGTTTTTGTTTTTAATGTTAGTATGTAATTCATTATTTTAAAATTTCAGCGATTCATATTAACTTGAATTTAATAATTTTAGAATTTCATATTTCGACATTGCATTACAAAAACATTTTTGATTGTTCGGCAGTGTCGGTAGCTTCATCACCCTCAGAAGCAGTCTCTGTAATCTCTAACGTCACTGCCAGATGATTCGTTCCATTTCAACAGCGATGTCACTTTTACAATTGTCCTGTTCAGGCCCCCGCCCATTTGGGCTTGAAGATGGGCTGCACGATGCTTCCACGCAGAGCTGAAACCAACCGCACGGGTACGGGTAAACTGTTTGGTGGCAGGGCTTGAGATGTCATTTCATCTCAATGTCGGGTAAAAGTCCCACAAAATTGGAAGCAACGTCTCCAAAATGACATTGACAGTGTTGACGGGGACGTTAAACCTCAAATCAAACAAACAAAACTGGCAAACTGCTTAGAGGATCTAAAAATAGAAGTGGAGGCAATGCCCAGGAATCGATACAATTAACCCACAACTCCCATCAGACACCCAAGAGAAAGAAACACAAACATGAAACAACAGACTCCAATGGAAACACCAACAGCGGAAAGCCAAAAGGACAGTTACTTTCCCACAAAATGGCCAATAGTCTATCCAAAATAAAATAATATAAGTGACACAAACACCCAAAGACAACATAACAAAATTAAACCGCGACAGAAGAACCGCCTTGGAACGGTCAGCGGAAACGAATTCCACTGGGGGGCTTAAATCGATTTTACGTGGCCACAATCCTCGCCCTTACTTCCGTCGCGATTAAGACAAATAATTTGTTCAGTCCGAATGAAGGCCTCCTAAGCCTGCCCATGCAAAGCGGTGCGAGATGGCCCTTCCATGCTTATAAACCCTATTGGTTTCATTGGGCGACAGGGCTTGGGATGTCATTTCATCTCAATGTCAGGTAAAAGTCCCACAAAATTGGAAGAAAGGTCTCCAAAATGACCAATACAGTGTTGACGGGGACGTTAAACATCAAATCAAACAAAACAATAGTCCTGTTCAGCCTTTTCGACATGTGTTAAACAAGCAGACCATTCTTTTTCAACAATGCTTCCAATGCCTTCTTCGATCAGAGCCTTTATATCTGCCACGCGAAGCTGAAAATTTCATTGGCAAACATAGCCTATAAATTTCCCCATATCATCTTTCTGGCAATCAGATCAGGATGGTATGGTGAAAGCCGCAGAATTGTGTGCCCGTGTCTCTTCAAAAGCTGGTCAACTCGATAAGGAGGAGCTGGTTTATTTCGTTTGCAACGTTACAAAAGCTCAGGCTTGAACATTTCTTGCCACAGGCTGCATAAAACTGTGTATTAAAGGAAAAAAAGAACGAAAAATAAAAATGTTATTCAAAATTTGAGATTCGAACCTATGACCTTCGGGTAACTAGGTCGTTAAAGTTTAAGCGTCTAACCAATACCGCCACATCATATTCCTGCAACGATGTCATATCAGAATAATATACAGCAAAGATTTTGTGAATTAACCGAGGGAAAAGTTGGTAACCCCTGCATAACGGTTTCCGATGGAATAGTCCGTATGACGTAGTGTTCAGTAAACAGTCATCGATCTATAGCTTGCCTTTTGATAATATCCTTTGTTCACGGTTTCGTCCCTGGGTACTGCGGGCTGAAGGAGCATGCCCTGGCTGTCCATGAAGAAAATGTACATGATCTTCTTTGATGATTTGGAGGTTCTAGCCTTCTTAGGGGGGGGGGGGGGGGGGGGGAGACCGCCGTTTCCACACCATGGACTCTCTCTTTGTTTCAGGGTCATAAAAGTTTATCCACTTTCATCTGTCGTAATGATACGGTTTAGGAAGCGATCGCTTTCTTTTCTCCAGCGCTGAAGAAACTTTTCAGACGCTTCAATCCTGGCTTTCTTATTTTCGATCGTCAAAAGGCGAGGAATCCATCTGGCACACACTTTATTCATTCACAAGTCCGTTGTCTGAATTTTATGTACGGCCCCATGGCTCAATCCCACAATATCTGATATATCGTCCATCGATTTCCGTCGATCAGAAGAAATGGCGCTCTTCACTTTGTCAATGCTGCCGTAATTCTGTGTTCTACCGTAGTCCTTTACAACAAGACCCTACTGACGTTCAGTCACTCCGTAGGGTCTTGTGTCCTTCCATACAAAAACTGGAAATTCTGAAAATCACACCAATATTCAATATTGGTGGCATGTTCAATAAAAAGGATATGATCATATGATGAAAAACATATAAATCATACGTTTGGCAAAGCAGCTTTCTTGTTTTTAACCTGTAAGTGCATGTAAACGTTAACTTTTCACAAAACGCGACTCTGTACAGGGTCGCCGATGTAACCATATGGCCGTTCATTTCCGTAATTTGTCCTGTGAATCCCGGTGATGAGCGTAAAGGCAAAGATAAAACCCAGTACTTGATTCTCCGTACCGCGTATGAGAATATAATAGAATTGTTATTTCACCAATTATGGACCCTCGCGGGTAAATAAAAACTACATGCAATGAGAATTTATTGTCTGTCTGCTTGGACTACTCGGAGGGGGCAATAATAACTGTGTTTGACCTTGTTGCTGCGAATCTGCAGTTTCTAGAACTGAAAATGGAGTAATTTACTGATATAAACTAAGGCACAGCCTTAATGCTGTAGTGGTAGGATAGGGAAGGGTAGGATAGGAGTAAGAGTAAGGTAGCAATAGGAACAGGGGTGGGGTAGAGGTAGGATAGGGTATTGTAGGGGTGGGGGTAGGGTAGAGGTTACTGTTAGGGTAAGGTAGGGGGTAGGGTTGGTTAGGATAGTGGTATGGGGTAGGTAGGGGTATGGTAGCGGAAGAGGTAGGTGCGAGGGAAAGGGGATGGGAATGGATAGGGTTGGGATAGGGGTATGTTAGGGGAAGGGGGTAGGGGTAAGGGCTGTGGTATGGTAAGGGGTAGAGTTTATACGCATGGACGGTCCGACTCGCACCACTTTGCCTGGACAGGCTTAGATTTCAAAGAGGTTTACCAGTACTCGTGTGCGATCAGCATGATGCTCCCAATCTATTTTTCAAAGCCCCCATGGGCGAGGGCCAATAGTAGGGTTGGGTGTGTTGAAGAAATTGCTGTTCCTTTTACAACTACGCAGACAAAGCAAAACCATGTGATATAGTCTAAACCACTACAGCTTCTTATTTCAAATGAGTGACAGAATGCTTAAAACCTCTGTTTCTCTTTAAAAAAAAATCCCTGGCAACCCGCAACGCAAACAACGGCTATGTTTGATGTTGTTCTATTCAGATCAGTTTTTCCGCGAACAGTGACGTCACTGGTTTCGGCAGGAATCGAAACATCCCGAAGTGAAATCCAATATGGTGGACGGATAAAAAACAGTACCTAACGCTTCGTGGCTATTTTTAGGATAAAATTGAATATTTTTGGGCTTATTTTGAACAGAGAACGACACAGAACAATACAGTTCTGTGGCTTATATCGGATGACATTATAAAACCAGTGATTTTCCCGTTTCTTAACGGAATTTCCAGTTTTTCGCGGTTGGGACTCATGACCTTACAGGAAAGCAGCGTAGCGTAATGTATGGAAGGTCATGAGTTCAGGACTATGGTCTACCGCTTCTATTATCGTCCTGAGTGTCATCACGACCATCCCGAAAACGTTTGTACCAATCAAAAACAATCGTCCTCGAACACTTCTTTACTCTATCATTCTGATTTAAAAATTTCCAAGTGTCTGTTGGTGTCATTCCAGCCCTCGCACAGAATTTAATGACTGCGCGCTGTTCCGTTCGATCGATTGACGTCGACGTTACCGCGTCGCAGATTTTGTCCATTGCTGAATAATTTGCGCATAAATGCGTTAATTCTTACGCGATGACGTTGTTTTTTTTAAGTTGTTTTGAAATGGCGTTGTCGTGACGTCATATGAAATTTCACGACGAAATAGGCCAATTAATGAAAGAAATGGCGCTAAGAACAGGGGGTAAAACTCGGACTTGTCAACTTATTTGAAGTGTTCCGTAGCGGTGTTAATAAGTAATGATAGATAATTTGTTAAAAAGAAATACTGGCGCAATGTCAATAAAATGATATGAAGTTTCAGCAATGAAATCAAAATATTTGCATGGCTAGTTTTAACATGGTCGGACGTCAGAAAAGTGTGATAGATGACCAGTCCGGGAACTTTTTGACTGCACCTCGTATTTTAGAGCAGAAATAAGAACAATAATGTTTACCCCTGTAAGCCACAGTTATTCTATATACAAGGAATATTGCCAGTTTTGTTTAAAAAAAAGTCGTGATAAAAACGCATTTTAAATATCATATGATAAACGGGATCTTGCATTCGTACTCATGTATTATTAAATTGATTACATTCGTCAGGTACATTTTCCATTTGGTAGGTATTTAAATCAAATCGGCTTCCTCATAATCTTATAAAAGAAAAACTTAATGATTTAATTGAATAGACATTTCATAGGGAAGACTCCCTCTATATTGCATGTAATGTAAGAAATGCTTTTTTCACTTCTGCAGAGCATAAAAATTATACTTTATGGTCATGTCAGAAAGTGTGTGAGGCTCTTACCTTTCTACTAAGTGTGTGAGGTTGGCTTGGAGTCTGGAGTATGGAGTTTGGAATTCGATTTATTCCGTAGTAGTAAAGTAAAGTAAATTTGGGATTGAGACACACTGATGAAGATTAAATATCAGAAAGGCATCTGTGTCACAAAATTTGGTATAGTTACGCCGTAATTTGGTACTATGTTATTTAGTCAAGTTGTGGGTATTCCGATGGGTACTAAATGCGCACCACTTGTGGCTGATTTGATTTTTTGTCTTATTTGTGTTATGAGAGAGACTTCATGGTGTCCCTTTCTGCTGAAAACCAGTCTGAAATCATTGTCTTTTAGCTCCATTTCTAGATATTTGGATGATTTATTAAATATTGATAATACCTATTTCGATGGCTTGATGAGTCAAATTTAGCTCCCGCCCCCACCCCCACCAGAACTTCAGTTAAATAAAGCAAATTCTTCTAATACCGAGGCCCCGTTTTCGGATTTATATCTATCTATTGTAGATGGGTTGAGTTGGTAAATAAGTTGAGTTAGGAGGCCTTCATGCGGACTGAACAAATTATTTGTCTAAATCGCGACGGAAGTAAGGGCGAGGATTGTGGCCACGTAAAATCGATTTAAGCCCCCCAGTGGAAATCTTCCACTGACCGTTCCAAGGCGGCTCTTCTGTGGCGATTTATTTATGTTGTTGTTTGTTACTTACTGTGTGTATCACTTGTGTCTTTTGATTTTGGATGGCCATATGGCCATTTTGTGGGAAAGTGACTGTCCATATGGCCTTCCTTTGTTTAGGTTTCCATTATGGTCTGGTCGCTTAATGTTTGTATTTCTTTCCCTTTGGTGTCTTTTATGGATGGAGTAAGTTAATTGTATCAATTCCTGATCTTTGTTTTACTTCTACTTTGTTTCGTGCAAAATTTATGATAAACGCGATGATTATGATTTTGAGATTGTAAATTTTCCTTTTTTGGATGGTGATGTTCCTCGTGCGTCATCCTATGGCGTTTATATTTCGCGCTTAATTCGCTTTACCAGAGTGTGTAGTCAGGTAACTGACTTCAACACCCGTAATAAATTGTTAACGGCTAAACTTCTTAATCAGGGTTATCGGTACCATAAACTACGCAAAGCCTTTTCAAAATTATATAGACGTCATTCTGATTTAATTTCAAAATTCAATATTGGACTTAAATCTCTTCTCCAACAAGGTCTATCGGAACCCGAATTTATGGTGACTTAGTATATAAATTCAGAAAAATATATAACGCAATGACTTCAGCACCCAGTTTCGTAAAATCATTCTTCGATATAAAAAGATTGGGTACAACAAATGTTACATGCATGGTAGTTAATCCAATCACGGTTGACAACTTTGCTTCCCTCTTTAATTGCATGCCGGTGGGTCAGGCCTCAGATTCTATGACGGTTCCAGCGTAAAGGCTTATTGAGAATTAGAGAGATCTAATTCAAGGTAATGTTGGTTGGTGCCTGATGGTCTATCTCTGGTCGGGCCGATCGGAGTCTAACTGTTGGTTTTCTTTTATTCCAGCATTTCAGTGGTTTCTTGCTGTCGAGTCCTCACCGCTGTTTCATCTCTGTTGTTGTTTGATTATTTGTGTTCCGGAGAGGTTGCACTGATGAGTTAGGAGGGCTTCATGCGGACTAAATTAATTATTTGTCTGAATTGCGACGGAAGTAAAGGCGAGGATTGTGGCCACGTAAAATCGATTTAAGCCCCCCGGTGGAATTCGTTTACGCTGACCGTTCCAAGGCGGTTCTTCTGTCACGGTTTATATTTGTTATGGTTTGTCTTTGGGTGTTTGTGTCGCTTATATTATTTTATTTTGGATAGCCTTTTGGCCATTTTGTGGGAAAGTAACGGTCCTTTTGGTTTTCCGCTGTTGGTGTTTCCGTTTGGGTCTGTTGCTTCATGTTTGTGTTTCTTTCCGTTAAGTGTCTCTGATGGGAGCTGTGGGTTAATTGTATCGATTCTTGATCATTGTCTCTACTTCTATTTCGAGGGACGGCTCAAAATGATATAGGCGTGTTTTCGTGATGCAAGACTCGGGTCATACAGTAGAACTTCGATGGCTCGGACACCGATGGCTTGTTTACCATGGATGTGTCGAACCCATTCTTGAGCCCCTAGCGAAATCCTCTACATAAGAAATAGTGGGGGATAATTAAGGAGATTTTAGTCTTTTATCTTGCAAATGTATGCTGTGTATACTCATTAGAATCGCCTCGATGAGGCTATTCTAATGAGTACACACAGCATGCATTTTCATTATAGAACACCGAAAAGATGTCTAAAAGTATCTCGTTATGTCTCCTGACATTAACCTCAGTGGCTCGAACTACCCCTGTGTCGAACAGATTTTCGAGGTCCCTATGTCGTTCGAGCCATTGAAGTTCGACTCTAATTGTTTTTTTTTTTTTTTTTTGTTTTTTTTTTTCATTTATTTGAGGTTTAACTGAAATCAAACCAACCAAACTTGAGTCGTCAGGTTTAACAAGTCCGCGAAATGAATAACATTCTTGATATATACCAGGTAGATCAGCTTTCACATCCGCTGGTCGCATGAGCCTTTCAGGGGATAACTGTATTCAAAATTGTTATTCGGGGAGGTAAATCGGCGATTTTACGGTCACGGCGACGCGTCTTCTGGTCGTCAGATAGCACAATCCTCTTTACATCGACATTCGATATAACGACAACACTCGTAGTAACCACAATTTTAAGGTGGTTCTAACGTGTACTCACAATCTATAATCTGAGCAGGAATAAGAAGAATATCACACTTTTTATGCCCCCGCCATTGGAAGAATGGTGGAAAGGGCATATAGCGTTGCCCCTGTCCGTCCGTCCGTTCGTCCGTTGCGTCCGTCCGTGCATCCGAAACTTAAACGCAGTCAATAACTTCCTTATTTCTTGATGGATTTTAAAATATTCGGCAGAAATGTTAACCATCGTGAGACGACGTGTCACGTGCAAAACCCAGGTCCGTACCTCTAAGGTCAAGGTCATACTTAAAGGTCAAAGGTAAAAAAAAAGGTCCGAAACTTAAACGCAGTCAATAACTTTCTTATTTCTGGATGGATTTTGAAATTACTTTATAGAAATGTTAACCATCATGAGACAATGTGTTATGTGCAAAACCCAGGACCGTACCTCCAAGATCAAGGTCATACTTAGAGGTCAAAGGTAAAAAAAAGTGTCATAAACTTAAACGCAGTCAATAACTTACTTATTTCTGGATGGATTTAGAAATTACTTTGAAGAAATGATAACCATCATGAGACGATGTGTCACGTGCAAACCCAGGTCCGTACCTCCAAGGTCAAGGTCATACTTAGAGGTCAAAGATCAAAAAAGGGTCCGAAACTTAAACGCAGTCAATAACTTTCTTATCTCTGGATGGATTTTGAAATGATTTGGCAGAAATGTTGGCCATCATGAGACAATCTGCCTCACACAAAACCAAGGTCCTTACCTACAAGGTCAAGGTCATACTAGAGGTCAAAACTTGAAGAAAGGGTCCAAAACTTAAACACGGTCAATACTTTTCTATGGATGAATACGAACATAGACATATTTTTAGGCGGGGGCATCCGTGTCCTATGGACTCATTTCTAGTTTATTTAAAATTTTCTTCTTCGTCTTTTTCTCTCTTTTTTGTGAAAATTTTCAATGTATTTGCACAGGCGTGTTTTCGTATTGTCTTTGCTGGTCATAACTGACTATGTTGAAAGCATTATGTAGACATCTGTTCCAACGACAGCAAAATTCCGCTATTAACCCTTCTCTTGCTGACTATTCAGTAAAGCCACACCCATTTCTGACTTTCAACCATTCAGATTACTTGATGTAATTTATTCCTACAAATTGAATGTTAAACAGTATAGATCCTGATCAGATGGCTTCTGCAGAAGCCATCTGAGCTGGATCTACACTGTTTGTAAAGATAGCGGTTGTCGTGAACAGCATGAGGGTTAAGACCACCTAAAATTAAGACTAATTCTGCTTAAAAATCTTATTTTGAAGGCTTCACTTAAATTTTCCTTGTGGTTTCTGCCAATAGTGTCCTCTGGTCATGGACCACCTTTGGGACTGTTTAAAAGTGGTCTTAAAGACCACTTTTGAACAGTCCCAAAGGTGGTCTTAATATAGGAATTTTACTGTAATTTGTTTCTACACTCATTCTAGTAACAAGTAGCACATGTCCTATAATGACAGAAGATCTCAAGGTTTCTGCCTGTTCTGGAGAGGTGAGCGAGTGCCTGTCTGACGGCGATTGTCAGAAAGACAGGGTGTGCTGCTGGGATGGCTGTGCTGGAGTCTGTAAGAAACCGGAAGTAGTCACTTGCCATCATCACAACCAAACTTTCTCAGTCGGAGACGTCTATAAACCACATCCTTGTACAGTAAGTTTGATTTGCTAGACTGTCAATCATTATGGTAATACATCCATGTTTCTTTCATGACTGCAAAGAAAATGCGTGATTTTTATATTTGAGCTGGGGCACAGCATTTCCTACAATTTGCATGTGCGCCCGGCGAAGACTCAGATCAGCCTGCGCATCCGCGCAGTCTGTTCAGAGTCTTCGATGCGCGCTCTAAGGATAGGTAAGGGCCCAATGCTCATGCAATCAGCATAAGAAGTCACTGGTCAGACTATACGGGTGCGCAGGCTGGTCTGATTCTTCGCTGGGTGCGAATTGTAAATTGTAGGAAATGCTTTGTACCGGCTCATGTTTTGTTTGCTATAAACGCTATGAACAGAGACTGTAAGTTCTCATTAGAACCGCCTTGTTGAGGTGGTAAACAAGGCGGTTGTAACGAGTACAAACAATGTATGTTTATGACGGAGATTGTGAGTGCTTATTAGAACAAGTACCCACAGTCTATGTTTATGAGCAAGATTAAGGACGTTAATGTATACCCTTATAAAGCTAAAATTTCTCTTTCCTGTATATACACTAAGGTTTTCAAGAGCTCCTCAAATACATGGACTTGGAAGATGAGGGCAGATAACCCCAACGAAAACAATTACGATAACACATCCGTGCGACATAGTGCATTATTTCTCATCTCCCAAATTGCTACTTTTCTGATGGTAATCCGTGATATTTTTTTCTTAAATATTCTGCAAACATAGGTTGTGGATGCTCTTAAGTGGCGGTTTTATTGATTACCCACTACCCATGTCTTGGGATAGAAATAAGAAAAATAATGTACTCGTACACCCGTATATGCCAGTTTTCTCTATATAGGGGGGTTTCATGGACTTGTTCAGGTGATGTGAATCCAAATCACTTGTATCTTTGAGTCTCATGTGAATATTCCGATCTGTCCAAAAATCGACCTTGATCATTGAGGCGGTTCTAACGATTACTCGCGACCTGTGTCTTGGAGCAGGAATAAGAAAAGTAATGTATACCACTTTAAATCCCAGTTTTCTCTGTGTAAAGTTTGGTTTAAGGGGGTGAATTTTGAGGACATGATTACATGATGTTGACACTACACTAATCTTTGGTGTCATCGAACAGTCATATAGCGTTACTCTGATCAGACTGTGCAAACTTGCAGGCTTATCTGAGTCCTCGCTACATGCACATGCTCAAAGACAATTTTTCATTTCTCACGACCCATATAACACATATCAGCTTCCATCCAGTAGCACCAATCTAAGGGGAGCCTTATTGTAAGTTGTACAAAAAGGCGTTTACTCTAAATCAAATCAGATGCCGCATTCTGTGGCGTCAGATCTGGTTCTACACTGTTTGTCAAAGCTTCATTTATGGGGTGCTAGGCAAATACAGATTTAATGAAGTTTTGCCTTATTTCAGATATGTATATGTCAACCACTAGGAAATTTAAAATGTGAAGTGTTGGTTTGCGAAGACATTTCTTGCCCCGGGGGACATCTTCCTCTGCAAGTAGAAGGACAGTGCTGTAAAAGATGCCCAGGTATTTTTTTCTTTTTTCAAAAACTTTCCTCTTAGCCAGAAACCAATATATATACATATATATATTAGAAACCTCCGTGATGCAGTGGTTACGCTACTCGCCTTGTAAACCAAGGATCGCAGAATCGATCCCGGGCTTCTCCAGACTTTCGGATGAGTCTTTAAACCGAGGTCCCGTCTCCGTATGACCTTAGCTGTTGGTGGGACGTAAAACTAAAACTCACTCACTCACTCACTAGCCAGAAACCAGCCTCCGTCACAAGTCCGTGTAACGAGAGAAGTCATTGCGAAAATACGCCTATTCAAAAACATTGAAATTATTACCACCAAAGCAATGATTTTTTTTTTCAGAAAAAAAATCCATATATTTTTCATAGTTCTGTTCAAATCATAGATTGTGGGTACTCATTAGAACTGCCTCGGCAAGGCGGTTCTAACAGTACCCATAATCTATGCTTTTGAGTAGAGATATGAAAAAATGAATACCTCTGTAAACCTCTGTTTTACTGTATTCAAGTGGGGAAAAAGGGGGTCAAAATTATACAGGCGTGTGCGCTTGATGAAAGGCAATGATCATGAATCGATATAATTACCTCTAACCTCCCACCCAAGACATAACAGGGAAAGAAACATAAACTTAAAACAACTTCATCATTATAAAAAACGTCACAGGAAGGCTAAAAGGACAGCCACATTCCCACGAAATGGTCAAACCGCTACCCGGAATTAAAAGATATCACATACATGCAAAGCCGAACTATAACAATGATAAGCCACAACAGAAGAACCGCCTTGGGACTGTCCGAAAAAAAGATGTTTAGTGATGTATGGTCAGGGGGTGGAGTGTGTGTGTTTGCGGGGGCTGGTTAAATCGATTTTACGTGGCCACAGTCCTCGCCTCGCCCTATGTTCTGCCATGGTTTAGACAAATAATGTATTCAGTCCGCCTGAAGGATTTCTAACTCATAAGTGCAACGTCCTCGAGAACATATAACGCAAACGAACAGGCCTTCGTGGCCTAATGGATAAGAGCGCTGACTCTTAACCATTAGGTCTCTCACCGCTGTGGGTTCGAGCCTGGCTCGGGTCACATGTGAGACGCTAAGTTCTGCAACAGAAGGTAAGGTGATTTTTCTCTGGTACTCCGGTTTTAACGATCGACTGGAGTAGAGTGAAATAGTCTTAAAAGGGCCGCAAAACCAAAAAGAAAAAAAGAAAGAAATAACATAAACTGCATACAGAGATAAAACAACGATGAGGACTCGACAGCATGAAATAGCTGAAATGCTAAAGCAAAAGAAAACCAATAGTTGGACTGCGCTGGGCCCGACCAGAGACAGAGCACCCGGCACCAACCGACTTTACTTATAAAAACGTCTCTAGGCTTGAGCGGTCATAGAGTCTGTGGCCCGACCCACCGGGGGAAGCATAGTTAAATGTATCAACCGTGATTGGGTTGGGTTAATTATCATGCATGCTGTCTGTCATATAATATTAATGTTTTATCCAATCTTATTATATCGAAGAATGATTTTACGAAATTGGGTACTGAAATAATTGCAAGCATACTTTTTTCTGAATACTAAGGATAGGCCTTTTTGCAGAAAAGATTTGAGTCCAATATTTAAATTTGAAACAAAATGGAAATTACGGCTTGGCATGCATGCATGATTGCATGCATGGTAGTTAACCCAGCCACGGTTGACAGCTTTGCTTCCCACAATAATTGCCTGCCGATGGGTCAGGCCTCAGATTCTATGACGGTTTCAATCAATCAATCAAATCTTTTATTCTCTCAATCCATCATTCATAATGGCAATATGAGGTCATACACACAATAGTTATTATAATTCAGAGAGGCTCAATGACAAATAGAGATATGAGGCTGCACATATCAAAAAATAACACAAGAAGACCATTCTTAAGTGAACCATTTGTGGCAACTGAGCCCGGGATACAAGAAACAAGTCAAACAGTCATGTTTCTTACATCCAGTTTCAAGCTCCTCACTTTCCCAATTTAGATTACCATGCAAACGTGTCCATATCAAATAGAGCTATCCTATATGAACTTTAAGAGTTAACCTTCGGGTAACTTGTGATGCACATGTGCGCTGATGCTGGGCCGATGCTGGCAGTTTCATCGTGGCAACCACAGAGAGCACACAGAGCCCTGCTGTCCCAGCAAGAATCTGACATTGTACAGCCCTGCACACACCACCGTATACTAAACTTAGGCACGTCGGCATGGCTTACACATGGCTTTAACGTGTATATAGGTTCTATATAATTTAATTCTATCAATACCTAATTTATTTCTAGTGATAAAATTTCCTTTACAAATTGGCTGAACTTAATTAAATTTTTTCTATTTTTAGTATTAAATAATTGTTGAAGTTTTAGCGTGTTTGGTCTTTTACAAAAATATGCTTTTAAATATTTCTTTCTCATTTCAATAAATTTCTTACATTCTAATATAAAATGAAACTCATCGCCAATGCTTGCCTTACATAAAAAACATATCCGTTCATCTCTATTAATTTGCTGCCATCGCCCGGTTTCAATAGGTAGACGATGGTTTCTTGTTCTTATCTGAGTAAGTGACTTCCTACATTTGAATGGGAGAGTGACCAGATACGTTTCGAATTCGAAATTTGTTTTTATCAATTTATACATGACAGCACTATTACTATTATTCATCTGTGTGTACCATTCGTTAACAAATAGATCTTTTAGTTTTTGCTTGACAGCACAAACGAGCCATTTTTCACTGGGAAATGACTGATTTTCCCAAATTCCACTCATCCCGCATTTTATTGAAATTTCTTTAATCGTTTTAATCCAAATAAACCGAGTTCTGCTAATATTTGAATATTTATATAGACTATACATCACGCTATATAGCATGGAAGAAAGCTTCAAGACATCTGTAGTTACTAATTTTGCCCAGAACGAAATTAACCTGCATTGAATATCTATGTATATTGGAAAAACTCCGGTTTCACCATAAACCATAAAATTTGGGGTACTCGATTTCATGTTCAAAATTAGTTTCAGAAGTTTTAAGACTACTCGTTCTAGAATAGTATGCCTACCAAAACCAGTTATCTCACTTCCGTATAACAAGACGGGCTTAACCATTTTTTCAAATAATTCAATCTGTAGATCTATTGGTAGTAATAATGATCGTGCTTTTTTGATCAGATTATACATTGCCTTTTCTGCTTGATTTGCAAGATGCTGCTTTGCTGCATAAAATGAGCCGGTTCTACTAAAAAGGATACCCAAGTATTTATATTCTTGTACTACCTCTAACACGTAAAGGCTTACTGAGAATTAGAGAGAATTTAATTTTATGTAATGCTGGTTGGTGCCTGATGCTCTATCTCATGTCGGGCCCATCGGAGTCTCATGGTTGGTTTTCTTTTGCTCCAGCATTTCAGTGGTTTCTTGCTCTCGAGTCCTCACCGTTGTTTCATCTCTGTGGTTGTTTGATTTTTTTTTGTGTTCTCTGAGATGTTTCACTGATGAGTTATGAGGCCTTCATGCGGACAAAACAAATTACGACGGACGTAAGGGCAAGGATTGCGGCCGCGTAAAATCGATTTAAGCCCCCTCCCCCATCCAGTGGAATTCGCTTCACTGACTGTTCCGTCATGGTTTATTTTTGTTATGGTTTGTCTTTGATTATGTGTATCGCCTATATGTTGTGTTTGTTTTGGACAGTCAGTTGGCCATTTTGAGGGAAATTAACTGTCGTTTTGGCTTTCCGCTATTGGTGTTTCCATTAGGGTCTAGTTATTTCATGTTTGTGTTTCTTTCCAGTTGGTGTCTCTGATGGGAGCTGTTGGTTAATTATATCGATTCCTGATCATTGCCTTCACTTCTATTTTTAAAACTTAGAAAAGGCGGATTTTCTAATACCGATAACCCTAATTAAGAAGTTTAGCAGTTGACAATTTATTAAGAATGTTGAAGTCAGTTACATGGCGTAACTCTCTGGAAAAAAAGAAATAATTGCTATATACCAACACAGGATGCCGCACTAGGGAATCACCATCCAAAGAACCACAATGTAAAATCTAAAAATGAAAATAATGAAATATGCATGACACAAACCTATCTAAAATAGTTAAATGTAAATCCACAAATGGGTCGTCTGTATCACAACATTTGTGTTATTCAGTTGAAGTACTGGGGCAGGTGTTCAAAACTAACGACGACGTTAGTTAACGTATCATTAAAATTTGATCATTTATTATGGCAAATATGCTAATATTTTGCTGAAAAAAATTGTGAGCAGCTTTTGCAAAAGCTGCTTAAAGTTTTTCAGCAAAAAATACCAAAATTTTACATATTAGACTTGCTTGAACAGTTAACAATATGACCACTAACGAGCTCGTTAAGCTAACGATGCTTTGAACAACTGGCCCCTGATTGGTAAATTTGACTGATCAAACCATTGATCATCCAAATACATAAGCGTCGAGCTGAAAGATCAGATGGCTTTTTAATAGAAAGGTCGTTCATAACATAACCCAATTTGAACAGGAACAAAACGGGTTTATTAGCTCACCTGAGCCGAAGGCTCATTGGTGAGCTGATAGTATGGCCAGGCAAAAATTCTGTGTGTGTGTGTGTGTGTGTTCACATTTTCAAACGTCTTCTCCTCCGGAACCGCTGGGCCGATTGTAGTCAAATTTCATGTGGAGGCTCCATGGGGTGGGGGAACGAAAGTTTGCATTTTTGGTCTAGGTCACATGACCAAGATGGCCGCCATGCCCATATATGGTAAAAACCCTTCGAAAATCTTCTCCTCCGGAACCACTGGGCCGATTTGCATGAAACTTGGCATGTAGCACCTGGGACATGGGCCCATCATAAATTGCATAAATGGTGTCCCTGGGATGACCTTGACCTATTTTACGCCAAGGTTAAATTTGGTAACATGGGCATTTGTATGGGAAAAAGTAGAAATGTCTGATATCTTGCAAACTGTTACAAATAATGCCACTAAACCATATATATTCTTATTCCTTATGATGAGGCGCATTTAGTGACGTGGATTTTGGAACCCTGGGCCCCCCCCCCCGGGGGGCATGCCCCACCCCCTTTTTGGCACAAAATGCTTAATATCTCCAAAACGGCTAAGATCCCGACCCATAAACCATATATATTCTTGTTCCTTATGATAAGGCGCATTCAGTGACATGGACCTTTGGACCTTTGGGTACCGGGGATCCCCGGGGGGGGGCATGCCCCACCCCTATTTTGCACAAAATGCTTAATATCTCGGAAACGGTTAAGATCCCGACCCATAAACCATATATACTCTTGTTCCTTATGATGAGGCCCATTCAGTGACATGGACTTTTGGACCACGGGGTACCAGGGGTCCGGGGGGGGCATGCCCCACCCTTTTTTTTTGCACAAAATGCTTAATATCTCGGAAACGGTTAAGATCTCTATCCATGAACCATATATATTCTTGTTCCTGATCATAAGGCGCATTAAGTGACATGAACCTTTGGACCCGGGGGGCCCAGGGGGGGGGGCATGCCCCACCCCCTTTTTTGCATTAAATGCTTAATATCTCGGAAACGGTTAAGATCCCCACCCATAAACCATATATACTCTTGTTCTTTATGATGAGGCGCATTCAGTGACATGGACCTTTGGACCCTGGGGTACCAGGGGTCCGGGGGGGGGGGGCATGCCCCTCCCCCTTTTTTGCTCAAAATGCTTAATATCTCGGAAAAGGTTAAGATCCCCACCCACAAACCATATATATTCTTGTTCCTTATGATAAGGCGCATTCAGTGACATGGACCTTTGGACCCGGGGGGTCCCTGGGTGAGGGAGGGGGGCATGCCTAACCCCCTTTTTTCCACAAAATGCTTAATATCTCGGAAACGGTTAAGATCCCCACCCATAAACCATATATATTCTTGTCGCATTCAGTGTAATGGACCGTTGGACCTACGGTTCCAGTGGGGGGGGGGGAGGGGCTGGGGGCCAACTCCCTTTATTGCATTGAATGCTTAATATCTCGGAAACAGTTGAGATCCCCACCCAGTTACACAGACCTTCGGTCCCTCTTGGCCAAAGATCACATATTAAAGTCTTTGCGGACTTCCTCAGAAAAGTCAGGTGAGCGATTCAGGACCAATGGTCCTCTGGTTTGATTATATATCATTTTCTTATTTTAGAAACACATATATTGTGGTATACGTATGTAAGAGCTGCCCCATCGGGTCGTGGTTTCAACGAGTACCTTCATTATATATTCTTTGCAGGAAGAAACAAGTTTTTTTGGCACATCAGATAAGGAAATCCGTGGTTTTAGCCTGGTATAGCAATTCTTTTCTTACCCTGGTCTTCTTACCCAGGCAAACAGCATAAGTATAGTGTGCGAACACGATACTCTCTTCGAAATATTACATCACGAAAACACGCCTAAATAGTTTTTACCCCCTTGAATCCCACTTTTATATAGTAAAAATGGAATTTACAGGGGTAAACCTTATTTTTCGTATTTCTGCTCTAAAACATAGATTGGGGGTACTCGTTAGAACCGTCTCGATGAGGCGGTTCTAACGAGTGCCCACAATCTATGTTTTGAGCAAAATATGAACAATATCGCAATTTTTCATGTTATTTTTTTTTCGGCGGTAAAATTTACACTGTATTTGTATAGGCGTGTTTTCGTGATGCAAACTTTGTGATGCCTGCCGCCAGAACGACATAACAGTTTAGTTCCTTTTAACCATAAACTCCAAGAGAATGGAACTTACTGGATCAAGATGTAAAAGAATCAGCATACTTACAATTATTTAAACATAAATACCATATAAACATCGCAACTAGAACAAATTTTACACATACGTTTAAGTCTTTCCTTTTGGCTTTGTTCATGTTTGTGTTTCGTTCCCTTTGGTGTCTCTGATGGGAGCTGTGGGTTGATTGTATCGATTCCTGATCATTGCATCCACTTCTATTTTGAATGCAGCTCCTTAAATCACGTCTATACAGTAAAAACGTGGCCGAAAGTCCATTTTTTGTTATCGTGTGTTCACTTTCGTGTCTTGAGACAGCGTTATTGTTCTGGCCTTGGCCTGCCATTGACTGAAAAAAATACTATTAAATTGGACTTAATCATGAATAATGCCATCTTAAGACGCGTTCAGTTGTATAGTTTGGCTACTAAACGGTTAATTAAAATCAGAGTGCCAGTCTGCGACAACTCCCACTCCACCCGTGCCCACTCGGCACATTGCGTTTGGGCGATGTCGCATCGAAGCGACGCCATGACGTTGTATCGACGTTGATGCGTTGTTGCCTGCGCGTTGTGTGCCTGCTGGGCTGAAAATTGATCAGAACCAAGCTTGGTGGTGCGTTCAACAGTGATTGGCCTGATGGTTTCCTAATCTCATTTAGTCATTTATCACCCGTTCTGTTTATGCTACACTGTCTTTTCATTTCTTTATTCAGAAACATAGGTGCTATGCGTTTAAATGATATGAAGTAGTTATTCCTGTTGTCACATTGAGAAAAGTTAATTGTTGTGAATTTATGGTTTTACGACGAAATGAACTCTATCAGCCATAGGCTTCCGTTCAGATCCTTATATATTCCGTATCTATGTATTTGTGTTGCTTATCTGTTGATGTTTGAATAAAATATTGTTTAAACCATGTACAGTCGAACTTCGATGGCTCGAACCCCTCTGGGACCATGAAAATTTATTCGACACAGCGGTAGTTCGAGCCACTGAGGGTTACTGCCGAGAGGCATAACGAGATACTTTTGAACAGCTTTTCGATGTTCTGTAATGAAAATGTATGCTGTGTGTACTTATTAGAATCGCCTCACTGAGGCGATTCTAATGAGTACACACAGCATACATTTGCAGGATAAAAGACTAAAATCTTCTTAATTATCCCCCACTATTGTTTATGAAGAGGATTTCCCTAGGGGCTCAAGAGCGAGTTCGACTCAGCCATGGTAAACGAGCCATCGGTGTTCGAGCCATCGAAGTTCTACTGTATAGTGCGCGAAAAAAAACGCTGAATAAAGTAAAATGAAAATATTCGGTGGTGGTGTGCTTCCGACAGTATAACGTAGATTCTAATTTACCCGCGAATGTAACTCGACGCGACGTCTGATAGGATAAAGTCAAAAAATTTTCGACGGTATATTCTGCGACAATCTGTCGGAACCCGACGTAAATACGTAACGTCGCTTTTCATTGGCTGGTAATCGGTATTACGCAGCACACGGTGCTTACCGTTCAACAAACAGTACGTTTTGTTCAACAAAACAAATAAATAAATGCATTAGAATGGGGATAACTGTATTCAATGTTGTCATTTGAGGAGGCATATCGTTGCGGTACAACGAAATTTCCGACCGTAAACACCGCCAATTTACCTCCCCATATGATAACATTGAAGACAGCTATCACCTAAATTTACTATCGCTTTATGACTTTATCCAAATAGACGTCGCGTTACATACGCAAATGTATTAGAATGATTCGGTGCATTTTAAAGCGGTTTTAAAGAGCACCAAAGATCTATATTTATTTCTCAAAAATAACAATGAAAGAAAAGTATGCAAGATAACTCTTTTCCAGATAAAATATTGAAGTGAAGGCAATGATCAGGAGTCGATACAGTTAACATACCCCTTCCATCCAATACACCAAAGGGAAAGAAGCATAAATGTGAAACAAAGGCAATGACACAATTATTAACCCATATATGCCTAGCGGCCCTTTTCTGGGACATTGGCAAACAGTGTAGATCCAGATCAGACGCCGCAGAACGCGGCGTCTGATCTGGATCTACACTGTTTGCTTAAGGAACATTCGTTTTTGTAAAATTTGCCACAAAGAAAACCAAACATGACACCCCTATAATTGGAAATGGACCACTCCAAAGTAACTAGGTGGAAGATTCCATTGTCATATATGGGTTAAAACATTACAAGTGGAAAGCCATAAGAACAGTTGTTATCTTTTGCCCAATACAGCACAATATTGAGACAAAAATGTTTAATTCACTATATATCTTCCTTATTACAGGAACCGATCCACCGATTCTGCCTTCAGGTAATTTCTCTCTCTCTTTCTCTCTCTCTTTCTCTCTCTCTCTCTCTCTCTCTCTCTCTCTCTCTCTCTGACTGCCTGTCAGGAGTAAAATAAAAAGGATTTTGATTTCATATTATTACACACAACGGTTTTCATTGCGAAAACATTGTCACGTGACATAGTACCTTCTCTCATCTCCCCAAAATGTTTATTTTTCCGATGAAAATTTATGATGTTTTTTTTTTCTGATTATTACTCAATGAGGCGGTTCTGACGAGTATCCACAACCAATGTCTTGGAACAAAAATTTAATGTATACCCCTGTAAACAACAGTATAAAGTGCGGTATCGCGATGTGCATGCTGCTTGCCAATTAATTGGATGAGTATAAAGAGGATTGAAATAACAACTAGTGAAATGCATTTCCATGAACACATTGTCATGTTATTTACAATAGAGTTGAAGTTAACTTTGTTGTCTATGCTCATGGGCGTAGATATTATAGACGGCGGGTTAAACACGGAAGTACAGCCATTAATTACCCACGATGCAGGTTGACCTTTGTATTTATAAGCTTTCACAAGAAGAAAAAAATCAATCCCTAACAAGTATAAGATTTACACACAAAAAAGAGGCCCACGGGTAGAGCTCTGTCACAGAATTGCTATCACATTTGTACAAGCCCATATTTGCAGTAATGTTTGTACATGCTTATGCAAAATATACATCTACAAACTCTCGACCACGACGGACCACGGTCTGGTGAGCAAACAAAAAACGGGTCTCGCCGTTAGCAAAAGTTTTGGGCTAATCTTCAATTAGTCATCTATAAAGTGAAGGAAATTTGTCTACTTAACTTCTCCAACCGTTTTCAAGCATTTCATTTGATAAGATATTACAAGCATATTTCACACGTGCCCTTTTAAAGATGAAAAAGTACCTTTTGACATTTCAGGATTTGCAACTTTGACATTTCAGACAATATACTTCAGTCTGCAGGTTCCTGGGTGCAGACTGGCAATTAGAATATTTCCAGACAGTTTATATATAAAACACATTTCTGGGCTATAACTGTAAACATTCACATTTAATATGTGCTAGACCTAGCTTTGTGTAGAAGCTATACTTGTTTATACACATGAACGTTGTTTGTATGGCTTTGGGTGCCTTTGTGAATACTTACATTCGAAATAATTTCTGTTTTTAGAACCAGTATTCCTCAACTGCCCCAGGCATTATATAGAAGCCAATGTTGAAAAGACAACCGACGTTGCTACGTTACCCGAACTCGATCTTATAGCCAAAGACTACGCCGGCTTTGATTTGAAGGTGAGTTTCAATTATCCTCGCACCCCATTATATACATTAAAATTCCTAATTAAGACAACATTTGGGACTGTTCAAAAGTGATCTTTAAGACTGTTCAAAATAGTCTTTATAACACACCTGTGTGACATAGTGCTAGCTTTCATATCTCCAAAACATGTTATGCTAAAAGGTTTTTATCATATTCTGGTGACTTATCAAAGTCGAGTTGATCTGCTGCTAGGCACTTCACTGTATAATATCCTCAAAATCACACTAGAAATGTTTCTCAAGTCCAACTTCCGCCGGCTTTCGTCGACAAAATTCATTAAACTATTTTCTCGACGGGCTACGTGACCTGGTGGTCAGAATGCTGTCTCTTAAACATTAAAACAACTTTTTTCTGTATGGAGGCAGCCATGCAGGACATGGTACAAAGAGACACTATGATTATTTGCCAACCAGTCCCAACAGGTCATTATGGTCCGTTTTAACCCTTGTCCTGCTGAATATTCATATATGCCACACCCACTATTGATTATCAACCAATCAGATTACTTGATGCAAATTATTGCAACAAATTCACAATCTGAATGGCAAACAATGTAGATCCTGATCAGATGGCTTCTTCAGAAGCCATCTGATCTGGATCTGCATTGTTTGAAGGATAAGGCATATCCGGGATCAGCAGGACAAGGGTTAAGAACTTCTTTCCGACAATCGTGTCCTCGGTATCAGCAAGCTATATTCGCCATGAAAGTTTCTTTACTAAGCAAACACACTTTTAATGCTATGATTCTTATTTCTATAGGTAATATACAGCCAAACTCGGTTCATACACAGCAGAGTATCAGACATACGCACAAACACTCATATTGTGATGGCTTACTCTGAGGCAGACCGACACGGGCGTAGAGCTGAATGTCAAATCAAGGTGATAGTTAGAGGTACGAACCAACCTTATAAACATTTCTATGTAATGTTGGTTGGTGCATGACGCTCTGTCTCTGGTTGGGCCCATCGGAGTCTAACTGTTTGTTTTCTTTTGCTCCGGCGTTTCAGTGGTTTCTTGCTGTCGAGTTCTCACCGTTGTTTCATCTCTGTGGTTGTTTGATTTTTTGTGTTCACGGAGATGTTGCACTGATGAGTTAGGAGGCCTTTATGCGGACTGAACAAATTATTGGTCTAAATCGTGACGGAACTAAGGGCGAGGATTGTGGCCACGTACAATCGATTTAAGCCCCCAATGGGTTATGTTTTACTGACCGTTCCAAGGCTGTTCTTCTGTTGCGGTTTATTTTTTGTTATGGTTTGTCTTTGAGTGTTTGTATCGCTTATATTATTTTGTGTTTGATAGCCAATTGACCGTTTTCTGGGAAAATAACTGTCCTTTTGGCTTTCCGCTATTGATGTTTCCATAAGGGTTTTTGTTTCTTGTTTGTGTTTCTTTCCGTTTAGTGTCTCTGATGGGAGCTGTGGGTTAATTGTATCGATTCCTGATTATTGCCTTCACTTCTATTTCAGAAATACACTGAAACTGCAATTGCTCGGACACCGAAGGCTAGGGCTGGCTAATCAGAGCTGAAAAGATAATAACCAGTCTTGTCATTGTGATCGATAATCGATTAGTAATCACTGACAATTTGGTCATAATTTTACCTTTCTGGTTTTCTGTCAAAGCATGACTCTTACCATATGTTACAGTTTACTGTATGTATTCGGACAGACAGACCTAAGCATACAGTGCAGATCCAGATGAGATGCGGCATCTCAACATGGTCTGCACTGTTTGCCACTCATCAAGTTATTTTAGACATAACATTGAGTAGAAAATTGCACTTATCAAATGATCGATCACTAGCAAGTCAGAAAGATACTTATTTATGGCATTTTCATCGATTATTCGATTAAGTGGTCCGACCTAACCTATGGCTGTTTTTCCAATTCGATTAAGTGGACCAATCTAACCTATGGCTGTTTTTCCAATTCGATTAAGTGTTCCAACCTAACCTATGGCCGTTTTTCCAATTCGATTAAGTGGTCCAATCTAACCTATGGCTGTTTTTCCAATTCGATTAAGTGTTCCAACCTAACCTATGGCCGTTTTTCCAATTCGATTAAGTGGTCCAATCTAACCTATGGCTGTTTTTCCAATTCGATTAAGTGTTCCAACCTAACCTATGGCCGTTTTTCCAATTCGATTAAGTGTTCCAACCTAACCTATGGCCGTTTTTCCAATTCGATTAAGTGGTCCAATCTAACCTATGGCTGTTTTTCCAATTCGATTAAGTGTTCCAACCTAACCTATGGCCGTTTTTCCAATTCGATTAAGTGGTCCAATCTAACCTATGGCTGTTTTTCCAATTCGATTAAGTGGTCCAACCTAACCTATGGCTGTTTTTCCAATTCGATTAAGTGGTCCAATCTAACATATGGCTGTTTTTCCAATTCGATTAAGTGGTCCAACCTAACCTATGGCCGTTTTTCCAATTCGATTAAGTGGTCCAATCTAACCTATGGCTGTTTTTCCAATTCGATTAAGTGGTCCAACCTAACCTATGGCTGTTTTTCCAATTCGATTAAGTGGACCAATCTAACCTATGGCTGTTTTTCCAATTCGATTAAGTGGTCCAACCTAACCTATGGCTGTTTTTCCAATTCGATTAAGTGTTCCAACCTAACCTATGGCCGTTTTTCCAATTCGATTAAGTGGTCCAACCTAACCTATGGCTGTTTTTCCAATTCGATTAAGTGGTCCAACCTAACCTATGGCTGTTTTTCCAATTCGATTAAGTGGACCAATCTAACCTATGGCTGTTTTTCCAATTCGATTAAGTGGACCAACCTCACCTATGGCTGTTTTTCCAATTCGATTAAGTGGACCAACCTCACCTATGGCTGTTTTTCCAATTCGATTAAGTGGACCAATCTAACCTATGGCTGTTTTTTCACGGCTAAGTCGAACTCGTTCTAGAGCCCCTAGGGAAGTGTTTCCGTAGATCCTGATAAAAATGTTTTGGGCAATTTTGGAAGATTACATCAGAATCGTGAGTAATCATTGATGAAATTCATAGCAAATGCACAGCCGCCGCTTCTAGCATATCAGTGGTATTTTGATGCAAATATAAAGCACGGACGGACAGACTTACCACCTCCTTCTGTCCATTTGTCTATCCCCGCTTTTTATCTGATTTACTTGTCGTCGCAGCTCCACCCATAGGGGCTTGAAGAAATATATGGGCTGCATGATGCTTCCACGCAGAGCTAAATCTGACCTGCACTATAATAATGGTAAACCGCTTAGAGGATCTAAGCCTGTCCAGGAACCGCGGTGCGAGGCGGACCGTCCATGCTAATAAACCCTATTGGTTTCATTGGGCGACAGGGCTTGAGATGCCATTTCATCTCAATGTCGGGTAAAAGTCCCACAAAATTGGAAGCAACGTCTCCAAAATGACCTTTACAGTGTTGACGGGGACGTTAAACCTCAAATCAAACAAATCTTCCTGTAATGCTTGAGAGAGGCTTCATCAGAGTTCACACCAACACAGGAAAATTTATTTATCACAGATTTATGTCCATATATTAACATAGCTTTTGTGTTCTTATAATCTGTCTAATGCCTACTACCTGCAAATTTGATAATTTTATTGGGTGTCGTTTTACTATTTGATCCATATTCATTGAAATCCATAATTCGATTTATGGATATCCATAATTCGAATTAGTGATATCCATAAATCAGCCGAATAATGGATATCTATAATTCGAATTATAGATAAGTGCGGCCCAAATTTTATAGATAATATGTATGTATCGCACGTATTTAGACCCAAGTTTCAGTTAACCCTTATCTTGCTGTTCACGACAACCCCTATCTTTGCAAACAGTGTAGATCCAGATCAGATGGCTTCTGAAGAAGCCATCTGATCAGGATCTACACTGTTTGGCATTCAGTTTATGAATTTGTAGCAATAAATTACATCAAGTAATTTGATTGGTTGATAGAATGAAATGGGTGTGGCTTTGATGAATATTCAGCAAGATAAGGGTTAATGTGTATGGACCGTGTGTAGCCCCGTATGATATGTGGACATAATCCTACAAAAGTATGAATCAGTCTTACTGTATTTTCTTCTTCCTCGTCATCATCTTGCTATATTATTACTATTATTATTATTACAATTATTACTATTATAGATAAATACAGTCCGAAATTCTCATCCTGTCCTTACGACCAGTGGGCTGAAGACTATGAGAAAGTTTCTTGGCAACCTCCAGTTCCTTCGGACAATGTCGGCATTTTCCGACTAATGGTTGTTGGAGACGACTATTTCAACAAGACATTATCTGCCGGGGCTTACGCAGTCAGTTATACGGCTCTTGACTATGACCAAAACCAAGCCATTTGCTCCTTTATCATACATGTCTATGAAAACAGTAAGTATCACTGTTTGCTTTAAATAAACAGTAATGTAGTTTTTTGCTTTCTGAATCCTTTACCAACCGAGTGGTAGTCCTACTCGTTTAAGGAAAGAATGGGGTGATAACTTTAAGCTTATTCTTGATGTTAGTTGTATCCTTTCTCCTTAAAGTATAGAAACAATATTTTGTTCATGTGCTCTTGTTGGGTCAGTTGTTTGTCAGTCGGCCCAAAGTTACTAGACACAGAAGCCCTTCAGTGCTGATAAGAATATGACTGCTACTGATTTGTAGCGAATCCAGGTAACGATTATTGTTAGGTAATAGCCGTGCTATTCCTGTCACTGTGACGTCTGAGTGCTGTGTAAAAGAAAGTTTTTTGTAAAACATTGACTCTACGCATGTGCTGGAACAATGGAACAGTTTAGATCAAGATCAGACGTCACAGAACGCGGCTCCTGGTCAGTGTCAAAACGGTTTGCTTGAAGTTCGGGAATTCAAGGGATAAACGAAACAGTCCAACTCTCTGTTCAGGACAACTTTCCCAGCCCAGACACAATCGACCCAGCAGTTCTTTCAATGCTTGGATTCTAAATTTTATCTGAATTTAAGAAAAAGAACCCATGACTAGCTCAAAAATCAGCAAAAATTGTAACATGACAGTTGCACACAGTGCGAGCCGAGTAATGAGAAGACCAGTTTTGTGATATTTGCGAACATCAAAGGTGCAGATAAGCCTGTGCATCCGCGAAGTCTAATCTGGGATGCGCGCAGTCTGATCTGCGCCTTTGTGTTCGCTATTTGGATTATACAATACCTCTTCTTCTCTTTCTAAAGCGTCAAATCACGAAAACATGCCTATATAATTTTTACCCCCTTGAACCCCACTTTTATATAGACTGGGGTTTCCGGGGGTATACCTTATTTTTCTAATTTCTGCTATAAAGATTGTGGGTACTCGTTAGAACCGCCTCGATGAGGCGGTTCTAACGAGTGCCTACAATCTATATTTTGAGCAAAAATATGAAAAATATCACAATTTTTCATCATAAATTTTTCATTTTTTTTTTTCGCGATAAAGGTAGCAATGTATTTTAATAGGCGTGTTTGCATAATGAAGACTGCTGCTAGCCTGTGTATCTGACCAGCCGGTTTTCTGTCTCACCGGGTCGAAGACAGGTTTCCCTTCGCCGGGACTCACATGATCGGAGCGTGATAGCTCAGTGGTTAGTGCACTTGCCTCTGATGCTAAAGGTCCCGGGTTCGATCCCCGGCAGCGGCGATAAAATTTCGGTGTCCGAACACGCTCCATTGGCATCATTTGCAGGGATGAATGTCATAAAGTGCACCGTCCTTCGGATCGGGACGTTAACTGGAGGCCCCCTGTGCAGGGAGAACCATCCCCTGTGCAGGTTAAAGATCCCTACCGTAATTACATGATTACTCTGTAGGCTTTCATCCTGCAAAACCTGGAGTGTATATAAATACACCTGCGGTAATGGTCAAATGTGACCGACGCAGTATCAGCAGATAGATAGAAAGACGTGGTGACAAATGTATCACTTCACTTCACATAAAGTATCCAGTAACCAGTTTTGTCTTCCATGCCTACTTGTTCCTTAACTGTTCCCCGCAGGCCCGATGTTCATACCATCTGAGGTTTCTTTTTTACTGCAGTGAAAAGCTCTTCATGAGGGCCAGTCAGTGCCTGAACCCGACTGTGGACCTCTTCGTTAGGGCCCAGCCAGTTTTCTGTCTCACCTGGTCAAAGACAGGTTTCCCTTCGCCGGGACTCACAAAAAAAGTCGTGGTGACTAATGTAGCACTTCACTTCACATAAAGTATCCAGTAACCTTTTTTTGTCTTCCATGCCTACTTGTTCCTTAACTGTTCCCTGCAGGCCCGTTGTCCATATTATCTGAGGTTTCTTTTTATATTGCAGTGAAGAGCTCTTCGTGAGGGCCGGTCAGTTCGATTAGCGATTTGGTCCTTGTAAGAGATGTTAATGGTGCCTCTGTAGCATATCATATCTCAATTCCACTGCCAGTGTACAAGTTTCATATGCATACAGGAATAAATGAGCTGACACATGAGCGCAAAGTCTAACTTGGTTCTCTGTTCAAAATAGTTTCAGCTTTGAAAGTGCAGCTACTGTTTGTGCGATTCGAGCAAGAACTTCTTGTTTTGAACCGTTCTCTGTCACAAATATCTTATGTATTTGAAGGCTGGTACTGTCTCTAGCCTTTGGCCATTTATGTCTTTATCATCTCCTAAGTCTTCTGTGTTTCTCATGACCTTTGTCGTCTAAGCACTTATTTCAAGCCCATATCTAGTGCATGCTTGGCTGAGGCAGTGTACTAAGTCCTTGAGTTCCTGCAAGGAACTTGCCATTTCATCGACCAATGTTGACAGTTCCCTCATGTTTATCCAATGCCTCAAACATAATTGAAGAGAGTTAATGACAGAATGCAGAATGCATCCTTGCTTGATTCCAACTGTAGTTCTGAACCAGGCACCTAATTTTCAACTGGTGAGTACAGCACTGCAATCGTTATCATAGAGTTGTTGTATGGCCTTGACCAGATGTTCACTGGCATTTTACTTACTTATAGTTGCCCATAATGCTGCATACCACACTCTCTCAAAAGCTTTCCTGAAGTCAATGAAAACATGATGGAGATCTTGCTGATGCAGCAGGTACTTTCCACAGAGTATTAAGAGATTACATGTCTGTTCTGTTGTACTGTGCCCAGGTTTGAATTCTGCTTGTTCCTCAACGAATATCTGCTTGTGGTTTCAGTCTACTCAAGATGCCACTCAGCATGACTCGATAGTTCTTGCACTGGTGAAGGTCTCCTTTCTTGGATAGTGTATTGACCAGCTTTGTGTCCACGGAGTGTCCAAGACCCATGTTTCCCATACTGTGTTGCAGCCTACTGTCAGTACAAATATCGCATGGTCACCACTAACTTGCACTAGTTCGGCTGGTATATTATTCACACCCGCTACCTCTCCTTTCTTCAGTGCATTGACTACTACCCGCACTTCTTCTCTGGTGATGAGAAAGTGGTCTTCCTGGGCTGCATCTGGGCAATTTAGTACTGCTTGATCCCGAACAGTTGAATGGTTGTAAATTTCAGAGCAGTACACATTCCATCTGTTCAGGATGTCCTGTTCCTCTGTTAGATATTTTCTTGACTTATCTTTCACAGTTGTAACCTTAGCCTGCTTTTTCTTGGTAAGGTCTTTCACCAACTGCAAGTTTTTTATTGCCGTTTCCTGACAAGCCGTTCTCAATGTTGCCATAGAAGTTAGAGCTTTATACAATTCGTTTTGGTCGCCCACATGATCGTCTTTACTCTGCATTTCTCTGTATTGCACTGCGCTTTCAGGATTATATCGCTTGTTCTTCAATGCACTGCTTTCATCGCAGGCATCAAGTATGTCTAATGTAACCCAAGGCCTCTATATATGTAGTGGTTTCCAAGAATCCTGAGGTTGTTTCAGTTAAACTATCATTAATTGCTGGTGTGAACAAATCTTTGTCCATCTCTTCAGCATCAAGAATGGCGAAAAGAGCAGATCTTTTCCCTATTTCGGCTTGAAATGCTTTCAATATCTTGGGGTCTTTGATTTTTTCAGTGTCGAACTTGATCCTGATGTTGTTTGGATTCTTGAGAATGCCATCATCACCAAGTCGTGGTCGCTCCCTACGTCGTCTCTAGGAAAGTTCTTGTTCTTGCGATGTCAATACCTGTTCGGAAGCGGTTCTTGGTTAGGATGTGATCAGTCTGTTTATTGTGCTCGCTCAACGTCTGCACAACTCCATGGCCATCTCCAGGATGGTTTGTGGTTTGCTAGTGTTTGGTCACTAGGTGGAAAATTCTAGGAGTCTGAGTCCTCTGTCAATGGAAATCCCGTTACGGTATGGTCCACATGTGCCACTCTAGTCTGCCTGAGCAGCCTGTCCAACCTTGGCATTCCAGTCATCCTGTACAATAAGCACATCCTCCTTGAGGGTCTGTTCGATGGTGTCCTGAAATAACTGATAGAACTCATCCACTTTTTTATCACTTTGACCAGTTGTTGGTACATACACTTATAGTGTTTTGATGTTGAAGGGAGATGCTCTCAAGCGAATGGCGATTGGTAGACTCGAAACTGGTCTGTATCCCATTACACTCTTAATGAAGTCGCGGTGAACCAGGAAGGCTACTCATGCATATCTGCTTTCCCACTGTAATAAACTCTATGTCCTTCCTCTGGTAGTGTCTGTCCTACGTGTTTCAATCTCATTTCACAGAGCCCAAGTATTTTGACAGCTCATGCACCAGTTCTTCTAGTTTCCCGTCCTGACTCAGGGTTCCCACATTCCATGTCCCAAGTGATACCCAGTCACTTCCATGTTTCTTGTCGGCACCATTAGCGTACTTTTCGTCATGGTGTCCTGCGGAAGACGCGGCAATTGTTCACCCGGGCTTCGACCCATCTGGTATATCTGTGTCCTCCTTTAAATTATCATGAATCATACTGTGTCTAGGGCGTCAAGAAAGCGGAGCCCATCCCTCTCCTAGCCTGTTGACTCACGTGGTCAACCAGCCTGGAGAGGGATTGGCTCTGAACACATGGTCGTTGAAGGCATTTGGTTCGTCCAGTGATGTTGTGTTAACATCACACCTATTTTATTGGTATGGGAGACTCGGGGTGGTGGGAACGTCTTATTTCTTCCTGAGCGTGTTATATTTACACATTGCCAATATCACCTTGACGGATTACCTTTAAAAAGACATCGCGAAGTCTGCAACCGGTATGAAATAAAATTCTGGAGTATTAATTGAGTTTTAAAAATTCTTCATTAGCACTGCGATTACAGGTGCTGCAATTTTACATGTGACTGATCTCTATGCAAAGAATAAATTAGTCAATGATATCACCTAATAGGTCAGTTTCCGTAAACTCCTCGTGAATTTTCAGGATCTCGTGAATGGCGATCCATTTACAGACCTCTGTGTATTGGATAACAAAATTGTCCGTTCCAAGATGGGTGGAGTAAGTTAATTGTATCGATTCCTGATCTTTGTTTTATTTCTTCTTTATGCATTGTGGCAATGGGGAAACCTTGTGAGCAAAATATCTGGAGAACTGCTTCATCTAGGCTGATATTTAGTAGACAGTTTGGGTCTAAAGTAAAGATGACCTGATTAACTTTTGATGAAATTCCGAAAATATTAAATGGAGTTACGCTCTTTTTCGGACTTATGCATTGTGGCTATGGGGAAACCTTGTGAGCAAAATATCTGGAGAACCGCTTCAACTAGGCTCATGATATTTAGTAGACTATTTGGGTCTGAGGTGTAGATGACCTGATTTACTTTTGACAAAATTCCGAAAACATTTACCGGAGTTATGCCCCTTTTCGGACTTATGCGTTGTGGTTATGGGGAAACATTGTGAACAAAATATCTGGATAACCACTCGAGCTTGGCTCATGATATTTGGTATACAGTTTGAGTCTAAGGTGTAGATAACCTGATTAACTTTTGACGAAATTCTGAAAATATTTAATGGAGTTATGTCCCTTTTTGGACTTATACATTTTGGCTATAGGGAAACCTTGTGAACAAAATAACTGAATAACCACTTGAGCTAGGCTCATGATTTGCTACTAAGGCATAGATGACCTGAATTGTTTAAAATATGTTAATATTTGACAGGTTTATTTTTATGATCATGAGGTACTGTTTACTGTCCCATTTAGGGACAAGCATATGGTTTGGGACATAGTGTTTCACAAACACAATTTCTAGTTTTTGTTAAAGTTCGTCTTTGAATGTGTGTATGGCTTTTATCTTTGTTTTGGATAGCCAGTTGGCCATTTCGTGGGAAAATAACTGTCCTTGTGGCTTTCCGCTACTTTTGTTTTCATTAGGGTCTAGTTATTTCATGTTTGTGTTTCTTTCCCGTTGGTGTCTCTGAGGTGTGGGTTAATTGTATCGATTCCTGATCATTGCTTTAACTTCTAGTTTGTTCCCACAAAATGGCCAAAGTAAGGAGACTTTAACAGTTAATACATGCAAGGACAAACACTGGCAATAATAAACCACACAGCAGAAGTACTCTAAACAAAATAAATACAAAATACTTTTGGGAGTGGAGAGGGCTTAAATCTGGAATTGGTGTGAACGTTTTCACCAAAGGAAAGAGACAAACAAGATGTCAGATGTCCCAAACAACTTGGTAGTTCTATATGTTAGAAAGTTTCCGGATTTTAATCTTTTAAGGAATTTGGATACAAAGTTACAAAGTTTGTCTTTGGGTGTTTGCGTCGCTTATAATATTTTTTTTTTGGATAGCCTTTGGGCCATTTTGTGGGAAAGTAACTGTCATTTTGGCTTTCCGCTGTTGGTGTTCCGGTTGGGGTCTGTTTCTTCATGTTTGTGTTTCTTTCCATTTGGTGTCTCTGATTGGAGCTGTGGGTTAATTGAATCGATTCCTGATCATTGCCTTTACTTCTATTTTAATATGATTAATATTTTCAGAATTTCACTGGCCAACCCTCTATGATACCTACAGAGATGATTTTCCCTCAGGCACCATTGGTGAGTACATATTCTTCTAAAATGCCCCACTTGCAGACTTATGCCGGACTTTGATATTTTCTCACTCCTGGAATGTCGAAACCGCAGAACTAGATCTCACGGCACCAGGAAAAATGGTAACTTTAAACGTAAATCACGTGCGTTTAAACGAAACAATACTAGACTGAAGTGACTGTCAATTATATTATTAAATCATGGACGCCACTCTATGCTTTCATTTTTAAGTTCATTACCCGTTTCTGTTTTACGTCTTCTGGACACCGAGGCGAATAAATTCTACGATAGTTCTCATCAGTTATATGATGCGGCTCTCTTAACTAGAGGCTATACTCAGCATACTCTCCGTCCTTACATTGATTCTGAAATTAATCATAAACGTCATTTCTTCAAAATATCCTTCATTAATAAGGGTATGGATTTTATAGATTTGCCCAGTATCTTCCGTGAGAGATCGGTGCTTTCTTCCATTCCTGCTTATTTTCAAAATACTGAAACACCTATAATTTGCTATAAATATAACAAACCTGTTAGATCTATCATTTTTAATTTCAATAAACTTGTTTCAGATATTGATATTGATACTAATACTCCTGATTCATGTGATTGTAAAAACTCAAAGTATTGCTATCCTGCTGCTGGTCATGTAATTACTGGCAATTTGAAAATTATTCCTGATTCTAGGATAAGGAATATAATTTCTAAAGGACCGAAATATCGGTTTCCTTCTAAAATTGATTTCAGTAAATGTAGAGATGAAATCGCTGCTTCCTTGAATGAATTCGGTAATCGATGGTGTAAGCGAGAGTATGTTGAGTGTAAAGCCCTAAAGGACTGGAAACTTAGCATTTTAAGACTAGTGAATAAACGCATTTCTTTCTATTCTCAAAATACTAACTTATTACCTCCTAAGCCCAAGACGTCTTTACGTCATCTTAAACTAGGTATTCAAGAATTTCATAAGAAGTTTGTTTTGGCCCCTGCAGACAAGGCCGCTAACCACGTCGTCGTTGTGTGACGGCTCCACTATGTTAACACGCTTAAGCAGGAGCTTGGTGGTACTGAGGCCTATGAACTTCAGCCTTTGGCTGAAGAGAGAGCAATAGTAGATAAACATGTTTGTCTTTCAGCCACCAAGTTTGCTGTGTGTGTTAACGAAGGCCAAGACAAGCTTCCTACGCTATACTGGTTACCAAAACTTCATAAAAAACCTTACAAAGCACGGTTTATTGCAAATTCTAGTTCTTGCACTACCACTGAACTTTCTAAATTATTAACTTCCTGTCTTACTGCTATTAAAACGCATGTAATTAAATATTGTGATAAAGTCTTTGAAAGATCAGGAAGAAATCTGTTTTGGTCTATAAAAAATTCGAATGAGGTTTTAAATAAATTGAAATCTAGACAGTTTCGTGCTTCTAGTCTGTCTACCTACGATTTTTCCACTCTTTACACTACACTTCCTCATAATCTTATAAAAGAAAAGCTTAATGATTTAATTGAATGGGCTTCTCACAGAGAAGATTCTCTCTATCTTGCATGTAATGTCAGAAATGCATTTTTCACTTCTAAAGAGCATAAGAATTATACACTTTGGTCATGTCAGAAAGTGTGTGATGCCCTCACCTTTCTACTTGACAATATTTATATTAGATTCGGTACTAAGTTATTTAGACAAATTGTGGGTATTCCGATGGGTACTAATTGCGCACCTCTTGTGGCCGATCTGTTCTTGTATTGTTATGAAAGAGACTTCATTTTGTCGCTTTCCATTGATAACCAATCTGAAATTATTGAAGCTTTTAGCTCTACTTCTAGATATTTAGATGATTTATTAAATATTGATAATACCTATTTTGATGGTTTGATCAGTCAGATTTACCCCCTAGAACTTCAGTTAAATAAAGCAAATTCTTCTGATACCGAGGCCCCGTTTTTGGATTTACATCTATCTATTGTAGATGGATTTGTTTCGTGCAAAATTTATGATAAACGCGATGACTTTGATTTTGAGATTGTAAATTTTCCTTTTTTGGATGGTGATGTTCCTCGTGCGCCATCCTATGGCGTTTATATTTCGCAATTGATTCGATTTGCTAGAGTGTGTAGTCATGTAACTGACTTCAACACTCGTAATAAATTATTAACGGCTAAACTCCTTAATCAGGGTTATCGGTACCATAAACTACGCAAAGCCTTTTCAAAATTTTATAGACGCCATTCTGATTTAATTTCAAAATTCAATATTGGACTTAAATCTCTTCTGCAACAAGGTCTATCGGAACCCGAATTTTATGGTGACTTAGTATATAAATTCAGAAAAATATATAACCGCAATGACTTCAGCACCCAATTTCGTAAAATCATTCTTCGATATAAAAAGATTGGGTACAACATGGATATTATACGACAGACTGCATGCATGGTAGTTAACCCAATCACGGTTGGCAACTTTGCTTCCCTCTTTAATTGCACGCCGGTGGGTCAGGCCTCAGATTCTATGACGGCTCCAACGTAAAGGCTTATTGAAAATTAAAGAGATAATGTTGGATGGTGCCTGATGCTCTGTCTCTGGTCGGGCTCATCGGAGTCTAACTGTTGGTTTTCTTTTGCTCCAGCATTTCAGTGGTCTCTGGCTGTCGAGTCCTCAGCGTTGTCTCACCTCTGTGGTTCTTTGATTTCTGTGTTCACGGAGATGTTGCACTGATGAGTTAGGAGGCCTTCATGCGGACTGAACAAATTATTTGTCTAAATCGCGACGGAAGTAAGGGCGAGGATTGTGGCCACGTAAAATCGATTTAAGCCCCCCAGTGGAAATCTTCCACTGACCGTTCCAAGGCGGCTCTTCTGTGGCGATTTATTTATGTTGTTGTTTGTTACTTACTGTGTGTATCACTTGTGTCTTTGAATTTTGGATGGCCATATGGTCATTTTGTGGGAAAGTAACTGTCCATATGGCCTTCCTTTGTTTAGGTTTCCATTATGGTCTGGTCGCTTAATGTTTGTATTTCTTTCCCTTTGGTGTCTTTTATGGATGGAGTAAGTTAATTGTATCAATTCCTGATCTTTGTTTTACTTCTACTTTATGTTTCTCAATGGTCATCTTATAACAGGACAAAATTGATAAATCGCGTTTAAGCGATTACATTAAAACATATTTTAGTTTTATTACGGTGGCCTTTCGTTCAACAATGCAATGCCTAAGACAGCATGGAAATCTAGTATGTGATATAAAAAGTGATACCAGCAGTTCAACAAAGCTAACGAAACCACTAGTCAACCACGAAGGGCTCGGTCACTGACAAAAATACGATGGAATTCCGCTATTCAGACCCGCTGAAATTACTACTGATTCTTCTTAAAAGGATAAGGTACACTTTCTTTCTTTTGTATGTATCCAGTCCCCCTTAGTAGCAGACCATCTTTGGGACTATTCAAAAGTGGCCAGTTCTGTAGTGTAGTCCTTGTCGCCAAAAATAACCCTTTCCATTGAATATTTCTAATAACAATACAGTGGGTGCGCTGGGAATGTGTGGCAGCAGTGCCCTTCATCAAAGTATATTGTTATGTTTTAGTCCATTGATTCTATTGCGGCACTTGAAACGTCTAATGCCCACTTGATCAAAACTAGGTTGTCTGTCCCAGACAAAAAGTGTACTTTTAAGTTCTGCTTTGTATTCTTTGCTTCCAAAGTATAACTCTTTTATAGAGCATATGAAGCGTCACTTCAGTTGAAGTTATGGGAATGTAAATTTATGGCGACCGTAAAGTCTCCCTGCCTTCATCATAGTGTAAATTATATCTTCTAGTCATTGGTTCAGTTTTTTTTTTTTGTTTGTTTGTTTTCTATTTGAGGGTCACTGATCAGGCTGTAATTGACCGAGACTAGCTAGTCTGGCCCAGAGAAACTTGAGCACCCCGTTCTTCTCATTTTTGCATCATAAGGACTATCAAAATGTCAGCCAAGGTCTGACATATGGGCTAAACTTTACGGTTGCTCAGAGCGTTGACGCGTCTCTGGAAAGCCAGAGGAGCAATGTTCCTGAACCTGTGTTCTGAGAGTTTATGGAATCATTTGATTTCTGATAAGATTTTAAAGGGCTTTTACCATGGAAGCCATCTTGGTCATGTGGCCTGATAATGGGCCCATTAGTTTCGGAGAATATTTTCTCCAGTGCTGGGCTTTTAACTTATATGGGCATGGTAGACATATTGGTCATGTGACCAAATTCATAATTGTTTGTTCCTAAAAGCTTTCATATGCAATTTGGTTACGAGTGGAGCAGTGGTTTCTGTGAAAAATAAGTTTTAATTTTCATAACTGAATGACCTTGGGCCAAATATTTTCAGATCACAGGCTGCAATTGTTTCCGAAAAAATACACGTTTTTTTTTTTTTTGTTTTTTTTTTTCCCATACAAATGTTTATGCGACTAAATTTGATCTTGGCGCATAATAAGTCAAGGCAATTAAGGGATAATCAATCGTTTGAGGAAGCTATAACGGGCCAAAGTCTTCAATGCTACATACCAAATGTCACGAAAATCGGCCCATTGATTGCGGAGAAGGTTTCTGAAGTGTTTATCCTTTATGGGCATGGTGGCCATATTGGTCATTTGACCAAACCCATATCAATAAATTTTCATTTACTTGTTTCTTTAAGTTTTATATAAAATTTGGTTACAAACGGCCCAAGTTTTAGTTTGCATATCGGAATGACCATGGGCCAAGGTCAGAGAATGACCTTGACCTAGAGTACTCATGCACCTTCAATCACTCATGTAGCTACCTGCATCTACCAACTTTCAGATCACAGGCTGCAATAGTTTCCGAAATATACACAAATTTGACTTTTTCACAAACTAAAGTCTATGTGATCAAATTTGACCGCAGCGTAAAATAAGTCAAGGTCATCTGAAGGTCATCGTTTGAACAAAATATGATGGGCCAATGTCCCCAATGGTACATACCAAGCGTCATGGCAATCGGCCTACTGGTTCCGGAGAAGAAGATTTTTGAAGGGTTTTTACCATATATAGCATGGCGGCCAGCTTGGTCATGAAACCTGGACCCCGTGAACAAACTTTCGTTCCCACATCCCATGGATGTTGCACATGAAATTTGACTTCCATCGCCCCAGTCGGTTTTGAGGAGAAGATGTTTGAAAATGTTGACAGACGACAGACAACAGACGACAAACAACGGATCCTTGCCTTACCATAAGCTTACTTATGAGCCTCCGGCTCAGGTGAGCTAATAGCCTTTAATGTTCCAAATGATATAAATAATCATTTAAAAATGCATGTTACTTTTTTGCTGCTGTTGTTGTTGTTGTTGAAGAAAAAAAACATTTTGAAAGAAAATTACCTTTTAAAATGATTCATTTTTAAGAAACATAATATTGTTAATCAAATTATAATACAGCCCATAAACGAGCAACACCGAGAAGTAATTTTTTTAAACTGTCATTAATACATTATGTTTGTGCCTTTAAAACCCCACCGAGCGTCCATATTGTTTAAACCAAAAAGGGATACACGGGATCTGTTGTCTTAGTGAGTAAATGAGCAGACTGATACGGGCATTTGAAGGTCACACGTCTTTATATAGGTTTTGTCGTGCGCTGGCACTCTATTCATAAAAAGAAGCTATAATTGTTGCCCTTGAATACATAGAGAGGGAGGCATCTCATTACGATATAATATCGATAGCATCAATATACATTAACCAATTCCCACTTGGGGACTTCGTGAATTTGCTTGATTTTCACAGTGTTGCTTAGGACAGCATCTTCATATGTCCATTATTTCATAATGAATGGTCTGTTTTACATCAGAATAGACAGAAATATTCACTGGGCGGTAGCCTTGTAAAAAGAACCTTTTTAGGCTAGATCATTGTTGCCATGGTAACGAGGGGTTATCTAAAAATTGCCAAAAAGTGTGATTTCACATGTATTTTTGGCCGAATCTTAATCTTCACACTGCTGTCAAGAGAACAATTAAGGGGTTTGGCACTGTCAATTTTCACTGTCTGCAGCATGTTTTGCCAGCGTCAATTTCGAGGAATTTTTGACCCCAGACATCCTCAAGATTTCAGTTCAGCGGCCGGCTGGGTCATACCAATTTTTTTCGGCTGCCCCGCTTCAACCACCAAAGCTATGGTTTTAGTGGGAGTCGCGCGAAAAACATACAAATTTTAGGGCACCTAATCCAAACGCAAACATAGCTGTGCAGGGTGCGGAATGCAGATTTTAGGTGATTCTGGGGCTCAAACAAAAGTGGGAAGGTTCAGACACGTAAAAGGACGTATCTGAGTGGGAAAGGTTTAAACATTTTGAGACTTTACCGCTCCACATTTCGGCAAAAACAGACAATGACGCCAATAATTTCCAGGTTGCACCATTGGTAACTTATGCTCTATGAGTTGGACCTTTTCTAGTTTGAATTTTCATTACAAAAACACGCCTATACAAATAAATTGTAAATTTTACCGTCGTAAAAATGAAAAATTTCAGATGAAAAAATATGCTATGCTTCTTATTTCTGCTCAAAATATAGATTGCGGGTACTCGTTAGAACGTGGCGGTTCTGACGAGTACCCACAATCTATATTTTAGGTTTACCCCTGTAAACCCCAGTTTTCCTGTATAAAAGTGGGATTCAAGGGGGCAATACTATATAGGCGTGTTTTCGTGATGACTTGGTAAAATGTGTCCTTTAATTTCAGTTGGGATATCGACAGGATTCGTTCTTGTCCTTTTCTTCACGGTCTGGGTTTGTGTGAGAGTTCGACAGAACCGGCTAGCCGAGGCGGAAGACAGGGCGATGGAAACTAACACGATTGCCTCGACCGCTGATACCGGAGCTACAAGCACAGTATATGCAATGTGTGGTCGTGTTGCAGACATGTACAATTTAAACGATATAACTATGAAAGATATCAAGCTGCCGGAATATTCACCACCTATAGACCCACCTGCGTATGAAGAACTAGCGAAAACAGGGATGGGCTGGGGCCATTCTGCTTCACTTCCTATTTATGAAGAAATTCCTGAACGAGAAGGAAGTGAGGTGAATCTTGTCCGTGAAAACGAGTATGAAAACATAGATGGTGGTGCAGAGTACGTGAACACGGATAATGGCACTGACACTGGCTATGAAAATGTTTCAAGCGGTGCTCAGAATCCTGGATACGCCAATGTTCCCGAGTAAAGCACGGTTTGCGAGCATTTTACCAAGAAACAGACTGATTAAAGTTTAGTTACTTTTAAACGTAAACTTTATTTTCTATGTTATCAATCAAAAAGTGCACTTAAACTAACGACTTATTTGTCTTGTTTTCATTTTTTAATGTTTAACGTTGTTTTTAATGTATTTTTTTTTTTTTTTTGGTTTTACGGTTTTTTCAAGAATATTTCACTTATTTCGAGCTGATCGTTAATCAAACATTACGAAAACACGCCTATACAAATATATTGTAAATTTTACCTCTGGAAAAACGAAAAGTTTAAGATGGTAAATTGTGACATATATTTTAGGTGCACGTTAGAGCCGCCCCATCGAGGTGGTTCTAACGAGTCCTACAATCTATATTTTAGAGCAAAAATAAGGATTGTCGTTTGTCTTTCTTTCCCTTTGGTGTCTCTGATGGGAGCTGTGGGTTAATTGTATCGATTCCTGATCATAGCCTTCACTTCGTTTTGAAGGGGGTCTGAATTATATAGGCGTAATTTCGTGATGGATGGACAAATACTGGAGTGCCCGGAGAAAAAACACCTTACCCATTAGGCCACAGAGGCCCGTTTTGAAGGTTTTAATCACCATAATATGAAGACATTGAGAAAGCGAATTGCTCCATTGGTTATCAGTCTGATAATAAGCGAATAACAGATATAGATTTTGGTAATTATGACTATCGTTCTACTAGCAAAATGATTAGTAAATTAATAGCTCAAAACCAAATTCATAACTGCTGACGTCGAAAAATATATTTCTACAAGACTAGCAAAACTAATCGGAAAATGTATTTGTTGCTTGCAAATTGAAGCCACTCTCTGGCATTTTTTTTCAGTTTCAGCACTCATTTCGGCATATAGCTTAGAGGCAGTATCAATACTAAATGTGACTGAATTTTGGTCTTGAGCTATTTGACTATTTGTCTGACTGGTGTATTTACTGCCTATGTGACAGACATGACGAAGATGACAGTTTACTTTCCAGAAATGTAAACTGCAGTTTTAAGCATAGAAAAGGTATTGTTCTCAAGGGAAAATAGTTATGTGATTTGCATTTAAATAAGAAAAAAGAGGCTAATAATGAATACGTTCGTGTCGACAATAAGAAATAAGATCATTATGTATGGGAACCAGTGCTTCAGCTGAAGTGCACGACCCGCCGGATGCTTTTAGCTTTATGAGTGTTACCATATATGGGTATGGCGGCCATTTTGGTCATGTGACCTGGACATAAAACGGTTCCCCCAATTAATGCGCCTTATCGTAAGAGGCAAAAATATATCTTATACTTTAGTACTGTATTCTGAATCGTTTGCAGGATAAAATCCAACACAAAAGCATATGTGTCAAAGTTTGACCTAGGCACAAAGAAGGTCAAGGTCAACCCAGGGTCACCATTTTAGCAATTTATGATGGGCCTACGTTCCAGATGCTATTTATCAAGTTTCGTGGAAATCTGCACAGTGGTTCTGGAGAAGACTATTTTTGAAGGGTTTTTACCAAATATTGCTTGGCGGCCATTTTGGTCATGTGACCTGGACCCCATGAGGAAATTTTGGTTTCCCCCATCCCGTAGAGGCTCCATATGAAATTTGACTTCAATCGGCCCAACGATTTCCGAGGAGAAGCAGTTCGAAAATTTTCACATTTTTCGCCTCGGCGAGGCTGTACTAAATGGAATGTAATATTTCGCAAGTTCATTGATAAGATCTCATTGATATTTATCAGTATGCCAAAAATTGTTTAAATATTCCAAGCGGTTAAGTCACTATCACCAATTTTCACAAACGGATTACGGACGGACATATAGACAGACCATATATGGCTTGGCGGCCATTTTGGTCATGTGTCCTGGACCCCATGAGCAATATTTGGTTTCCCCCATCCCATAGAGGCTCCATATGAAATTTGATTTCAATCGGCCCAACGGTTTCCGAGGAGAAGCAGTTCGAAAATTTTCACATTTTTCGCCTCGGCGAAGCTATACTAAATGGAATGTAATATTTCGCAAGTTCATTGGTTAGATCTCATTGATATCTATCAGTATGCCAAAAATTGTTTAAATATTCCAAGCGGTTAAGTCACTTTCACCATTTTCACAAACGGGTTACGGACGGACAGACAGACAAACCATATATGGCTTGGCGGCCATTTTGGTCATGTGACCTTGACCCCATGAGCAAATTTTGGTTTCACCCATCCCATAGAGGTTCCATATGAAATTTGACTATAATCGGCCCAACGGTTTCCGAGGAGAAGCAGTTCGAAAATTTTCACATTTTTCGCCTCGGCGAGGTTATACTAAATGGAATGTAATATTTCGTAAGTTCATTGGTTAGATCTCATTGATATCTATCAGTATGCCAAAAATTGTTTAAATATTCCAAGCGGTTAAGTCACTATCACCAATTTTCACAAACGGGTTACAGACGGACCCAAAGAAGGTCAAGGTCAACCCAGGGTCACCATTTTAGCAATTTATGATAGGCCTACATCCCAGATGCTATTTATCAAGTTTCGTGGAAATCTGCCCAGTGGTTCTGGAGATGACTATTTTTGAAGGGTTTTTACCATATATGGCTTGGCGGCCATTTTGGTCATGTGACCTGGACCCCATGAGGAAATTTTGGTTTCCCCCATCCCGTAGAGGCTCCATATGAAATTTGACTTCAATCGGCCCAACGATTTCCGAGGAGAAGCAGTTCGAAAATTTTCACATTTTTCGCCTCGGCGAGGCTGTACTAAATGGAATGTAATATTTCTCAAGTTCATTGATAAGATCTCATTGATATTTATCAGTATGCCAAAAATTGTTTAAATATTCCAAGCGGTTAAGTCACTATCACCAATTTTCACAAACGGATTACGGACGGACATATAGACAGACCATATATGGCTTGGCGGCCATTTTGGTCATGTGTCCTGGACCCCATGAGCAATATTTGGTTTCCCCCATCCCATAGAGGCTCCATATGAAATTTGATTTCAATCGGCCCAACGGTTTCCGAGGAGAAGCAGTTCGAAAATTTTCACATTTTTCGCCTCGGCGAAGCTATACTAAATGGAATGTAATATTTCGCAAGTTCATTGGTTAGATCTCATTGATATCTATCAGTATGCCAAAAATTGTTTAAATATTCCAAGCGGTTAAGTCACTTTCACCATTTTCACAAACGGGTTAAGGACGGACAGACAGACAAACCATATATGGCTTGGCGGCCATTTTGGTCATGTGACCTTGACCCCATGAGCAAATTTTGGTTTCACCCATCCCATAGAGGTTCCATATGAAATTTGACTATAATCGGCCCAACGGTTTCCGAGGAGAAGCAGTTCGAAAATTTTCACATTTTTCGCCTCGGCGAGGTTATACTAAATGGAATGTAATATTTCGTAAGTTCATTGGTTAGATCTCATTGATATCTATCAGTATGCCAAAAATTGTTTAAATATTCCAAGCGGTTAAGTCACTATCACCAATTTTCACAAACGGGTTACAGACGGACCCAAAGAAGGTCAAGGTCAACCCAGGGTCACCATTTTAGCAATTTATGATAGGCCTACATCCCAGATGCTATTTATCAAGTTTCGTGGAAATCTGCCCAGTGGTTCTGGAGATGACTATTTTTGAAGGGTTTTTACCATATATGGCTTGGCGGCCATTTTGGTCATGTGACCTGGACCCCATGAGCAAATTTTGGTTTCCCTATCCCATAGAGGCTCCATATGAAATTTGACTTCAATCGGCCCAACGGTTTCCGAGGAGAAGCAGTTCGAAAATTTTCACATTTTTCGCCTCGGCGAGGCTATACTAAATGGAATGTAATATTTCGCAAGTTCATTGGTTAGATCTCGTTGATATCTATCAGTATGCCAAAAATTGTTTAAATATTCCAAGCGGTTAAGTCACTATCACCAATTTTCACTTACGGGTTACGGACGGACAGACAGACAAACCATATATGGCTTGGCGGCAATTTTGGTCATGTGACCTTGACCCCATGAGCAAATTTTGGTTTCCCCCATCCCATAGAGGCTCCATATGAAATTTGACTTCAATCGGCCCAACGGTTTCCGAGGAGAAGCAGTTCAAAAATGTTCGAAAATTTTCACATTTTTCGCCTCGGCGAGGCTATACTAAATGGAATGTAATATTTCGTAAGTTCATTGGTTAGATCTCATTGATATCTATCAGTATGCCAAAAATTGTTTAAATATTCCAAGCGGTTAAGTCACTATCACCAATTTTCACAAACGGGTTACGGACGGACAGACAGAACGACAGATTGACAGAATGACAGAATGACAGAATGACACGGTGATTTTAGGGCACTCTTAGAAAAAACCGACTTCAGTCGGTTGCTTTTTCTGCGGGTCGTGCAATATACATCACGAAAACACGCCTATATAATTCTTACCCCTTTGAACCCCACTTTTATATAGTAAAACTGGGGTTTACAGGGGTAAACCTTATTTTTCTAATTTCTGCTCTAAAATATAGATTGTGGGCACTCATTAGAACCGCCTCGATGAGGCGGTTCTAACGTGTACCCACGATCTATATTTTGAGCAGAAATTTGAGCGTTTTTTTTTTTCGGTAGTAAAATTACAATGTATTTGTATAGGCGTGTTTTCGTAATGGTTGGGAATCTGTCTCCTTTTTTCTGTCTCCTCTTTTTTATCCCTCGTTTCCAACTATACAAAAAAAAAACAATTTGTTAACGCCAAATTACATCCGTGAGACATAGTGCCTTTTTCACATCTCCAAAATGGCTACTTTTCTGATGAAAATTCTCTTATAAATGCTCAAAACATAGGTTGTGGGTACTCGTTAGAACCTCTTCATCTCACGGACTTGTTCACGTGATGAGCACATAAAAGTTTCGGTTGAATATTTATTAATATATTATTTTGAACCGAACTCTGTAAAAAGAAGGATTAAAATGTATCTTAAGAATTAATGTCCTTCCATATTCGGTTTTTTCCTCAGCTGAAGTTGCAGAGGATAGTATAGCTACGTTTACCTCTTTGGTGAGAGTTAGGGACTAACTCCTATATCACAGGTCCTGGTGAGTGAATCTCATTTGACGTGTCACCTTCTGATTTGCAAGTCTTGCGGTAGATATATTCTGTACCAGTTTTAAATTTAATGCAAATTAAACCCTATATACATGTATTTACACTTAAGATGTTCTTTATTTTCTTTTGTTTTTTTTTTGGAGTTAAGACCCTTTCAAGATTATGTCACTTTCACTTTTTTTTCAAGTCGATTGTAAATTAAAGGTGGCCAAAAACAAGGATGTCCCAAGAAAAATCACATGACATTCAACTCGCGTGTGACCCAAGCAAGGCTCAATCCCAGAGCGGTGAGTCAGCGCTCTTACCCACTAGGCCACCGTGAGGCCCGACCTATGTTGATCTAATGGACGTTTTACCTGTACCGACGATATTTTGAATTGGTGTAGTTTGTTGTCTGCGGGTCGGACAGTAGGTTTTGTATTTAACTTGTTTTCCATTGCTTATGTTTTTGCATTCTAATTTCATTAGACAAACTTTTTATGTTCTTAACCCATATATGACAATGGGATCTTCCACCTAATACTTTTGGATTGTCCATTTCCTTTTGTAGAGTTGTCACTTTTTGTGGTAAGTTTTACAAACAAGAGGGCCCAATGGCCCTATATCGCTCACCTGTGAACCAGAAAATCATTAGTGTAGGAGACCACTTGACATTGCTACATACTAAATATCTAAGCTCAGGCAAAGCGGTGTCCATGCGTATAAACCCTATTGGTTTCATTGGGCGACAGGGCTTGAATTGTAATTTCATCTCAATGTCGGGTAAAAGTCCCACAAAATTGGAAGAGACATCTCCAAAATGACCTATACAGTGTTGACAGGGATGTAAAACCTCAAATCAAACAAAATCTGTGCCTTATGGTTTTGGAAAAGAAGATTTTTTTTTAGTTTTTTTTCAGTATAAGTCTATAGAAGCTAATGAGCCCTGGGGCTTGGCCAATTTTGACCCAAAGGGCATGGTTGGCAGGATTTATGTAGGTGACAATTTTGTGTTGCTGTATACTAAATATCTAAGGTCTGTATTTCATGGTTTCAAAGAAGATGTTTGAAGCTTTTTTCCATTATAAGTTTGTTGGAGTTAAGGGGCCACAGGATTTGGCCAATTTGGACTAAATATCAAAGTTCGGTGCTTCACAGTTTCTGAGAAGAAGAATTTTTAAGCTTTCTTCCATTTAGAGTCTATGGGAGCTAAGGGGCACTGGGGCGTGGCCCATTTGAACCCCAGGGGCATGATTAGCAGGAAATATGTAGGTGATCACTTGCCGTTGCTACATGCTAAATATCTAAGCTCTGGGCCCTATGGTTTCAGAAAAGAAGATTTTTGAGGCTTTTCTCCATTTTGAGTCTATGGGAGCTAAGGGGTCCCAGGGTGTGGCCCATTTGGACCAGAGGGGCATGATTGGCAGGATTTATGCAGGTGACCACTTGTCATTGCCACATGCTAAATATCTAAGCTCTGGGCCCTGTGGTTTCAGAGAAGAAGATTTTTGAAGCTTTTTTCCATTATGATTCTAGGGGAGCTAAGGGGCCCCGGGGTGTGGCCCATTTGGACCCCAGGGGCATGATTGGCAGGATTTATGTAGGTGACCACTTGCCATTGCCACATGCTAATTATCTAAGCTCTAGGCCCTGTGGTTTCAGAGAAAAAGATTTTTGAAGCATTTTTTCCATTATGAGTCTATAGGAGCTAAGGGGCCCCGGGGCGTGGCTCGTTTTGACCACAGGGGCATGATTGGCAGAAATTATGTAGGTGACCAATTGCTGTTGCTACATGCTAAATATCTAAGCTCTGGGCCCTGTGGTTTCAGAGAAGAAGATTTTTGAAGCTTTTTTCTATTATGAGTCAATGGGAGCTAAGGGGCCCGCGGGCGTGGCCACTTTGGACCCCAGGAGTATGATTGGCAGGAATTATGTAGGTGACCACTTGCCTTTGCTACATGCTAATTACCTAAGCTCTGGGCCCTACGGTTTCAGAGGAGAAGATTTTTGAAGCTTTTTTTCCATTTTGAGTCTATGGGAGCGAAGGGGCCCGGGGCGTGGCCCATTTGGAACCCAGGGGCATGATTGGCAGGAATTATGTAGGTGACCACTTGCCGTTGCTACGTGCTAAATATCTAAGCTCTGGGCCCTGTGATTTCAGAGAAGAAGATTTTTGAAGCTTTCTTCCATTATGAGTCTATAGGAGCTAAGGGGCCCCAGGGCGTGGCCTGTTTGGACCCCAGGAGCATGATTGGCAGGAATTATGTAGGTGACCACTTGCCGTTGCTTCATGCTAAATTTCTTAGCTCTGGGCTCTTTGGTTTCAGAGAAGAAGATTTTTGAAGCTTTTTTTCATTATGAGTCTATAGGAGCTAAGGGGCCATGGGGCGTGGCCCATTTGGAACCCAGGGGCATGATTGGCAGGAATTATGTTGGTGACCACTTGTCGTTGTCGTTGCTACATGCTAAATATCTAAGCTCTGGGCCCTGTGGTTTCAGAGAAGAAGATTTTTGAACCTTTATTTCCATTTTGAGTATATAGGAGCTAAGGGGCCCAGGGGCATGATTGGCAGGAAATATATAGGTTACCACTTGCCATTGCTACATGCCAAATATCTAAGCTCTGGGCCCTGTGGTTTCAGAGAAGAAGATTTTTGAAGCTTTTTACCATTATGAGTCTATGGAAGCGAAGGGGCCCCGGGGCGTGGACATTTTGGAACCCAAGGGCATGATCGGCAGGAATTATGTAGTTGACCACTTGCCCTTCCTACATGCTAAATATCTAAGCTCTGGGCCCTATGGAAGAATTTTGAAGCTTTTTTCCATTATGAGTCTATAGGAGCTAATGGGCCCCGGGGCTAGTCCGTTTGGACACCAGGGGCATGATTGGCAGGAATTATGTAGGTGACCACTTGCTGTTACTACATGCTAAATATATAAGCTCTGGGCCCTGTGGTTTCAGAGAAGAAGATTTTTGAAGCTTTTTTTCCATTATGAGTCTATGGGAGCGAAGGGGCCCCGGGGCGTGGCCCAATTGGAACCCAGGGGCATGATTGGCAGGAATTATGTAGGTGACCACCTGCCATTGCTACATGCTAAATATATAAGCTCCGGGCCCTGTGGTTTCAGAGAAGAAGATTTTTGAAGCTTTTTTTTTTCATTATAAGTCTATGGGAGCGAAGGGGCCCCGGGGCGTGGCCCATTTGGAACCCAGGGGCATGATTGGCAGGAATTATGTAGGTGACCACCTGCCATTGCTACATGCTAAATATATAAGCTCTGGGCCCTGTTGTTTCAGAGAAGCTTTTTTAAGCTTTTTTTCCATTATGAGTCTATGGGAGCGAAGGGGCCCCGGGGCGTGGCCCTTTTTGAACCCAGGGGCATGATTGGCAGGAATAATGTAGGTGACCACTTGCCATTGCTACATGCTAAATATCTAAGCTCTGGGCCCTGTGGTTTCAGAGAAGATTTTTGAAGCTTTTTTTCCATTATTAGTCTATGGGAGCGAAGGGGCCCTAGGGCGTGGCCCATTTGGCACCGAGGGGCATGATTGGCAGGAATTACGTAGTTGACCACTTGCCCTTGCTACATGCTTAATATCTAAGCTCTGGGCCCTGTGGTTTCAGAGAAGAAGATTTTAAAATGTTTTCCCATTATAAGTCTATGAGAGCTATATGTTGCCATGGCAACCAGAATTCCAATCTGATCAGCCCAAAAACCTTATGCAGCCTTTCCCCCTACCTGATGATGATTCACATGAAATTTGATCAAGATTGGCCATGGGGTATTGGAGATATACTTATCTGAAATTGTTTACGGACGCACGGACGGACGGACGCACGCACGACGGACAAAAAGTGATCCCAAAAGCTCACCTCGTCACTACGTGACAGGTGAGCTAAAAAATGAAGTTCTTTAAGCAAACAGTGTAGACCTGGATCAGACGCTATGCATAAAGCGAAGCTATTACGTCAGTTGAATAGTTTTCATAAGCATGCTAATGTAAGCCCATGGATGTTCGATGTTTATATTAACACAATATTTCGATACGGAAACTCGATTCAGACAATATTTTAAACTCATCTTAGGCAAAGAGTATGTAACAAAATTTAAGCGATCTAGAGTGTAGCATCTTTACAAAATCCATACATTCTCGGAACCAGTAGTGGCTCCGTACCAAAAAAGCAAACATTGTTCCGCTACAATGAACAAGATGGCATACAATCTAAAATTGAGCAGTATTTAAAAACAACTTCTCTTATACCACTGGGCAAATTTCAGTCAAACTTCATATGAATGTTGCTTAAGTGGCCCGCTACCAAAATAGCTAAAACAGTCTTCCTCTGATTAACAAAATGGCAACCAAAGCTAGAGTAGAAAAAACATGACTTCTATACATTAGGTCTAATTTCACTAGAACTTCATTTGAAAATCTCTATTGTGACTCTCTATCAAAAGAGCTGAATTGGTTTCATTCTGATGGACAAGATGGCCAGACACAAATATGCAGAAAAAACCTTGAAGTGACAACTTCTCCTATATCTTTGGTCCATCATGCGGACTGAACAAATTATTTGTCTAATTCGCAACGGAAGTAAGGGCGAGGATTGTGGACACGCAAAATCCATTTAAGCCCCTCAGTGGAATTCGTTGCACTGACCGTGCCAAGGCGGTTCTTCTGTTGTGGTTTATTTTTGTAATGGTTTGTCTCTGAGTGTATCGCTTATATTATTTTGTTTTGGATAGCCAATTGGCCATTTTGTGAGAAAGCCACTTGTCCTTTTTTGGCTTTCCGCTATTGATGTTTCCATTAGGGTCTAGTTGTTTCATGTTTGTGCTTCGTTCCCCTTGATGGGAGCTGTGGGTTAATTGTATCGATTCCTGATCATTGCCTCCTCTTCTATTTTGCTCCAATTAATCAAATGGGCGACAGAGGTAAAAATAGAAAAACAACTTCAAATGCTAATTTCTTCTGTACCTTTGGTCCAATTTCATTTGAAATTTATAGGATTTATGCTTACGTGACCCTCTCCAAAAATAGCCAAACATTTCCGCTCAGATGAACAAAATGACTGCCAGATTAAAACAGAAAATAAATGTCATTAAACATATTAAATGACAACTCCTATACCTTTGGCTCAATTTCATTCAAACTTCACAGGAAGATTGTTTTGGTGACCAAAATGGTTTCACTCCAATGAAGAAAATGGCTGGCAGACTTAAAAGTAGAAACATCTTTGAATGACAGCCTCTCCTACAATCTTAAGCCATTTCATTCAAACTTCACAAGAATGTTGCCCAAGTGACCATCTATCTCATTGCAACAGTCACACTTCGTCAAATAAGATGGCTGTCCGTTTTCCACGTGACTTTCCGAAGCTATGTGACATCTTGGAATCAGGTGAGCGATTCAGAACCATCTTGGCCCTCTTGTCATTTTAAACAATGAGAGTACCACTGGCATATTTGGAAAGATAGTGCAGATTATATTTTCTAGTCCTTAGGGATCACCAATTCAGTTGTCACTGATGGGCCTTAATTTGCAAAACCTTACTGGTCTGGTCGAGAAAAAAAAACTTTTACAATCCATACTTTTCAATTCTGTGGCTTATTTCTTGCGTCCAAAGGACAACACTTACATAGAATGTATTCATACTACTGTTGTTCAAATGTATAAATGGATCTGCGAGCATTCTATCATCCCCAAATTGGTGCTGCAGAAATATCCACTCATTGAAATTTGAGTACCCACTGAAGAAACCTTCTAGATCCAATCATTTCCTCGTTGAAAATGCAGATGACTGTGCGGCTAAGTTGACTATATTTCTAATCACAGGCCCTGGTGAGTGAATGGCTTTGTACATTTTAAAGTCAGAAAACTGCAGGCCCTCATCCCACTTTGTATTAAGAAATGTAGGATTTATAGGGGTATACATAATTTGCTTTTTTATGTTGTTTTTGGTTTTATGGCCCTTTCAAGATTATTCACTTATTTCAAACCGATCAGTAATCAACCGGAATAACGGAGAAAAACCATCCGACCTTCCGTTGCTGACTGAACTTAGCGTATCACATGTGACCTGAGCAAGGCTCGAACCACAGTGGTGAGAGACCTAATGATTAAGAGTCAGTGCTCTTATGCGCTAGGCAATGGAGGCCCGTCATTTTGGAGACATTTGCTTCCAATTTTGTGGGACTTATACCCGACATTGACATGAAATGACATCTCAAGCCATACCACCCAATGAAACCAATAGGGTTTATAGAATGGACGGGCCGAATCACACCGCATTGCCTGGGCAGAGATCCTCTAAGCAGTTTACCAGTACTCATGTGCGGGTCGGTTTCAGCTTTGCGTGGAAGCATCATGCAGCCCATCTATTTCTTGAAGCCCCGATGGGCGGGGCCAAAGGGTACGTAGTGGGAAGTGGTTTAATGAAATGAAAACATTATTATGCCAAGTGATACATTGCATCTCTACATTAATAATTCTAATGTTCTTGTGAATGTACAAAACGTCTGATTGGGTAAGGTAAAAACATTTGCGATATTATGTTCTGTATCATACTGTCGTAGACCGAACACCATCATGTAAAGTCATTTTTCATTGGCTTGCATGTGGCTGAATGCTCTTTACGTTCTGTGCAAATAAAACTATGTTATAAAAATGTTTTAACAAAACAAATGAATGGAAATAAAAACAGTCATTCGGGGATCTTAACCATTGGTTTTATGGTCACAAATTGTTTTATGGCTCTGCTGGTGTGTAGTAATACATCATGAAAACACGCCTATATAAATATGACCTTAAACCCCACTGTTATATGTGCCCCGCCAAGCGAATTTGTGTCTTCGAGCATTCCGTCATGACAAATTTTAACTGCGCATGCCCAGCCATTCAGAGGGGCCAGGGATATGGCTTTCTGTCTGATGGTTCCTCTTGATTCACTGCTTGTATGAGCGAGCAGCGAAGGTTCTGGCGAGACTGCGCGGATGCGCAGGCTCGCCTGAACCTTCGCTGCTCGCATTGGCGATAAGTACCAAAATCGCTGGACGGGTCCCATATAGTAAAACTGGGGTTTGCAGGGGTATACATTCGTTTTCTAATTTCAGCTCAAAACATAGATTGTGGGTATTCGTTAGATCGAGGCGGTTCTAACGACTATCCACAATCTATGTTTTTAGCAGAAATAAGAAAACTATCAATATTTTTCATCTGAAAATTTTCATTTTTCGGTGGTAAAATATACAATGTATTTGTATAGGCATGTTTTCATAATGAAACGAAATTTTCAACCAAATAACTGACAATTTACCTCCCAAAATGGCCATATTTGTTACTTTTTATCTTCCAACTTGGAGTGTTTTTCATATTCAGATGTGAAGAAAACTATTTTTCACAGGACAAACAAAATCATTTATAGCTCCTTTTTTCTGTCAAAACATGTATAAATACAACAGTTTTGCTTTTTTCTATCTCGAAATTATCTATAGAAATAATGAAATCTAACATCTACTCTATGTCTGAGCAATGCAAAAGCCATCGATTTGTAATCGTAAGAGTTACCCAGGGTATGACGTTAGTACATAGTTTAAATATATTTTTCAAGCACAAGTTTTATCAGTTTATTTCTTGTTTTACTTATTTATTTCTGTAAATACACAATATTACAATTTTTTTCATGTTTACTTGTTTATTAAAGCTGCTTTACATTTAAATTTTCAATCTTTTAACCTCCAGCATAGTTGTCAGTGTTAAGCTTATTGCAATGAAGTAGTTTGTCCAGTAACAGGATTCAGTTTCATGTTAACAAGTCCGTATAATGAAGACCCCTCTAAACTTCATTTTATTTAGAGAAAACTGGAGTTTACAGGGGTATAAACTATTTTCTTATTTCTGCTCCAAGACTCTAACAAGCACCCATCATCTATGTTTGGAGTAAAAATAAGAAAATGAAAATCACAAATTTTAATCAGAAATATTACCGTTGTGGAGAAATGAAAGTGGGCATTATGTCGCTCGGTTGTATTATCATAATGGGTGCTTTAGGAGATCCAAGTCCACAATCTGTTCACAGGTACCCAAAATCTATCCATCTATCAAGCTGAAAACTGGCGATGAATTAGCTGTCAATTAACAAGTCTGTGTAAAGACCACCCTGTGCAACTCCCCTTTATCTAGAGAAAAATGACTGTTATAAGGATATACATAACAGCCTCTTTATAACACTGTTCATGGGATCAAATCAGAAACCACGTTAAGCTTAAAATTGTGTTATATCCATATAAAAATGTATATATTTTATAGAAACATGACCATTTTGTGTTCATTTTTTCGAGATAATCTTTACATTTTTGGAATGTGTAGATTATACAGACAAATGCTCATTTTTCTATATAATGTATACATTTTGGGGATCCATCTTGAAGCCAAAACCGTGTTATAACGAGATTGTGGTATACTTTACTTTCCTTATTTCTATTCAAAGACACAGACAATATTAAAGGTATTCCTTAGAACAGCATTTTCTGCTCCACAACACAGATTGTGGGTACTCATTAGAACCACCTCGATGAAGCAGTTCTGTCAAGTATCCATAGTCTATGTCTTGAACATATCACAAATTTTCGCATTATGATAACATTCTAAAATGCTGTCTACATAGGCATCTTTCCTATCTACAAAACTAGCATTTTTCATATTAAGGTTTTGAGGCTTATTTCAAGCCCAAATATAAATTGTGGGTGCTCATTAGAACCACATCAATAAGAAGCACTGGCAACCCTTGTTTATGAGCAAAAAGCGGGAAAATAATGATTACCCTCAAACTTCAGTTTTCTCTTTATAATTTAAAGGTGCATTATTGAGCTGTCGGAAAAAAAGTGCTTATTTTTTTTTTTTACATATATCGGGTATTTTTTGTTTAAATAATACAAAAGAATGAGTTTTATGTTATATTGCGAACAATTATGATCACAGGTTAGGTTTTATGAGACGGTTTTCCTAATTATGCTACGAACACAGTTAGTCTATTTTTAATTTCGCGACAAAACTACTACGCGCGTGAATAATGACGTCATGCGGTAAATACCTAGAAAGGTATGCAGGGGTCATCTCAACATCGTTACACACAATTGTTGTGACAGAAATGGTAGTATAGTGAAATTCTTTTAAACTTTTTTTGCAAATTCCAATGTAAAATAGAGTGAAATTCCGCCATTCTCTCTCTCTCTCTCTCTCTCTCTCTCTCTCTCTCTCTCTCTCTCTCTCTCTCTCCCTCCCCCTCTCTCTCTCTCTCTCTCTTTCAGCATGCCATGGCGTACACGTTCCCCAGTCACGGGTGGTAATCAGGGGAACTAGCTCGAAAATGAGTCAACGGAAATTTGTTCCCCCGACACATCCGGGAACTCTCGAACTAGCTCCATCACCAAGAAACTCGTAAACAAAGGTAGGTCTCGAAGAGTTTTATCACCGTTTTTTTTTTTGTAAGCTATTTATAAAAAAATCCGGCAATGCAGTTCCACATAGAAATGATTTAACTTTGTACCCCGCTAGAATTTGCCATGGAAAATTGCAGCGCTGGAGTATGAATGAAACCAAACTTTTTATCACGGACCTGAAAAATTGTCAATTTATGTCATTACGGAGATTTTGGCCGACGATTTTTCATTTTCCGTCAAAAGTACACCCTTCACGCCCATAGAACCAACATCCCTGGTGAAATGAAACATGGAAAGTTTGAAATAAGCGAAAATAATTTGGCCGTGATTACGTAACTTGCGACTTATGACGAAATTACTGTCCGAGCTAGTCTTCTCGACAAGGAGCTAGTTAACTCGACATGGAGATAGTCCCCTCAAAGAAAAAAAAAAAAAAAAAAAAGAAAAAGAAACATTCATCAGATTCGATGTCTTTCTATGGTCCCATCCAGGTTATCCAACTGGTTTCTTTACCTCTGGCTAGTTGGGTAACAAGATGATATGCCCCAAAGGCGTCCCCCAGTCGTTTCTCCCTGTTCGTTTCGCCCCCATTTTGCACTCCTAGTTGTTTTGCCAACAGAGCCTGGTCTTTTCGCCCCCTTAGTCATTTCGCCCACCAGGTTGCTTCGCCCCCTCCCATTGGGAGCGGATCAATGGAAGTTGGATCGATGGATGGATGGAATGATTGATGGATGGATGGATGGGTACACTACAGAAAGGGATGAGTGGGTATTTGGATGAATTGGTCCATTGGAGGACGGATGGACGAACGAACATATAGACGGACATTCTCACGGATGTATACTTATGTGGCTTTTTTTGGCAGGATTGATACTTAAGTGGCTACTTTTAGCCACAGAAAAGAAGTTTTTTCGGTGTCTAACCGAATAAATCCCATAGACTTACATTGATTCTGTCCATTTACATAGCCACCTAACTATACATTTGTTGGTGCGGATGGACAGACGGACGGATGGATGGATGGGTCGGTGGGTAAATGGATGGATGGAAGGATGGATGGATGGAAAAAGAAAGAAAATATATATGCACACAAATGCCAGTGTCGTGTGAAAGAGTGATTGAATAAATGAAGTATTTGATTCCTACCGGTAATCTTTTTGATGATTTTTGTTTTACTCAATAATCACATATTGTTCCCGCAGGTGATCTGATTATTTGTGATAAACCTAAAGTCATCGTTTAAACAAATTATGTTGTGCTGCAGTCCTAGGTACTACATACCCAAGATTCTTGAAATCAGCCCACTGGTTATAGAGAAGATTTTTAATGGTTTTACCATATATGGGCGTGGTAACCATCTTGGTCATGTGACCCAGATGCCGCGAACAAACTATTGTTTCCCCTACCCATAAATGCTCAACACAGTTTTCGACTAAATTGTTGAAAGATAAGATGGTAGTTATTAGTTGCTTAATAGATCATAGACTGGAAGTCAGTCGTTAAAGTAAATAGATCTTGAGCGCGTAGCGCGAGTGATCACGGGCGCGTACCGCGAGTGATCTCTGCACTTGTGACCGACAGACAGTGATCTATTAAGCAACTAATCACCTAACAACATGAATCAATTTCAATTAGGTATCCTGCCGGTGTGGTTCGAGCCTCTCTTGAGTCATATATGGATGTCCCAGTTCTACACTACACTTCTCTCTATATAAACTACACTACGATGTGGGACAAGGAGGCATTTTACGGCCTACACACATTCCCAGACACGAGATGTAGTGATGTTCTAGAAAGGGTTATCGTTGGGAAGCAAGGAATACACTACAGAACTGGAAAATGTGGACTGTACATGTTTTCTGGCCAGACTAGCTAGTTTCGGCCAAGTTGTGGTTGCTGACAGTTTTATGTTTGTTGTGTCGGTGTTTTATTTAATTTGCCTATTATGTATGTTATCAATGTTTATCAAGTTGATTAAGTCTGGACAAATGAGTTGCCATCTGCTGGAGAAAGAGTTGCTGACTCTGATTGTTATTTGTTCGGTCAGTTTCTTGAAGTTATCTGTATTTGCTTCGTTCTCTTCGATGTTTTGAGCAGGATGTGGAATCTGATTGTATCAGTGCCTGTCGTTGCTCCCTTATTATCTACAGCTGTACTCTCCTTACACCATCTTTCAGAAACGACATTTTCGCATATTTCTTCGCTCTAAATATGGATTCAACATATTTTTTTCTTTTCAGCTATTTGCATTCCGTGAGTTCTAAAATATGCCACAACAGTTTTGAAAATCGGTAAACAAATGACAATTTTATGCCGAAAATGTGCTTAAATAGGGCATTCCACATGTTAAATTTCAAGTAAAGGGAAATCACTGTTTTCCTTGAGAAAACGTTTGTTTTGTTTAAGCAGAAATACACCAAAGTTATGTCTGTGAAATCTGAATATGGTTCATAACTCTGTCAAAATGCAAATTTTATTTTTTTTTTCCAATTACCTACTTTGCCCATTGAAACTCCCTACTAAGATCTAATTTGGGCATTATATTATGTCTTGACCGATATTCAAAATTGTTGCAGTACATTTTGGGATTAAGTACTAGAATTCTAATAGCTTAAAAGAAAATTGTTGTTGCATCGAAAGTTAGAGGGAAGAAATATGCAAACATGTCGTTTCTGAAAGTAGGTTTACTTATTGATATCACTTAATCAAACTACAGTCAGATGCCAAATTAATGTCATCGAAAGCAAAAATTCCATAGGCCTTAATGTATTTTGACGTTTACAAGAAAATTGAAAATATTACTGCTTCTCATCCGATTTTGGCAAAACTGGCATAGTTAGAAACGTAAATGACGAATGCAATAATTATAATTTTCTTGCTTTTGTTAAATTTGTAGCATTGGAACAGTATCTATTTAAACCTGTTTAACAATGTTTTATCCTCATTTTTGCCGACGCCACCACTGACGTCAATGGAAAAATGACTTTATCTCAAATTGAGTTATTTTTAAACTGGTGTTAGTTTTATTAAGAAAGATCACAGGAAAAAAGTACAAAGATTGTTTATGTCCTAGTTAATTTAGTTTTTCAATCCAACCAGTTTCACTAACATCAGATGAGCAAAAATAATATAATTAATTTTCTTGCAGACATCAAATTACATTGAAGTCTATGGAATTTTTGCTTTCAAGGACATTTTTGGCATCTAAGTGTATGGATATCAATGGCTCGAACTAGTGATACCTACATTACGAAAACACGCCTATACAATTACATTGTAAATTTTACCGCTGAAGAAAAAGAAAATTTTAAGATGAAAAAGATGCACTACTTTTCTTATTTTTGCTCAAAATATAGATTGTGGGTACTCGTTAGAACCACCTCATCGAATATCTACAATCGTTTAGAGCAGAAATAAAAAAAAATAAAGTTTCCCCTGTAACCCAAGTTTTACTATATAAAAGTGGGGTTCAAGGGGGTCAGAATTACATAGGCATGTTTTCGTAATGATTATCTATCGGATAAAAATACTCAAAATTAAGGGATGATACTTAGTCGAATGATTCACGAATAACGGGAATACAAGTAAAGAGGCGCCCGATTATAATATACTTTTCTTTTCTAGCACAGTAATATATATATTTTTGGGCTGCACTTCCGGTGTTTTTTTCTACACAGGAATAGTCGTTTTGAACTTTTTCCTTGGAAAGCGACCATCTGAAAGAAAATCGAATATTCAATATAACAATGTATTAGCACTTATCCTGCTGTTCACGACAACAATTTCCTTTGCAAACAGTGTTGATCCAGATCAGATGGCTTCTGGCTTCTGAAGAAGCCATCTGATCAGAATCTACACTGTTTGACATTCAATTTATGAATTTTTAGGAATAAATTACATCAAGTAATCTGATTGTTTCAAAGTCAGAAATGGGTGTGGCTAAACTGAATATTCAGCAAGAGAAGGGTTAAGGAACAGTCATTATTTACCAGCCTGAGGGGCTGGGTGATTTTTGTTTCGCGTTTAAAAACATTATCTGACCCCTCCCCCTATCATGTGAAGTGTCAACCTATGACCCCCACCTATGAGTATGGAAAATAAAACCTTGACCCCCACCCCTGGCTCGGTCTACCCCAATCTATTGTACCCCCACCCTGCCATGGTCTACCCCAGTCTATTGTAAACTTAATAGAAATTCAAAAGTAAATTTGAAAATACTTTCCTTAAACATGTTAAATAGGCAAAAGGCATGCAGCTGCATACATTTTTATATATTATCCCATTACAAGGCTTGTCCTCCTCAAAACAAAGATTGAATACAGAAATCCTGAATATGTTATAGGTTTACTTTCTAAAATAGCCTTTACACAGCATATGTAAAGGCTATTTCAACACTTTGTTAGAAGCCTCCGTTGTGTAGTGTATAAGCTACTCGCCTCATAAATCAGTGGTCGTGGGTTCGACCCCGGATTTCTCCAGACATTCGGATGAGTCTTTATACAGATGTTTCATCTCCGTATGACCGTAGCTGTTGGTAGGACGTAAAACTCGAGAACACTCACTCACCGGCCTCGGTAGCTCAGTCTGATGCGCGTCTGACTGGTGATGAGGAGGACGCGGATTCGATACCTGCCGGGGTTGGCAACATTCTCTTGTGACGATTGATCATGGAATCTTTCCTACGGTCATGCTTTCCCCTTCCGCTGATTCAAGAAGGGCAGTTGTCAGTTTCTTGCGAAAGAAAGTGCATTGTACTGGTAAACCGCTTACGTATAAGGCTGCCCAGAATGAGTGTGGATAGGGAAACTGACCGGCTCAAAAATGGCCTAAAATAGTGTTGACTGGGCCGTATGGCTCCGGTACAAACAAATAAACACTCACTCACTCAACACTTGGTAAAATAGATTTTGTTGTGCCATTGCATATGGGTGTGCACATAGTCTGTGGGGGTAGAGGAGGCATGTCTTCATACAACATAATCAAGATTTCTTCAACCTGCACAGAATCCGATCATAGAATTGTATAAGCAAATATGGATGTCAAAAATACCAACACAGGAGACCCATGCAAGTCATTACTAAGCAGTGTATCTCAGAACACATGTTCATCTGGTACTATAAATGTTTCAAAGAAATAATGATACACTTCAAACTCCTCCTCAAAAGTCAAATCTTAACCACCAGGCCAACTAGCCAGAGGTAAAGAAACCAGTTGGATAAACTGGGTAGGACCATAGAAAGACATCGAATCAGGCCCCAGTCATCTGATGAATGTTTCTTTTTCTTTTTTTTTCTTTGAGGGGACTATCTCCATGTCGAGTGAACTAGCTCCTTGTCGAGAAGACTAGCTCGGACAGTAATTTCGTCATAAGTCGCAAGTTACGTAATCACGGCCAAATTTTTTTCGCTTATTTCAAACTTTCCATGTTTCATTTCACCAGGGATGTTGTTTCTGTGGGCGTGAAGGGTGTACTTTTGACGGAAAATGAAAAATCGTCGGCCAAAATCTCCTTAATGACATAAATTGACAATTTTTCAGGTCCGTGATAAAAAGTTTGATTTCATTCATACTCCAGCGCTGCAATTTTCCATGGCAAATTCTAGTGGGGTACAAAGTTAAATCATTTCTATGTGGAACTGCATTGCCGGATTTTTTTTATAAATAGCTTACAAAGAAAAAAAACGGTGATAAAACTCTTCGAGACCTACCTTTGTTTACGAGTTTCTTGGTGATGGAGCTAGCTCGAGAGTTCCCGGATGTGTCGAGGGAACAAATTTCCGTTGACTCATTTTCGAGCTAGTTCCCCTGATTACCACCCGTGCAGTGCTCTCTCTCTCTCTCTCTCTGAAAGTGCTATGGCCAACATGTTGCTAAGTTTTTTTCTCTCACTCATTATGGGCTACATGTTGAAACAGTGGGTCAACATCGGGCAGACGTGGCCATGTCGTATCGCTCTCGGTCAGACGCACCGTTCAGGCGATATACTCTCTCTCTCTCTCTCTCTCTCTCTCTCTCTCTCTCTCTCTCTCTCTCTCTCTCTCTTTCTCTCTCTGTCTCTTTCTCCGTGGCCTACATGTTGCTCATTGCTTTCTTATCGTGGCCTACATATTATCCATTCTCTCTCTCTCCTCTCTCTCTCTCTCTCTCTCTCTCTCTCTCTCTCTCTCTTTCTCTCTCTGAAAGTGTTTTTGTTTGATTTGAGGTTTAACGTCCCCGTCAACACTGTAAAGGTCATAAGATCATTTTGGAGACGTTGTTTTCAATTTTGTGGGACTTTTACCCGACATTTGGATGAAATGACATCTCAAGCCCTGTCACCCAATGAAACCAATAGGGTTTATTAGCGTGTACGGTCCGCCTCGCACCGCGGTTCCTGGACAGGCTTAGATCGTCTAAGCGGTTTACCAGTACTAGTGTGTGGGCCGGATTCAGCTCTGCGTGGAAGCATTTTGCAGCCCATATATTTCTTCAAGCCCTTATGGGCTCTGAAAGTGCCATGTCCAACATGTTGCTCAGTGTTTTGTCTCTCTCTCTCTCTCTCTCTCTGTTTTTCTTCTACACTGTTTTTTTTTTTGTAGAAGTAAAAGCCATACAGGGCTAATGTTATTTGTGGGTTTACGGCGTCCCGCAAACCCCCATGCTGACAAGACAACCGAGCGTGATCTCTGACAGGTGTACGGGCAGCTGTGGGGTAAGGCACAAGAAAGATGTTAAATGAATGACATGAATTATTTACAGTATCTACATACAACACTTACTAACACAAAACATCACAAATTGTTGCTTCTGTAGCCAACTCACGACGTCCGCTCCGAAGGCAAAACACTGTTCTGTGCTCGGAACGGGTGACGTGAATACCTACAGAGGCAAACAACAAAAACAAGAAAAACAAAAAACAAAATAAAGAATCAACACAAGACGCGACTGGCCAGTTTATAACTTAGGGTGAATCCCCCACTCGCGTGACACTTCCTCTCGCGAACTAGTAAAACTAGTCTATCAACATAGTTGATAATCCTAGGATTAGCGATCACGTTTGCTGATCAGACGTTTAGTGATCGTCCAAATAAGGTAAGTTGACCTCTTCCATGATCACATTTGTTTACAACGAACAATGATTTAGAAGAATCTGCTTCTATCCTGGTAGGCGCTGATTACGGCGGTCTGTCCGCCCTTGCTGGACCCTAACGCCTAGCGTCGTACCAGTACCTGCTGCTATGAAGCAGGGAGCAGCAGGTCACACATTGTTGTGCCTGCAAATTACGATAACGGGACTAGAAACGAGTCACAAAACATACATGCTATATCATGATCCCCCTCCCGGAGAAGTAAGAATATGTTCATGCATACACCGTTATTGCGCATGCGCCGACCAGACATACAGGCTGATTAGTGCATGCGACAAATAACCGTACAGCAGAACTCAACTTGACTGTGCATCAAATTATCAGCACCCAGCGCTTGACACAATAATACTCAAAGTTCATGTTTCCTTACTGAGCACTACAGAAATCAATTAATGCTCACTACTACTGAGCATGATACTCATCAAATTTGTGCTCACTACATTATCACAAGTAAGAGGCAATTGAACAGACCACGCCTTTGCGCTACCTGGTCAGCTGCCAATTACAGGAAACATAACAATCTCTATTTCATATCCTTCTCCGCGACACGGCTCACAAATATAGCTATTCACAAATTCAATACATTAATAACAGATAGAAACTACAACAGAAGATTTTCATCTATAATCACAACATTTGTTAGTGTCTCATAAGGGCCAACACTGTTTGCCGTAAATTCTTTCTGTATTTGGTAGGCACCCCGTCACAACCGTCCTCGCGACGCCGATGACGCAGCTGACGCCATCCCCGCCGCTCAGGCCGTTATGACGTGTGGCGACCAAATACTCCCACTTATCATCATCACGTTCTTTATATGTACATACCTGCACAAACTGAGTTATCAGACAAAAACGGTGTTACATGTGGGTTTACGGCGTCCCGCAAACCCCCATGCTGACAAGACAACCGAGCGTGATCTCTGACAGGTGTACGGGCAGCTGTGGGGTAAGGCACAAGAAAGATGTTAAATGATTGACATGAATTATTTACAGTATCTACATACAACACTTACTAACACAAAACATCACAAATTGTTGCTTCTGTAGCCAACTCACGACGTCCGCTCCGAAGGCAAAACACTGTTCTGTGCTCGGAACGGGTGACGTGAATACCTACAGAAGCAAACAACAAAAACAACAAGAAAAACAAAAAAAGAAACAACACAAAACGCGACTGGCCAGTTTATAACTTTGGGTGAATCCCCCACTCGCGTGACACTTCTTCTCGCGAACTAGTAAAACTAGTCTATCAACATAATTGATTATCCTAGGATTAGCGATCACGTTTGCTGATCAGCCGTTTAGTGATCGTCCAAATAAGGTAAGTTGACCTCTTCCATGATCACATTTGTTTACAACGAACAATGATTTAGAAGAATCTGCTTCTATCCTGGTAGGCGCTGATTACGGCGGTCTGTCCGCCCTTGCTGGACCCTAACGCCTAGCGTCGTACCAGTACCTGCTGCTATGAAGCAGGGAGCAGCAGGTCACACATTGTTATGCCTGCAAATTACGATAACGGGACTAGAAACGAGTCACAAAACATACATGCTATATCATGATCCCCCTCCCGGAGAAGTAAAAATATGTTCATGCATATACCGTTATTGCGCATGCGCCGACCAGACATACAGGCTGATTAGTGCATGCGACAAATAACCGTACAGCAGAACTCAACTTGACTGTGCATCAAATTATCAGCACCCAGCGCTTGACACAATAATACTCAAAGTTCATGGTTCCTTACTGAGCACTACAGAAATCAATTAATGCTCACTACTACTGAGCATAATACTCATCAAATTTGTGCTCACTACATTATCACAAGTAAGAGGCAATTGAACAGACCACGCCTTTGCGCTACCTGGTCAGCCGCCAATTACAGGAAACATAACAATCTCTATTTCATATCCTTCTCCGCGACACGGCTCACAAATATAGCTATTCACAAATTCAATACATTAATAACAGATAGAAACTACAACAGAAGATTTTCATCTATAATCTACAACATTTGTTAGTGTCTCATATGGGCCAACACTGTTTGCCGTAAATTCTCTCTATTTGGTAGGCACCCCGTCACAACCGTCCTCGCGACGCCGATGACGCAGCTGACGTCATCCCCGCCGCTCAGGCCGTTATGACGTGTGGCGACCAAATACTCCCACTTATCATCATCACGTTCTTTATATGTACATACATGCACAAACTGAGTTATCAGACAAAAACGGCATCATTACAAAATGAACTCGTAATTCTTCTTGAACAAAATTATTTCTAATCAACGTGAACATGCTTGTAAAATAAAATTCATTACGGTTCATCATCACGGATAACCCAACAGGCTCTTGTATGAGTTTGCCCTGATGATGAAGATGTGGTTAAACCCGTCTTAAGTTTACGTCCCCTCTACACCTAATATCATATTGGGACGGAACCACGGTTTTCTAACCACAGCCAGTCACAAGTCATGGATCAAACAAGTGACCCGGCGTTTATTAATTACATTCTACAAAAGGGGTCTAAAAGCCTAAATGAATCTAGAATGAGCGGGTGTCCAAACTTTACGTCTCACCAACATCTAGGGTCAGCATGAGACAGGACCTCACTTAGAAAGACTCATTCTACTACTGGAGAAGCCTGGGATCGATCCTGCGACGTCTAGCTGGCAAAGCTAGTAGCCTAATCACTACAGGCCTCAATAGTGAATTCAGAATAGGCTTCAGAAAGTTGGGGTATACTAGAAGTAAACCCCTCCAAAACCTACAAGCATGTTCATACAAAAATAATACTAAACATAGATTAAACATACCTTTCAATATACTTTCTATTTCCCCGTCACAATGTTGTGTTTACTCTTTACAACTTGACCTGCTGCTAAGGTGTCCGCTTTTTTCAGGGTTTATATATCTATGAATACTACCGGAAAATCATGCCTACTCGTATTACCCTGCTTTGTTCGTGGGGAAGTGGAGATACCGGCCACAAACAAAGCCAGATAGCAAAATCGAGTAGATAATGGATTTGCCTTCAAATAGTATATTTCCCATAGGAAAAATTGATGAAACGACCCTATAATCAATGACATGACTCCTGTCAAAACGAACACCCACACAACACGTGACGGGAATAAAAATCATATATGGCACAATTTGGCGGTTGGCGATTTTTAGGCAAATTCTATAGAACTCAGCCTTTTAGCGGCCCCCTGTATTGTAAAAACAGCTCTCTATAAACCACTCATGCATACATCGTATGATATGTGCATGACTTGTTCATGGAGCCGCATAGTTTGCGTACCATATTTCACCCAAAATATTTCACTCACACCGCCCTACCATATATCTACTAAAATAATTTAGATGTGCATAAGCACCAGAGAGGTTTCCTATTCCATCTCGTAACAAAGGTTTCCCCTTTTGGAGAAAAAACAATCAGAAATGTTTTTTCTTTGTGTACAGAGATGGAATAGGATGAACCTATCTAAACAAGACAGCTATTTACACAACAACCGTGCGAAGAATTACCTACTAAGGTAGTCTGCCCCCAAATTTTCTTAAGTAAAATTATCTAATAAGCTATGGTGGTTTGCCCCAGAATTTTCCTGTTCCCCTGACACTCTGTTGTTTATTAGAAAACGGATATCGTTTTAATCTTACTGGAGGTGGCCTTTCTGGCTTAACAGATTTGATTGATTTCACAGGTTCTGACATAAATGTGGTACATATAATTTGGTCTGTCTGACATGTCAGTCCTGCAAGGCGCTGTTCTCTCAGCCCTTCTGTCTCCTCACTCTCCTCTGTTTCCTCACTCTCTACTGACGTTAGTGTATGTGGGACGCTAACGTCGCCGTCACTTTCCTGTTGCTCTGCAGTTTCAAAACTGCTGTCTTCAAATGAAGACTCGTCGACGTCATTTCTGTCATGACTGTCTGTCAACAAATTAGGTTTAGAGATCAGACAATGAGACGTCACAGTCTGACGCTCAACATACTGTTTCAGTATATTAGCGTGATATGTGTTAACATTTCCATTGACGTCAATCTTATAATCCATTCTGTTAACTACCTCAACCACTTCATAAGGACCTTTCCATTGAAGCAATAATTTATTACTGTCTGTCGGTAGTAACAACAGTACTTTGTCGCCGACGTCAAATTTACGCGACCTCGCGCCTTTATCATAATAAGCTTTCTGCTTAATCTGAACCTTCTTTAAATTATCACGCGCTAATTTGCATGTCTGCTCTAACCGTTCCCTAAGCTCAATAACGTATTGATACGTCGAAAGAACTTGCTCATCGCGTACCTCTTCAGCCCATAATTCTCTTAATATTGCCATTGGACCTCTGACGTTACGTCCATATAACAACTCAAAAGGGGAGTATCCTAAAGACTCTTGTGGGACTTCCCTTACCGCAAATAATAAGGCTGGAAGATATTTATCCCAATCTTTTGGACGTTCAGCACACATGCGACGTAACATCTGCTTTAACGTAGCGTGGAAACGCTCTATCAGTCCGTTGCAAATTGGGTGTCTCGGACTACACGTTAACTGTTGAAGAGAAAGAAGTCTGCTGACTTCCTTCATTACCTCAGCAGTAAACTGTGATCCACAATCAGTCAACATTTCATCAGGAATGCCAACCCTACTAAACATTTCAATAAGCGCTTCCGCGACACGTTCCGTCTCAATACTCGGTAAAGCTATCGCCTCTGGATACCTTGTCGCATAATCTATCATGGTTAAAATATACCGAGATTTCCTATCAGATCGAGGCTCAATTGGACCAACTATGTCCACTGCCACCCTCTTAAATGGCGTATCAATCAATGGCATTTTTCCTAGAGGTACTTTAGTGACCCGACCTTTCTGAATAGTTCTCTGACAAATATCACAAGATTTACAAAATCTAGCGACATCACCGCAAATACCGGGCCAGTAAAACTCAGTTACAACTCTATCCAATGTCTTCCTAATACCCATATGTCCAGACATAAGCGTTTCATGAGCCAGTTTCAACACCTTTCCTCGGAAACTTTGAGGGACCACAAGTTGGAAAGAGACTTTGTTACCCTTGGTGAACTCCCTATATGCCAACCCTTTTTTCTCAATAAACCTAGTTTCACCTCGGTTTAAACCACGACTCACAGTCTTGTTCCCAGATACAACCCTTTTCCTGATGTTTTCCAAAGTTGGATCATCAACCTGAGCTTGCTTGAAAGCCTCCTTGTCATCGTTAATGATCTGATCGGGAACCTTAAGTTTTCTGTAAGGCTTCTCATCCTGCCTAGTTTGAGACCTAGGTACAGCCGCAGCTGAGAAATGAGACATATCAGGAAGTTTTGATCCATCAATGTTACCGATAACCAAATCGTACAACGTATCATCCATACACAAAGCTTCAGTTTTCCCAGTAAAAAAAGGACAATCAATGTCAATCATTGCCAAAGGATACCTTTGTGTGGATTCATCAATCAACGTAACATTTGATTCCTTCCCTATTAACTGACTATCCGAAACCAAACTTCTCCGAACGACACAGCCTGTACACCCAGTATCTCTTAATACAACCACCTTTTTATTATTAACCAATCCTTGTGCCGTCGGTAACCTTGCCTTTAAGAAGTAACAGACACCTTCCCTAGTTTCCTTACTACACTCCTCCCTATCCGAAATCAAAGGATCACCAACCTTATTTTCAAAAATACTTCCAATCTCATCACCTTTCCTAGTTACTTCCGTTTGACAAAAACTAACTTGGTGTGCTGCGCCACGTGGTGTGCTATTATTTTTACCGCGTCCGCGAAAAGACCCTCTAAAATTACCACGACCACGTGTATAACCACGACCTACATTCTGCGTATTCTCATTCTTAACCTGAGAACCTTGAGTCTCTACGCGCGTGTTAAAATTTTCTTTAACACCGCTATCCCCAACTCCAGTTGCTCCTACCTCTGCGCTATACAATTGTTTCCTGTCGGGGTTCTTAAAACATTTAATTGTTAAATGCCCCTTACCACATATGCTACACTTGATATCCGGTCTACCACTCGGTTTGTTCGAGTCAACTTTGTCCTGTTTACCCTGCGCTGCGCCTCTATTATCGCGTTGCCCCTTATTAATGCAACTATATACGCCCCCGCGCGCTTCTGCAAACAAATCTGCCTCCCTAGCCATTTCATCTAAATTACCAAACTGTTTTGGCTTCAGATGCACATACAGTTCTCTATTACATGACTCCAGGAACTGATCCCTTGCCATGAAATCACAGACAGCCGGAAAAGATTTTTCTATCTTTGCCATATTAAGCCATTTTTCTAAATAACTTCTCAGTCTACTACTGAACTGTATGAACGTTTCTGATTTCTCGGGCCTACTATAACGAAACTGTTTCCTAAATCCGCGCTCTGTCATGTCAAAATTCTTTAATAAAGCGTCCTTTAACTTTTCATAATCCGCCGCATCCTCATTTGACAACCGGTCATATACATCAAGTGCGCGCCCTTTGAGCAATGCACTTAAATACGCGGCCCAAACACTCTTATCCCATTTATTAGCCGTAGCATATTTCTCAAACCTAGATAAATAACTATCCATTTTATCTTTACCCTCTTCAAAATAAGGTAACTTAGGATCCCGGGCATGCGCCACCTTCTCAGCTTTTTGCTTTTCAAATTCTAGCTCGAGCTTCGCTCTCTGCATTTCTAACTGATTCCTTAATTCTTGGTGCTGTAGCTCAAACCCATGTTTTATTTTTTCTAAATGGGCCTCACTAATCTCTTTTGCCTCCCTTTCAGTCTTGATGCGTGCTATTTCAAGTTCCTTATTAACATTCAACATAGCTAGTTCATGTGCCCTTTCCTTTTCCTTTTCCTCTAACTTAGCTAGTTCATGTACCCTTTCCTTTTCCTTTTCTTCAGACCTTAACCTTTCTAAATCCCTTTGCTCTTGCCTTTCTGCCCGCTCAATATCCTGCTGCTCTTTAACAAAACCTTGTAACTCCTTCCCCTCATAACCTAAGTCCTTTCCCATTTGCATTAAACGCTCCATTATTGATAACGTAAATCTCACGTTACTATCAAAACCACTATAAACTGATCAGTTATGATCAGTGATGATTGAATGGGCTTAACTAAAACGTTAAGATATGTGTTATACGCGTTAATCTAACTAACACGTTAGTTATTAAAGCACACGCGATTTGAAATGTCAAATGCTTTCAGCACAGTATGACGTTGCGTACTGGTAGTCTAATATGACGTCATAAACTGACGACGTTTACAGTAAAATGCTACAATCCGAAGTTTTATCACATTACAAAACTCCGATCATAACAAGTCACCATTAATGTTTCTATTACGTCATACCTAACCTCAAGCCACTGCGTAAATATTAACGCTACCGTTATGTCAACGTCAGTAAATTGTTAACGTCACTACGTCAGAACCATGTGTGGGTAAGATCAATTAGTAGCTCCAATTTAACTTAGTAGAATGTCAGGTAACACAATTAAGTGGGGTCTACTTAAATTTTTCGTTACCAAGAAAAAGTGGGGTTTGCCTTGCCTTCCTGCTCAGAAATTATCGACTTGTCAGTATCCATTCAGTTGAATACATGGGTTTCGCACTTCATCAACGCAGGAAGGAAGATTCAAGTTAATTTCTAAATGTGGCTGTCAATACATTTTTTTTTTTTTTAAATTGATGATTCAGAGTATCAATGTGCTGTTCCACAGCCGGGAACACCAGCCAGAGATCAAATCCTCACTTTTCTGACACCAAATGTTACATGTGGGTTTACGGCGTCCCGCAAACCCCCATGCTGACAAGACAACCGAGCGTGATCTCTGACAGGTGTACGGGCAGCTGTGGGGTAAGGCACAAGAAAGATGTTAAATGATTGACATGAATTATTTACAGTATCTACATACAACACTTACTAACACAAAACATCACAAATTGTTGCTTCTGTAGCCAACTCACGACGTCCGCTCCGAAGGCAAAACACTGTTCTGTGCTCGGAACGGGTGACGTGAATACCTACAGAAGCAAACAACAAAAACAACAAGAAAAACAAAAAAAGAAACAACACAAAACGCGACTGGCCAGTTTATAACTTTGGGTGAATCCCCCACTCGCGTGACACTTCTTCTCGCGAACTAGTAAAACTAGTCTATCAACATAATTGATTATCCTAGGATTAGCGATCACGTTTGCTGATCAGCCGTTTAGTGATCGTCCAAATAAGGTAAGTTGACCTCTTCCATGATCACATTTGTTTACAACGAACAATGATTTAGAAGAATCTGCTTCTATCCTGGTAGGCGCTGATTACGGCGGTCTGTCCGCCCTTGCTGGACCCTAACGCCTAGCGTCGTACCAGTACCTGCTGCTATGAAGCAGGGAGCAGCAGGTCACACATTGTTATGCCTGCAAATTACGATAACGGGACTAGAAACGAGTCACAAAACATACATGCTATATCATGATCCCCCTCCCGGAGAAGTAAAAATATGTTCATGCATATACCGTTATTGCGCATGCGCCGACCAGACATACAGGCTGATTAGTGCATGCGACAAATAACCGTACAGCAGAACTCAACTTGACTGTGCATCAAATTATCAGCACCCAGCGCTTGACACAATAATACTCAAAGTTCATGGTTCCTTACTGAGCACTACAGAAATCAATTAATGCTCACTACTACTGAGCATAATACTCATCAAATTTGTGCTCACTACATTATCACAAGTAAGAGGCAATTGAACAGACCACGCCTTTGCGCTACCTGGTCAGCCGCCAATTACAGGAAACATAACAATCTCTATTTCATATCCTTCTCCGCGACACGGCTCACAAATATAGCTATTCACAAATTCAATACATTAATAACAGATAGAAACTACAACAGAAGATTTTCATCTATAATCTACAACATTTGTTAGTGTCTCATATGGGCCAACACTGTTTGCCGTAAATTCTCTCTATTTGGTAGGCACCCCGTCACAACCGTCCTCGCGACGCCGATGACGCAGCTGACGTCATCCCCGCCGCTCAGGCCGTTATGACGTGTGGCGACCAAATACTCCCACTTATCATCATCACGTTCTTTATATGTACATACATGCACAAACTGAGTTATCAGACAAAAACGGCATCATTACAAAATGAACTCGTAATTCTTCTTGAACAAAATTATTTCTAATCAACGTGAACATGCTTGTAAAATAAAATTCATTACGGTTCATCATCACGGATAACCCAACAGGCTCTTGTATGAGTTTGCCCTGATGATGAAGATGTGGTTAAACCCGTCTTAAGTTTACGTCCCCTCTACACCTAATATCATATTGGGACGGAACCACGGTTTTCTAACCACAGCCAGTCACAAGTCATGGATCAAACAAGTGACCCGGCGTTTATTAATTACATTCTACAAAAGGGGTCTAAAAGCCTAAATGAATCTAGAATGAGCGGGTGTCCAAACTTTACGTCTCACCAACATCTAGGGTCAGCATGAGACAGGACCTCACTTAGAAAGACTCATTCTACTACTGGAGAAGCCTGGGATCGATCCTGCGACGTCTAGCTGGCAAAGCTAGTAGCCTAATCACTACAGGCCTCAATAGTGAATTCAGAATAGGCTTCAGAAAGTTGGGGTATACTAGAAGTAAACCCCTCCAAAACCTACAAGCATGTTCATACAAAAATAATACTAAACATAGATTAAACATACCTTTCAATATACTTTCTATTTCCCCGTCACAATGTTGTGTTTACTCTTTACAACTTGACCTGCTGCTAAGGTGTCCGCTTTTTTCAGGGTTTATATATCTATGAATACTACCGGAAAATCATGCCTACTCGTATTACCCTGCTTTGTTCGTGGGGAAGTGGAGATACCGGCCACAAACAAAGCCAGATAGCAAAATCGAGTAGATAATGGATTTGCCTTCAAATAGTATATTTCCCATAGGAAAAATTGATGAAACGACCCTATAATCAATGACATGACTCCTGTCAAAACGAACACCCACACAACACGTGACGGGAATAAAAATCATATATGGCACAATTTGGCGGTTGGCGATTTTTAGGCAAATTCTATAGAACTCAGCCTTTTAGCGGCCCCCTGTATTGTAAAAACAGCTCTCTATAAACCACTCATGCATACATCGTATGATATGTGCATGACTTGTTCATGGAGCCGCATAGTTTGCGTACCATATTTCACCCAAAATATTTCACTCACACCGCCCTACCATATATCTACTAAAATAATTTAGATGTGCATAAGCACCAGAGAGGTTTCCTATTCCATCTCGTAACAAACGGCATCATTACAAAATGAACTCGTAATTCTTCTTGAACAAAATTATTTTTAATCAACGTGAACATGCTTGTAAAATAAAATTCATTACGGTTCATCATCACGGATAACCCAACAGGCTCTTGTAAGAGTTTGCCCTGATGATGAAGATGTGGTCAAAACCGTCTTAAGTTTACGTCCCCTCTACACCTAATATCATATTGGGACGGAACCACGGTTTTCTAACCACAGCTAGTCACAAGTCATAGATCAAACAAGTGACCCGGCGTTTATTAATTACATTCTACAAAAGGGGTCTAAAAGCCTAAATGAATCTAGAATGAGCGGGTGTCCAAACTTTACGTCTCACCAACATCTAGGGTCAGCATGAGACAGGACCTCACTTAGAAAGACTCATTCTACTACTGGAGAAGCCTGGGATCAATTCTGCGACGTCTAGCTGGCAAAGCTAGTAGCCTAATCACTACAGGCCACAACTGTGAATTCAGAATAGGCTTCAGAAAGTTGGGGTATACTAGAAGTAAACCCCTCCAAAACCTACAAGCATGTTCATACAAAAATAATACTAAACATAGATTTAACATACCTTTCAATATACTTTCTATTTCCCCGTCACAATGTTGTGTTCACTCTTACAACTTGACCTGCTGCTAAAGTGTCCGCTTTTTTCAGGGTTTAGTGTAGTAGTCATAGTGTAGATTATATTTTCTTGTCCTTTGGGATCACTGTTTCCATTGTGGAATTTTAAAAATATCTGAGGGTCACTGATGAGGCCTAATTGGCCGAAACTAGCTAGTCTGGCCCAGAAAACATGCACACTCCTTATTTTTCACTTCTGTGGTGTATTCTTTGCTTCCAAGGGATAACCCTTTTATAGAACATATTTAACTTCACTACAGCTGGTGTGTGGGAATGTGTGGCGGCGGTAAAACGTCTCCCTGCCCTACATCATAGTGTAGATTATATTTTCTTGTCCTTTGGGATCACTGTTTCCATTGTGGAATTTTAAAAATATCTGAGGGTCACTGATGAGGCCTAATTGGCCGAAACTAGCTAGTCTGGCCCAGAAAACATGCACACTCCTTATTTTTCACTTCTGTGGTGTATTCTTTGCTTCCAAGGGATAACCCTTTTATAGAACATATTTATATATCTATGAATACTACCAGAAAATCATGCCTACTCGTATTACCTTGCTCAATTCGTGGCGAGGTGGAGATACCGGCCACAAACAAAGCCAGATAGCAAAAATCGAGTAGATAATGGATTTGCGTTCAAATAGTATATTTCCCATAGGAAAAATTGATGAAACGACCCTATAATCAATGACATGACTCCTGTCAAAACGAACACCCACACAACACGTGACGGGAATAAAAATCATATATGGCACAATTTGACGGTTGGCGATTTTTAGGCAAATTCTATAGGACTCGGCCTTTTAGCGGCCCCCTGTATTGTAAAAACAGCTCTCTATAAACCACTCATGCATACATCGTATGATATGTGCATGACCTGTTCATGGAGCCGCACAGTTTGCGTACCATATTTCACCTAAAATATTTCACTCGCACCGCCCTACCATATAACTACTAAAATAATTTAAATGTGCATAAGCACCAGAGAGGTTTCCTATTCCATCTCGTAACACTCTCTCTCTCTCTCTCTCTCTCTCTCTCTCTCTCTCTCTCTCTCTCTCTCTCTCTCTCTCTCTCTCTGTTTTTCTTCTACACTGTTTTTTTTTTGTAGAAGTAAAAGCCATACAGGGCTAATGTTATTTGTTAACGGTATATTTTGTTTGTTTGGATTGGAGTTTAACGGCCCAGTCAACACTATTTAGGTCATTTTTGAGCCGGTCAGTTTACCTATCCACACTTTCCTGGGCAGGCTTATACGTAAGCGGTTAACCAGTACAGTGCACATTCTTTCGCCAGAAACTGACAACTGCCCTTCTTGAATCAGCGGAAGGGAGAGAATGACCGTAGAAAAGATTTCATGATCAATCTCCACGAAAGAATGTTGCCGACCCCGGCGGGAGTCGAACCCGCGTCCTCCTGATCACCAGTCAGACGCGCATCCATTGTTAACGGTATAAGACAGAAAATAAATATTCTATGTATATATCGTCGGGCCGACGCTTGACCGACATTCTACGCTGACTGGGTGTCTTCCATTAAAGTTAAAGACCCCTACCTCAGTTTAGTTTTGTATTGGACTAACGGCCCAGTCAACACTATTTTATGTCATTTTTGAGCCGGTCAGTTTACCTGTCCACACTTTTCCTGGGCAGGCTTATACGTAAAGCCACGGTGACAAATCACTATTCGATCCCCGCCCGACTACTCGGGGACTGCGATGGGGTGAGATTGGGCTGGAGTCCGATCGGCGTCCCGCCGGATGTTGGGGCGTCGGTGGTGGTCGGGAGGGGCCCGGTTAAATTTTAACCCGTAGTTAAAATTCTCCCCGAAAACTCACCGACTTCTAGGTCGGTGGCACATCGATAAAAGTCGAGCAGAGCTCGTACCGACGTCGATGTCGATGGCATCGGCTGGCATCCGGTAGTCGTAAAGCGGACCCCGACCAATCAGATAATCGGGCAGTAATCGGCCGAGGCCCGACAGATGATCAAGCGGAATCCGCTGGACGAATCCCGGTTTCGACTGGCGCCGCTCGATCGCTGATTGACGCTCGACTATATAAGGACCCGATCTCCAATGGGTGCCAGTTTCTAGCAGACCAGTAGGGAGCATTGTACATAAACGTTTCATAACTGCCCATGCAAAGGACGGTACACGATCCATTGCTTCATCCACCATCAGCGGTAGCAGTTCTTCTCCCGCACACAAGGTTGCAAAGACCACATTGGCACGGTGCCGAGCCCTAAGCAGCCACTCCTGTAACCTCCGGATCCTTTCCTTGGGTGACGGTAGGTGCAGTGGTGGGATAAGAGGCATCTTGTTCCGCTTTTCTTCGAAAGTTTTCCTCGACGTCAAGAAAAAAGGATGTTCACCCACCAACAGAGCTGACCCATTTGTTGTATAGGCAGGAGAGGATGCAGTTTATATACCCCTGAACAACTGGACAATTCCCGGCTGGGGTAAACCCGTCCCTTGTCCGGCGGCCGGGAACTTGGCGGACATCTGCGGAACATCGACCGATGCTCGGGGACTAGTAACAATCGCCGGGTATACGGTCGGTAACCTGCAGTGCACCGGCCTATTTCCGCCCGGCGTATACGCCGATGCTTCCCCGCAAAACTTAGGCTGACACCGCCCGATTCCCGGCGGATGTCTCTCTAGGCCCCACACGGCATACTTTTTGCCAAAACCGAGCCAGACACCCATTTCTCGGCTTGGACTGCTCGGCCGACCACAACGTATAGTATAGCTCGGCCGGGGTACGCCGAATTTGTGACCGAGGCATCAGCAGTTAACCAGTACAGTGCACACTCTTTCGCCACTGACAACTGCCCTTCTTGAATCAGCGGATGCCCAGTGGTAGAGGATGGCCGTGGAAAATATTTCATCGTCTATCTCCACGAAAGAATGTTGCCGACCCGGCAGGTACCGAACACGCGCCTTTCTGATCACCAGTCAGACGTTCATCCGACCGAGGTACTGAGGCCGATGATTATCATACGAGATATTTTGGCCAGCAATAATCAAGTGTATATAAATGTAAAGTGCAGATAACTCCATGTCAACAGACATACAACGTCTAAACAACGTCCAAGTCAACAGACATACAACGTCTAAACAACGATGCATTGACGCTGACGCAGCAAAGTCGATGTAACAACGAAATTGACATAGCGCGTAGCATCGGCTCCGGAACTTGTTACTCAAAAGTACCAGATTAATGTGGAAAATGATCATACCGACGGTAACGGGCCTCCGTGGCCTAGTGGTTAAGAGTCCTGACTCTTGATCATTAGGTCTCTCACCGCTGTGGTTCGAGTCTCGCTCGGGACATATGTGAGACGCCAAGTTCTGCAACGGAAGGTAAGGTGGTTTTTCTCCGGGTACTCTGGTTTTCGCCCATCTCTGATTAACGATCGCTCGATACGGGTGAAATAATCTTGAAAGGGCCGTAAAACCAAAAAAAAAAAAAAATACGGACGGCAGGTAATGACCTAATTTGGCCTTATTACGTAAAGCTAGAACCTAAAACCACTTCCCATCACGTGAACAAGTCCGTGAAATTAAGACCCCACTAAACCCCATTTTATATAAAGAAAACTGGGGTTTACGGGGAATAACATTAATTTCCTTAGTTCTGCTCCAAGACATAGGCTGTGGGTACTCGTTAGAACCGCCTCAATGAGGTGGTTCTAACGAGCATCCAAAACATATGTTTGGAGTAAAAATAAGAAAAATATCACAAATCTTCAGCAGAAAAAGATGCCTTTTTTAAGGTTTGAGAAATTTACTATATCCCACGGATGTGTTATCCTAATGCCATATTAACTGAACTTATTTTCTCTGAAATTCTTGTGCAGACATTTTGGAAAGCTTTGAAAAGGTTTGAGGGTCATTGTTGAGGCATTATTGGCCGAAACTAGCTATTCTGGCCCAGAAAACATGTACACTCCATATGTTCCAGTTTTGTGGTGCATTCCTTGCTTCCAAAGGATACACACTTTCGGATGAGTCTTTAAACCTAGGTCCCGTCTCAGTATGGCCTTAGCTGTTGGTGGGACGTAAAACTCAAACACTCACTCACTCACTCCAAAGGATAACCATTTCTAGAACATACTTAACGTCACTATAGCTGGTGTCTGGGAATGTGTGGAGGTCGTAAAAAGTCACCCTGCCCAACATCATAGTGTAGTTTATATTTTCTTGCCCTTCCAGTGGTGAATTTTGAATTTTTTTAGGGTCACTGATGAGGCCTAATTGGGCAAAACTAGCTAGTCTGGTCCAGAAAACATGTACACTCCATATTTATCCCCACGTTTTTCGAAGAAAAGTGGGGATATTGTTATCGCCTCCGTCTGTCCGTTCGTCCGTCCGTCTGTCCGGCTATCTCCTCCTACACCGTTCATTGGAATTCAACCAAAATTTGGTGTGTGAGTTACATACATGAATGGCTTCTGCAAGAGCACATTAATTTTTGGACCAGCCCCCAGGGGTCCCTGGAAGAGGTCAAAACGTGGGGATTTGCGATGGCGCGCCATCGACTGCGCGATCTAGTTTACAGTTTTGTTTTTTGTATTCCTTGTTTCCAAAGGACAATCCTTTCTAGAACATATTTTAGAATTAAGTAGATGAGAGAAAGTACAAAAAGGGGACAGGGAATTATTGAAAGGTTGTGTGAGTGCTTTTCAGTTTAGACAACATGTACGATAGAAGTTGGTCTTCTGTCTTCCTCGACTGGTAGGCGAGTATCTCTAGCAATGTTAATAATAAGACGATTCATTACGATAACAGGTCCGTGCAATGAACGCCCCTTTAAACCCAACTTTATAAGAGAGAGAACTGGGGGTTACAATATTTTGTAACTGGGTATACAATTTGCTGCGTCAGCGTCAATGCATCGCAGTGATGTTGCATTGACGTTGACACGACGTTGTTTAGACGTTGTATGTCTGTTGACATGGAGTTATCTGCACTTTACGTTTACATACACTCGATTATTGCTGGCCAAAATATCTCGTATGATAATCGTCGGCCTCAGTACCTCAGTCGGATGCGCGTCTGACTGGGTATACAATAATTATTTTTCTCATTCCTGCTCCAAGACATACGCCGTGGGTACTGGATAGAACCACTTCACTGCGGCAGTTCCAACGAGCACCAACAGCCATGTTTGAAGCATAAATGAGAAAACTATCACAATTTTTCACCAGAAAAGTAAATATTGTTAAGATATGAAAGAATGCACAAAGTCATACGGGTGTAACATCGTAATGGCTAATAGACGATGATAATCAATTTGAAAAAAAAAATAATAATAATAATAATAATAATAAAATTCTTTCATGGGAGAGCAGAAAACAAACTGTAGTAACAATGTACATGTATTTTCTACAAGATGTGCCTTTTATAGCTAATGGTACAAGTCTACTGCACTATATGTGTGGCAGATAGTCGACGGAAAACAGAACCCTGACACCAAACATAAACATAAAGTCGGAATAGGCCTCATGAATCATCAGTGTTTGGGTAAAAGTAGTTATATGTAGAACATAGAAGTGTAGGCAATGATCAGGAATCGACACAATTTACCCACAGCTCCAACCAGAGTTACCAAAGGGGAAAGAAACACAAACATGAAACAACAGACCCTAATGGAAACATCAATAGCGGAAAGCCAACAGGACAGTTACTTTTCCACAAAATGGCCAATTCGATATCCAAAACAAAATAAAATAAGTGATACAAACACTCAAAGACAAACCATAACAAAAATAAACAGCGACAGAAGAACCGCCTTGGAGCGGTCAGTGAAACGAATTCCACTGGGCTGGGCGAGAGAGGGGCTTTAATCTTAAAGAATTTATCTAACCTGTTGTTTATGAGTGAAATGTATCTCTCGCTAAGCACTTTATTCATAGAAACAAATTTGTTTTCGTATATACAATATTTTGCTAAAACAGAGAGAGAGAGAGAGAGAGAGAGAGAGAGAGAGAGAGAGAGAGAGAGAGAGAGAGAGAGAGAGATGTAATTGACCACTTCTGCTTTACCACCGTGTGAAAATATTTTACGATCCTCTAGCGATATTTCTGGATTTACATTTGTGGTCAACCATGATTAAAGTTCAGTCTAAAACGTTCTTACTTTTGGGCATATAAGAAATAAATAATGGATTGTTTCTGGTTGTTCATTACAGTAACTACAACCCTGATTTTATTAATTTTAAATAGAAATGAATGTGTTACTAAATTTTTATTATTGATTTTGTATTGAAAGTCGCGTAGTTTTGTCTCGAGAAATGTCTTAAATGCTCTGTTTCCACTTTATCTCCTATCTCCGTTTGCCATTTTGTTTGTGTAATGTATTCGTTTACTCTAACCAAAATATCATAAATAGTCTACGCCCTTTCTTTGAACTAATCAAGTCTTGAAAGTATATGTTACAAACTACATTTTGTTTAAATTTAACAGCAAATACACGATTCATGTGAATTTGATCTTTTCATACTTGAGAAATACTATTTACTACATGGTGGTCGTCTAAAAATGTGGCCCTTATATCATATTTCGCCTTTAACTGTTCAAAACTATAAAATACCACTTCCTCACTAGCAAGATCGTAAATTGCTCTTATGCCCATATCGCACCTATTTCTTAAAAACAATTTCCCATTACCAATGTGGTCTTTATGTCATAATGGGCATATAAGAATATGCTTAATGTTTTCTACGGGGACAGGTTTACAAAATTCCGACAAGCAGAAAATCCTTCAAAAAATGGATTTTTGTAGGTTGAAACTAAATTTCGCCGCATAAGATTTGGTTTGGACATACCTTATGATCACAAAATACTCAACAGCCTGGGAGCGCAGATCTTGTGACACTCATGTGATTCTGCTTGTTTATGACCTTATCAGATCATGATTAAATGGTCAACAAATAGATCTTATCTTGGGTTTAGCATGACCTTTGGCTAGGTGAATCGCATGAAGCTTCTTCGCAAGCTACTGGTACATGGATTAACTATCCAGTGAATTAAGTCTTTTCTGATTGAAAGAAGTCAGACAGTTGCACTTGAATGTGAGTACTCAGATGAGGTTCCAGTTACTTCAGGTGTACCACAAGGATCAGTTCTAGGCACAATATTATTGTTATTATACCTTAACGACCTACCCGACAATGTGTGGTCCCGGGTTCGCCTATTTGCTGGTGACACTGATTATTCGGTCACCCTCCAGAGGGACTAGGACCGCCCCATCATAGAATCTCACTGGGACATGGAATCCAAACATAGAAAGGCGGCATAATGCTGCGTTTTACCAGATATGCACTTCTTGTTTAAAATGCTGGTATTTAAGTGTTAAACTAACAGTTTTAGATTACAACTAGGATGAAAATTATTTTAGCTGCCCTTTATATTACAGCGAAAGTAACCTTTTGTGAACGGAAAAGAAATTTATGAAAGTACTTTTATCTCAGGACATCTTAAGTTTCCTCAATACATTTGCACAAGAAAAATATAGATGAAAGATTTGCAAGTTGATTTTCCCCAAAATATAATTCTGTTTTCCGTTTAAAAATCCATGTCCCTCAAGAAAAAGGGTTGGAGGTATAAACGGTTATTACAGCAAGTACTTTCTTGCATTAGCAACATCCCTGTGCCTTTGAAAATTAATGAAATTCTGTATTTTTCGCTTTTACCAGGAAAAAAGGAAACCGCTTTATAGACTTTTTAAAAGTTACTAAAACAGCTGCAGATCAATAGTTCAATTCAAATACTAACGACTCGGACAAAGCTTTCTATCAAAAAGGCTACCTGAATTGAAAACCAGATTTTTTTGACATGTTTATTCTCGATGGGCGCCATCATCTCCTTTTCTTGCGGTAAATCTGAAATGCTGAGATTTCATCAATTATGCCTTCCACATTTTATTTTCTCCATCATCAATGAAAATACCTTGAAAAGTCAGCTATGTAGCCTTCTTCCTGCGTATACCATAATGAAATCGCCTATCTTGGAAGCCTGTCATCACTGATAAATTAGTGAAGCTGTCAAATTGAAGAGATTTCCATCTTGCCAAATGCAAAAACGTATTCATACGCCTTGGAACTAATTTCCCCCAAAAAACAATAGTACACCATTGCTTTAAATTTAAAACATAATATTCATATTTGAAACTGTCTTGCGCCTACTTTCACGTACTTTCTAACATAATTTGTTCGTTAATTCATGAATAGTATGCCTTCATTTCTGAACTAGTTTCTACGTGTAACATTGTCCTGTTTGTGTTGTTCACCCCTGTTCCCAAGTAAACAAGTTGAAAAAGGTAGATTTCTTTTTTAACTTCTTTCAGCAAAACATATTAAAAGCATTGGGCTTCTATGAAATTTTACCAACCCGCACATTGGTAAGTAGGTGACACAACAGATCATTAATTGGATTAGATAAATATGTCAAAACATCAATTATTTGTTTATGGTGACTCATGTGAGCAGAAAACAGCGTGTTGTTGTTAATGTTGAATCCTCAGTATGGGCGCCAGTTTTGTCTGGAGTCCCACAAGGGACTGTTCTTGGTCCTCTATTGTTCTCCCTGTACATCAATGATATTTCCTCTGACATTGACTCAGAAATAAGACTTTTCGCAGATGACTGTGTTTGTTACCGGGAAATTAGAGATACAGATGACTCACTGAAACTTCAGGCTGACATAGATAGATTAGGATGTTGGGCCCGAAAATGGGGCATGAGATTTCAGCCAGTTAAATGCAATATTATGCAGATAACAAGGAAGAGATCTAATAAAGTTGAGGCTTCTTACACTTTAGAGGGAACGGTCCTCGAAAATGTGAATTCCATTAAATACCTTGGCGTGACAATCACTCACGATTTGAGATGGAATACACACATTAGCAATATGTGTACAAAGGCGAATAGAACTCTTGGATTCCTGAGGCGAAATCTTCATCAGTGTCCCCAGGATGTGAACGAGACAGCATACAGGGGACTTGTTCGCCCAATCTTGGAATATGGTAGTTGCATCTGGGACCCAAGCGGAGTGGTCCTAAATGAAGAAATTGAAAAAGTTCAGAATAGAGCGGCTAGATTTGTAACTGGAAATTACTGCTTTGAAACTGGGAGCATGACTGGAATTCTAGGAAAATTAAGATGGGAGTCTCTCAAGAAAAGGAGAAAAGACAGTAGGCTCATACTCTTATACAAAGGTCTAAAGGGTGCTGCCAGCATTCCAACAGATGACCTTGTTCCCCCGGCTAGGCACTGTAGAAAGCACCATTCAATGACGTTTCAGACCCTTACTGCAAGAACGGATATTTATAAAAAATCGTTCTTCCCCCGAACCATTAGAGATTGGAATGCCCTTCCGGATTCTATTATTTCGACGGCGGAAGGTGCTGATGATTGTGTAGCTAAGTTTACATCTTTGGTTAGAGCTAGGGACTAACTTCCCATATCACAGGTCCTGGTGTATGAATGTCATTTGACGAGTCACCAGTAACAATTCTGATTCTGATTCTGAGGTAACAAATCAATGGGTAAAAATCACTGCTATAACATAGCAGTTATTGGAAGTGATCAGAAGCCTTTTGGACAAAAATCCTGGTGCTGAACAGGCTGCTTTCATTCTTTCAGTTCAAATATGGGGATAAACTCTTTTTATCATATATTTTTTTTTTTTTTTTTGGTTTTGGATTTTATTCCAGTATCAAATCACCCACCCAGTAAACACAATCAATAATACAGTGAAACTTTGGTGCAGTGATTCATAAATTGTTATAAATTGCATGAATGAAATATATAAAATGAAATACTAAAAGCACCAAAGAAGGTCAATCATTTTACAAGCTAAATGCAAGAGATTGCAACACCTCAACCCAATCAGTGATCTTACTGCCAACTTGGTAGAACTGGTCATTTTTGGCTACCATACACTGAATTTAAAAATAGTACCAGGTGAAATAATTCCATTTTTTGGGGGTGGGGGAGGAATCATTAATTTTCAGTACTATTTAGGTATTTTACTTGAAATTCCACCCTTGCAGTGCCTAAAGGCAACCTTGAGCCACAATTCTATGATAGAACATTTTTGTTCTGTGGATTAAGATATCATTTTTGCAAAACCATGGAAAAATGCAATAAATTACTAACATGGTGACTTTCCAATAAAAATATTTTGCTTTCATGATCTTACATTTACATGGACTACCATTTGATGAAAAATCTGTTTGGGTAACTATTTGCAAATATGATTTTTTCAGTACCTCAAATGTAGTGAAATAACTGTATTGAGGAACCTTAAATCACCTTCTTTATAGTAGCTTTTTGTTGTCTGTGGCGTTACTAAACCGTACAAATGTGAAATGGTTAGAATATACAATATAAAAATTGCAACATGTGTGCACGTGGGCGATTTCGAAAAACAACAACAACAAAAAAAAAAAAAACAGAAGACCATCATGAAAACATACCAATGCAATTTTGACCCTCTTAAACTCCACTTTTATCCAGTAGAATGGGGTTCGTAGGGGTGTACATTATTTTTCGCATTTCTGCCCAAAACATAGATCTTTGGTACTCGTCTGAAACCGCCTGGTCGAGACGGTTCCAACGAGTACCCAAAATCTATGTTTTGAGCTGAATTATGAAAAATAGCAGAATCTTTTATCTGAACATTTTCATTTTTTTAGTGGAAATATGTTCAATTTATTTGAATAGGCATGTTTTCGTAATGCAAAAAAAAAATAAAATAAAATAAAAAATAATAATAATAATAATAATGGCCTCACTCATAATCTTAAATAACTGGAGTATAGTATGCATATTACAGGACCTTCGTTTGAATAAACTCTCGTCAAAGGAATACACACTTCTCAAAGCATAAACTAACGTCTATTCTAGTTGTAAGTTTCACAAGAACGAAGTAGAAACTATTTCAGCTCACTGAAAAACAAACTTTATTTCGTAAACAAAAACAACAACAAAAAAAAAACAACTTCCCATCACGAAAGGAAAGTTCCTTCCGTTGAATAGACCAATAGGGGACAGACTTTCTTCCAAAGTATTTTCAGTAATGAAACAAAGCGAAAGCAACGACAAAGAATTCTCAAAAGGAAATATGGCCCTGGTGTAGATTTCACATCTCCATCTGTTTCATGCAAAAATAGATTGATTTACGATCAGCACTAGCATTATAATCGATCCCTGTGAGGAAACCAAACATGATAATAACCACGGCCTTTCCTTCCAAACGATGTCAAAATGGTGTCAGTAGTTTCCAAATTTGCAATATTGTGACGCAAGTAACCGTACAGTTAATTCAGCATTTTTTTTTCCAAGTTGCCGTACTTAAAAAAATCCCAGTTGCCGTACTTGAAAAATCCAAGTTGCCGTACTCCTCTGTATTTTGTTTTTTGAAAGAAAACTGCATTATAAAGCGGACGTTTCATACTTATACACAACTACTTTTCTAACCATTTGAAAGTTGTCCACATGAGTCTTTACTTTAATAAATTGCACATGTAGACAGATTGTTTAACATTTTGATAGATAGATAGATAGATAGATAGATAGATAGATAGATAGATAGATAGATAGATAGATAGATAGATAGATAGATAGATAGATAGATATTTAGCGAATAAAGCGTAATATATATATACAAACTTTATTTCGTAAACAAAAAAACAACAACAAAAAAAAACTTCCCATCACGAAAGGAAAGTATATATATATATAATTATTTCATCAGCCTAAATACTTTTGTAAGCCTTCATGAATGACGGTTAAACAAATAAAGCTCTTATATCTATCTCAAGACAGGGACATGGATCATTCACACAGAGCTCTTCGTCAATAACAAAACAATCCGGGATTACTAAATTTCCTTAATTAAAGCAGACCTTGATTCGAGAAATTCAAGGAATACTAGGTTTTACCAACCTCTCTTTTTCATTTCCAATATGCATATGATCAGTAAGATAGACGATGTGAGCGGAAGATTGCGATTGACCTGGACTAGTTTGTTTGTAGGGGTCCCAGGGGGTGGCAGCATAATCTAGTTTAGGTCTAACTAGTGACTTGTATTCTGTTGCCTTGATGTCCTTTGGGCATGCAGAGATTCCTGCGTAGGATAGGAAAGCAACTGTCTGGCTGTCTGTCGTAGATAGCATGTCATAGTCTAGCTACTAGACCTTGATGTCATATTAACCAATTACCAACCTTCATGTGTGTTTTTATCAAATATGAAACCTTGTTAGACTTTAATCTTGTCTCAGACACCAAGGTCTAGTACAATGCGAATTTTACCTCGCAAGATCCTTGGTAAATGATTGATTACAGCTACAGTCATGAAATGTTTATTGCCTTTCTGTACCCCTTACCGAACACCAACTGAAAAGGCAAACTGGCATTTTAGTCAGAGTATATCTTCCCAAGATCAAATAAGGGGTAGAAGAATATTACTTATTAACTTTAAAATATGATATCCGACTAGAAGCTAGTCTAAGCATGTCAGTGTGACTATTTCACACCAGTGTACTGTCTATAGCCAGGTTTTTTGCTTTACTTCTGGCAATGGATGTTGTATGATGACTCCATTATCTTGCTTTTGTTGCCGATTCTGATGTACTCAGACTAAGTCTTGTCTGGGTGAAAACGCATCTACCAGTCTCTCTCCCATGCTTGTAAATGATTAAATTCCTCTTGAGCGACAGCAACTCGGTACAACAGGCAGTGATCAGCGAACAGGGGAGACGCGTGGTGGCAAGTCGTTGATGTATATGAGGAAGAGGAGAGTGCCGAGCACTGTACTCTGTGGAACACCAGAAGTAACGGGCGCAGACGAAGAAATCATCAATTACGACTTTCTGGTATCCATCAGCAATGAAATTGTGCGGAACCTCGTGAAAGGCCTTACTGAAATCCAGTAGGATGAAATTTATGCGCTGTCTGTTGATCATTCCGCCGGCTTGCTATCAGCTGGTACTCACATGACCCCCCCCCCCCCCCCCCCCGAGCAGGGAGAACGACAAAATGTACAGCGAAAGAGCCGAATAATGTGCAGAGTTTCATCCTGCAAACCTGGAGTTTATGTAATAAACTGAGCGTGACAGCTCAATGGTTAAGCCCAGAGTGGTTAGTGCACTTGACTCAGATGCCAGAGGCCCTCGGTTCGACCCGGCGATGATTATTTCGGTGTCTGAACACCATTTACAGCGATGAATGTCAAAATGCGCACCGCCCTTTGGATCGGAACGTTTAACTGGAGGCACCGGCCCCCGCCCATAGGGGCTTGAAGAAATATATGGACTGCATGATGCTTCCACGCAGAGCTGAATCCGGCCCGCACACTAGTACTGGTAAACCGCTTAGAGGATCTAAGCCTGTCCAGGAACCGCGGTTCGAGGCGGACCGCCCATGCTAATAAACCCTATGGGTTTCATTGGGCGACAGGGCTTGAGATGTCATTTCATCTCAATGTCGGGTAAAAGTCCCACAAAATTGGAAACAACGTCTCCAAAATGACCTTAAAAGTGCTGACGGGGACGTTAAACCTCAAATCAAACAAACAAACTGGAGGCGCCCTGTTCAGGGAGAGTCATCCCCCCATGCAGGTTAACTGTTTGTTTGTTTTGGGGTTTACGGCCAAGTCAACACTATTAAGGCCGTTTTTGAGCCTGTCAGTTTACTTTTCCTGGGCAGGCTTATACGTAAGAGGTAACCAGGAGAGTGCACATTCTTTCGCCAGAAACTGACAACTGCCCTTCTTGAGCCAGCGGAATGGAGAGAATGACCGTAGAAAAGATTTCATGATCAATCCCCGCGAAAGAATATTGCCGACCCCGGCAGGTATCGAACCTGCTTCCCCATGCATCCGACTGAGCTACCGAGGCCGGCGCTGTGCAGGTTAAGACCTCTACCGTAATTGCAAGATTGATGTGTGCTGTAAATCTGCAAGTAATGGTAAAATGTGGCCGATCCCAGTATCAGTGAGTAGGGTCCTGGTGCACGTCTGTTTGTTTGGTTTGAGGTTTAACGTCCCCTTCAACACTGTAAATTTCATTTTGGAGACGTTGATAACAATTTTGTGGGACTTTTACCAGACATTGAGATGAAATGACTTCTCAAGCCCTGTCGCCCAGTGAAACAAATGGACGGACTCGCATCGCTTTGCTTGCCCAGGCTTAGATCCTCTAATTACCAGTACTCGTTTGCGGCTCAGTTACAGCTCTGCGTGGAAGCATTATGCAGCCCATATATTTCTTCAAGCCCCGATGGGCGGTGGGAATATGGATAGTGTTTCTCTTTTGTTTCGGTATTAAAACGTTCTTGCTCGGATCCCATGGCGGGGCTTGAAGAAATAGGTGGGCTGCATGATGGTGCCAGGCAGAGCTTAAACCGACCGCTTAGGAGTATTGGTAAACCGCCTAAAGGATCCAAGCCTGTCCAGGCAAAGCGGTGCGAGTCGGGCCGCCCATTCATATAAACCCTATTGGTTTCATTGGGCGACAGGGATTTTTTTTTGGTTTTGGTTTTACGGCCCTTTCAAGATTTTTTCACTCATATCGAGCCGATCGTTAATCAGAGGTGGGCGAAAACCGGAGTACTCGGAGAAAAACCATCTGACCTTCCGTTGCAGAACTTGGCGTCTCACATATGACCCGAGCGAGGCTCGAACCACAGCGGTGAGAGACCTAATGATCAAGAATCAGCGCTCTTAACCACTAGGCCACGGAGGCCCGTAAGCGACAGGGAATGAGATCTCACTTCATCTCAATGTCGGGTATATAAAAGTCCCACAAAATTGTAAGCTAGGTCTCCAAAATTACTTATACAGTGTTGATGGGGACGTTAAACAGTGTTAATTGGGACGTTAACCCTCAAATCAAACAAATCAAAAGGTTATTGCTAGTATCGTCTAATTCTAACAAATACCCACATCATACATGTACTCTCACATTTATGCGGTTTTTGTGTATCTTTGATCCGACCCCATGTCAATTCTCATCGATTCAGAAATTCTTCCTTAGATATTGACGGCAAAATGATCTTCTTGCCTGTAAATTGATGCGTTAGCATTTGATAACAGATTAACATGCATGAGAGTATTGTATCAGTGCCGTTGAAAGTCAAATACTTGTAATTTGGACTAAAAATTCTACTTTCCTCAGATGAACCGGAGGTCGCCATCTTATTGTTCGCCGCAGTGATGTTGCCCGGCTTTTTGTCACGTGACAGGAATATTTTTAGATGGAAATTCCCAACAAAAACAAATAAACAAAAATGAAAACGACGATTTTCACAAAGTTCTGAAGTGGTATTTGGTTTCAGAAGATTACAAATGACAAAGCTACATGAATAGAAGAAATAAAACCGAAAAACACGCTTTTCATTTTTGAAGCCAGATAGCTCAATAATGCACCTTTAACAAGAGGCCCATGCCAGAGGTCAGGTGGGCAGTGCCCACTGGCAGACATGTATTTTAACATGATATAATTTTAATATTCCGATTATAAAGTCTCACAAACAAACCCCCATACCCAATTGAGCACCCATGTGGACTCTGTATCTGAAATAGTTGGATGGAGCCCTGGCTAGAATCACTGAATGCGCCATATCATAAGGAACAAGAATATATGTATGGTTCTTGAGATATAAGGCCTTTTCAGCAGCGGAGGTGTTGGGACATGGTCCAGCTGGACACCAGGAAAACCCTAGATTGTTTTCACTGAATGTATCTTATCATATGAACCAATGGCCCCCGCCCATAGGGGCTTGGAAACATAGATTGGGCTGCATGATGCTTCCGGGCAGAGCTGAAACCGACCGCACACTAGTACTGGTAAACGGCTTAGAAGGCCAAAGCCTGCCCAGGCAAAATGATGCGAGTAGGACTGTCCAATGCATATAAACCATATTGGTTTCACTGGCCGGTAGGGATTGAGATATCATTTCATCTCAATGTCGGGGTAAAAGTCCAACAAAATTGAAAGCAATGTCTCCAAAATGACCTAGTGTTAATGGGGACATTTAACCTCAAATCAAACAAGAGGGCCATGATGGCCCTGGATCGCTCACCTGATCCATAGAGTAACAAGTGGGCCCCGGGGAAGGCAATTATTGACCTCAGGGTTATAATGTGCATAATGTTCAGGGAGGTCTAAAAAGGTGAAGCTTCATACCAAATATCAACAAAGACTATAATTTGAACAATCTTGGTAGAGGTCCACTAGATGAAGATTCATACCAAATAGCAAAGACCTGGCCCTTGTGGTTTCAGAGAAGAAGATTTATAAAAAGATTGTCCCTATATAAGTCTATGTAAAACCAAAGGGCCACGTGGTGGGGGCATTTTTGCTCTCAGGGCTATAATCTGAACAATCTCAGTAGAGGTCCACTAGCTGAAGCTTCATAAGAAATATCAAAGACCTAAGCCTTGTGGTTTCAGAGAAGATTTTTCAAGATTTTCCCGTAAAACCAAAGGGCCCTGGAGGGGGGGGATATTTTTGGCCCCATGGCTATAATTTGAATGATCTTGGTAAAGGTCCACTAGCTGAAGCTTCATAACAAATATCAAAGACCTAAGCCTTGTGGTTTCTGAGAAGAAGATTTTTAAAGATTTTCCCTATGTAAGCCTATGTAAAACCAAAGGGCCCCGGGGCGGGGGCATTTTTGGCCCCAGCACTATAATTTGAACAATCTTGGTGGGGGTCCACTAGATGAAGCTTCATACCAAATAGCAAAGACCTGGGCCTTGCAGTTTCAGAGAAGAGAATTTTTAAAGATTTTCCCTATATAAGCCTATGTTTGTTTGTTTGATCTGAGGTTTAACGTCCCCATCAACACTGTAAAGGTCATTTTGGAGATGTTGCTTCCAATTTTGTGGGACTTTTACCAGACATTGAGATGAAATGACATCTCAAGCCCTGTCGCCCAATGAAACCAATAGGGTTTATTAGCATGTACGGTCCGCCTCACACCGCGGTTCCTGGACAGGCTTAGATCCTCTAAGCGGTTTACCAGTACTAGTGTGCGGGCCAAATTCAGCTCTGCGTGGAAGCATCATGCAGCCCATATATTTCTTCAAGCCCCTATGGGCGGGGGCCTTATAAGCCTATGTAAAACCAAAGGGCCCCGGGGCGGGGGCATTTTTGGCCCCAGCACTATAATTTGAACAATCTTGATAGGGGTCCACTAGATGAAGCTTCATACCAAATAGCAAAGAACTGGGCCTTGCAGTTTCAGAGAAGAAGATTTTTAAAGATTTTCCCTATATAAGCCCATGTGAAACAAAAGGGCCCTGGGGCGGGGACATTTCTGGCCCCAGCACTATAATTTGAACAATCTTGGTAGGGGTCCACTTGATGAAGCTTCATACCAAATATCAAAGACAATGGCCTAGCGGTTTCAGAGAAGAAGGTTTTTAAAGATTTTCCCTATATAAGCCCATGTAAAACCAAAGGGCCCCGGGACAGGGGCATTTTTTGGCCCCAGCACTATAATTTGAACAATCTTGGTAGGGGTCCACTAGATCAAGCTTCATACCAAATAACAAAGACCTTGGCCTTGTGGTTTCAGAGAAGAAAATTTTTAAAGATTTTCCCTATATAAGCCCATGTAAAACCAAAGGACCCCAGTGCGGGGGCATTTTTGGCCCCAGCACTATAATTTGAACAATCTTGGTAGGGGTCCACTAGATGAAGCTTCATACCAAATATCAAAGTCCTGGGCCTTGCAGTTTCAGAGAAGAAGATTTTTTAAGTTTTCGGTGAAAAAAATCTATTTTTGGCTCCTGTGACCTATATGTGCAACGGACCGGAACCATTGAACAACTTTGAAAGGAGTCCACGTAAGGATCATTCCTGTGAAGTTTGGTCAAAATCCGATCAGTGGTTTAGGAGGAGATGTCGTTTGAAGAAATTGTTTACGCACGGATGACAGACAAAAAGTGATCCTAATATAAAACACAAGAGGGCCATGATGGCCCTGGATCGCTCACCTGATCCATAGAGTAACAAGTGGGCCCCGGGGAGGGCCATTATTGACCCCAAGGTTATAATGTGCATAATGTTGAGGGCGGTCTAAAAAAGGTGAAGCTTCATACCAAATATCAACAAAGGCTATAATTGTTAATAGATTTTTAAAGATTTTCCTACATAAGTCTAAGTCTCGGGGCGGGGGCATTTCCGGCCCCAGGGCTATATTTTGAACAAACTTGAAAGAGGTCCACTAGATGAAATTTCGTACCAAATATCAAAGACCTAGACCTTGTGGTTTCACAGAAGAAGATTTTTTAAGATTTTCACTATAAATTCTATGTAAAATCAAAGGGCCCCTGGGTGTTTTTGGCCTCAGGGCTATAATTTGAACAATCTTGGTAAAGGTCCACTAGCTGAAGCTTCATACCTAATATCAAAAACCTAGGCCTTGTGGTTTCAGCGAAGAAGATTTTTTCAAGATTTTCCCTACATAAGCCCATGTAAAATCAAAGGGCCCCCGAGACGGGGGCATTTTTGACCCCAGCACTATAATTTGAACAATCTTGGTAGGGGTCCACTAGATGAAGCTTCATATCAAATATCAAAGACCTGGGTCTTGCGGTTTCAAAGAAGATTTTTACAGATTTTCCCTATATAATCCCATGTAAAACCAAAGAGCTCCGGGGCGGGGGCATTTTTGGCCCCAGCACCACAATTTGAACAATCCTGGTAGCGACCACTAGATGAAGCCTCATACCAAATAGCAAAGACCTGGGCCTTGTGGTTTCAGAGAAGAAGATTTTTAAAGATTTTCCCTATTATAAACCCATGTAAAACCAAAGGGCCCCGGGGCGGGGGCATTTTTGGCCCCAGCACTTTAATTTGAACAATCTTGGTAGGGGTCCACTAGATGAAGCTTCATACCAAATATCAAAGACCTGGGCCTTGCGGTTTCAGAGAAGAAGATTTTTACAGATTTTCCCTATATAAGCCAATGTAAAACCAAAGGCACCTGGGGCAGGGGCATTTTTGGCCCCAGCACTATAATTTGAACAATCTTGGTAGGGGTCCACTAGATGAAGCTTCATACCAAAAATTAAAGACCTGGGCCTTGTGGTTTCAGAGAAGAAGATTTTTCTATATAAGCCGATGTAAAAACCAAAGGGCCCCGGGGCGGGGGCATTTTTGGCCCAAGCACTATAATTTGAACAATCTTGGTAGGGGTCCAATAGATGAAGCTTCATACCAAATATCAAAGACCTGGGCCTTGCGGTTTCAGAGAAGAAGATTTTTTAAGTTTTCGGTGAAAAAATCTATTTTTGGCTCCTGTGACCTATATGTGCAACAGACCAGAACCATTTGAACAACTTTGAAAGGGGACCACCTAAGGATCATTCCTGTGAAGTTTGGTCAAAATCTGATCAGTGGTTTGGGAGGAGATGTCGTTTGAAGAAATTGTTTATGCACGGATGACAGACAAAAAGTGATCCTAATATAAAACACAAGAGGGCCATGATGGCCCTGGATCGCTCACCTGACCCATATGATAGAGTAACAAGTGGGCCTCGGGGAGGGCCATTATTGACCCCAGGACTACAATGTGCATAATGTTGAGGGAGGTCTTAAAAGGTGAAGCTTCATACCAAATATCAACAAAGCCTATAATTTGAACAATCTTGGCAAAGGTCCACTAGATGAAGCTACACACCAAATATCAAAGACCTGGACCTTCGGGTTTCAGAGAAGATTTTTTAAATATATTCCCTACATTAGCCTATGTAAAACCAAATGGCCCCGGGGCGGGGGCATTTTTGGCCTCAGGGCTATAATTTAAACAATCTTGATAGAGGTCCACTAGATGAAGCTTCACACAAAATATCAAAGACCTAGGCCTTGCTGTTTCAGAGATGAAGATTTTCAAAGATAATCTCTATATATAAGTCTATGTAAAACCAAAGGACCCCAGGGCAGGGGCTATAATTTGAAAATCTTGGTAGAGGTCCACTAGATGAAGCTCCATACCAAATATCAGAGACATGGGCCTTGAGATTTCAGCGAAGAAGATTTTTAAAGATTTCCCTATATAAGTCTATGCAATACCAAAGGGTCTCGGGGCAGGGGCATTTTTGGCCCCACGGCTATAATTTGAACAATTTAGGTAGAGGTCCACTAGATGAAGCCTCATACCAAATATCAAAGACCGAGGCCTTTTGAATTCAGAGAAAAAGATTTTTCAAGCTTTTCCCTATATAAGTCAATGTAAAACCAAAGGGCCATGGAGCTGGAGCATTTTTGGCCCCAGGGCTATAATTTGAACAATCTTGATAGGGGTCTTCTAGGTGAAGCTTCATACCAAATACCAAAGACCTGGGACTTGTGGTTTCAGAGAAGAAGATTTTTAAAGATTTTCCCTATATAAGCCATGTAAAACCAAAGGGCCTCAGAGCAAGGGCATTTCAGACCCCAGCACTATAATTTGAACAATCTTGGTAGGGGTCCACTAGGTGTAGCTTCATACCAAATATCAAAGACCTGGGCCTAGCGGTTTCAGAGAAGAAGATTTTTAAAGATTTTCCCTATATATGCCAATGTTAAACCAAAAGGCCCCGGGGCGGGGGCATTTTTGGCCCCAGCACAATAATTTGAACAATCTTGGTAGGGGTCCACTAGATAAAGCTTCATACCAAATATCAAAAACATGGCCCTTACGGTTTCAGAGAAGAAAATTTTCCCTATATAAGCCTATGAAAAACCAAAGGGCCCCAGGGCAGGGGGCATTTTTTTTTGGCCCCAGCACTATTATTTGAACAATCTTGGTAGGGGTCCACAAGATGAAGCCTCATACCAAATATCAAAGAACTGGCCTTGCTGTTTCAGAGAAGAAGATTTTTAAAGATTTTCCATATATAAGCCCATGTTAAACCAAAGGGCCCCGGAGCAGGGGCATTTTTGGCCCCAGGGCTATAATTTGAACAATCTTAGTAGGGGTCCACTAGGTGAAGCTTCATACCAAATATCAAAGACCTAGGCCTTGCGGTTTCAGAGAAGAAGATTTTTAAAGATTTTCCCTATATAAGCCTATATAAAACCAAAGGGCCCCCGAGCGGGGGGAGGGGGGGGGGGTGGACCTTGGGGGGGGGGGGGGGGGGGGTGGACCTTGGCCTTGTGGGGTGAAGCTTCATACCAAATATCAAAGACATGGGCCTTACGGTTTCAGAGAAGAAAATTTTTAAAGATTTCCCCTATATAAGCCCATGTAAAACCAAAGGGCCCCGGAGCGGGGGCATATTTGACCCCAGCATTATAATTTGAACAATCTTGGTAGGGGTCCACTAGATGAAGCTTCATACCAATTATCAAGGACCTAGGCCTTGGGATTTCTGAGAAGAAGATTTTTAAAGATTTTCCCTATACAAGCCCATGTAAAACCAAAGGGCCCCGGGGCGGGGGCATTTTTGGCCCCAGCACTATAATTTGAACAATCTTGGTAGGGGTCCCCTAGATGAAGCTTCATACCAAATATCAAAGACCTGGGCCTTACGGTTTCAGAGAAGAAGATTTTTAAAGCTCTTCCCTATATAAGCCCATGTAAAACCAAAGGGCCCTGGAGCGGGGGCATTTTTGGCCCCAGTACTATAATTTGAACAATCTTGGTAGGGGTCCACTAGATGAAGCTTCATACCAAATATCAAAGACCTGGGCATTGTGGTTTCAGAGAAGAAGATTTTTAAAGATTTTCCCTATATAAGCCAATGTAAAACCAAAGGGCCCCGGAGCGGGGGCATTTTTGGCCCCAGCACTATAATTTGAACAATCTTGGTAGGGGTCCACCAGATGAAGATTCATACCAAATATCAAAGACCTGGGCCTTCTGGTTTCAGAGAAGAAGATTTTTAAAGATTTTCCCTATATAAGCCCATGTAAAACCAAAGGGCCCCGGAGCGGGGGCATTTTTGGCCCCAGCACTATAATTTGAACAATCTTGGTAGGGGTCCACCAGATGAAGATTCATACCAAATATCAAAGACCTGGGCCTTGTGGTTTCAGAGAAGAAGATTTTTTAAGTTTTTGGTGAAAAAAATCTATTTTTGGCTCCTATGACCTAGATGTGCAACGGACCGGAACCATTTGAACAACTTTGAAAGGGGACCACCTAAGGATCATTCCTGTGAAGTTTGGTCAAAATCCGATCAGTGGTTTAGGAGGAGATGTCGTTTAAAGAATTGTTTACGGACGGACGGACGCACGCACGCACGCACGCACGGACGACGGACGAAAAGTGATCCCAAAAGCTCACCTCGTCACTACGTGACGGTGAGCTAACAAGAGGACCATGATGGCCCTGGATCGCTCACCTGATCCATAGAGTAACAAGTGGGCCCCGGGGAGGGCCATTATTGACCCCAGGGTTATAATGTGCATAATGTTGAGGGAGGTCTAAAAAGGTGAAGCTTCATACCAAATATCAACAAAGGCTATAATTTAAACAATCTTGGCAAAAGTCAACTAGATGAAGCTACACAACAAATATCAAAGACCTGGGCCTTGCGGTTTCAGAGAAGAAGATTTTTTTAAAGATATTCCTTACATAAGCCTATGTAAAACCAAATGGCCCCGGGGCAGGGGCATTTTTGGCCTCAGGGCTATAATTTAAACAATCTTGATAGAGGTCCACTAGATGAAGCTTCACACCAAATATCAAAGACCTGGGCCTTGTTGTTTCAGAGAAGAAGATTTTCAAAGATAATCTCTATTATAAGTCTGTGTAAAACCAAAGGGCCCTGGAGCGGGGGCATTTGTGGCCCCAGGGCTATAATTTGAACAATCTTGGCAGAGGTCCACTAGCTGAAGCTTCATACCAAATGTCAAAGATCTAGGTCTTGTGGTTTCAGAGAAGAAGATTTTTCAAGATTTTTCCTATATAAGTCTATGAAAAACCAAAGGGCCCAAGAGCGGGGGCATTTTTGGCCGCAGAGCTATAATTTGAACAAGCTTGATAGAGGTCCACAAGATGAAGCTTCATACCAAATATCAAAGACCTGGGCCTTGCAGTTTCAGAGAAGAAGATTTTTAAAGATTTTCCCTATATAAGCCTATGTAAAACCAAAAGGCCCCGGGGCGGGGCCATTTTTGGCCCCAGCACTATAACTTGAACAGTCTTGGTAGGGGTCCACTAGATGAAGCTTCATACCAAATAGCAAAGACCTGGGCCCTGCAGTTTCAGAGAAGAAGTTTTTTTAAAGATTTTCCCAATATAAGCCCCTGTAAAACCAAAGGGCCCCGGGGCGGGGGCATTTTTGGCCCCAGCACTATAATTTGAACAATCTTGGTAGGGGTCCTTTAGATGAAGCTTCATACCAAATATCAAAGACCTGGGTCTTGCGGTTTCAGAGAAGAAGATTTTTAAAGATTTTCCCTATATAACCTATATGTAAAACCAAAGGGCCCCGGGGCGGGGCATTTTTGGCCCCAGCACTAAAATTTGAACAATCTTGGTAGGGGTCCACTGGATGAAGCTTCATACCAAATATCAAAGACCTGGGCCTTGCAGTTTCAGAGAAGAAGATTTTTAAAGATTTTCCCTATATAAGCCTATGTAAAACCAAAGGGCCCCGGGGCGGGGGCATCTTTGGCCCCAGCACCGTAATTTGAACAATCTTGGTAGGGGTCCACTAGATGAAGCTTCATACCAAATATCAAAGACCTGAGCCTTGCAGTTTCAGAGAAGAAGATTTTTTTAAGTTTTCGGTGAAAAAAATCTATTTTTGGCTCCTGTGACCTATATGTGCAACGGACCGGAACCAATTGAACAACTTTGAAAGGGGACCACCTAAGGATCATTCCTGTGAAGTTTGGTCAAAATCAGCTCAGTGGTTTAGGAGGAGATGTCGTTTGAAGAAATTGTTTACGCACGGACGGACGGACGCATGCACGCACGACGGACGACGAACAAAAAGTGATCCCAAAAGCTCACCTCGTCACTACGTGACGGTGAGCTAACAAGAGGGCCATGATGGCCCTGGATGGCTCACCTGATCCATAGTGTAACAAGTGGGCCCCAGAGAGGGCCGTTATTGGCCCCAGGGCTTTAATGTGCATAATGTTGAGGGAGGTCTTAAAGGTGAAGCTTCATACCAAACATCAACAAAGGCTATAATTTGAACAATCTTTGCAAAGGTCCACTAGATGAAGCTACACATCAAATATCAAAGACCTGGGCCTAGCCGTTTCAGAGAAGAAGATTTTTTAAAGATTTTGCCTATATAAGCCAATGTAAAACCAAAGGGCCCCAAGGCGGGGACATTTTTGGCCCCAGCACTATAATTTGAACAATCTTGGTAGGGGTCCACTAGATGAAGCTTCATACCAAATATCAAAGTCCTGGGCCTTGTGGTTTCAGAGAAGAAGATTTTTAAAGATTTTCCCTATATAAGCATATGTAAAACCGAAGGGCCCCAGGGCGGGGACATTTTTGGCCCCAGCACTATAATTTGAACAATCTTGGTAGGGGTCCACTAGATGAAGCTTCATACCAAATATCAAAGACCTGGGCCTTGTGGTTTCAAAGAAGAAGATTTTTTAAGATTTTCCCTATATAAGCCGATTTTAAACCAAAGGGCCCCGTGGCGGGTGCATTTTTGTCCCAGCACTATAATTTGAACAATCTTGGTAGGGGTCCACTAGTAAAGCTTCGTAACAAATATCAAAGTCCTGAGCCTTGTGGTTTCAGAGAAGAAGATTTTTAAAGATTTTCCCTATATAAGCCTATGTAAAACCAAAGGGCCCCGGGGCGGGGGCTTTTTTTGCCCCAGCACTATAATTTGAACAATCTTGGTAGGGGTCCACTAGATGAAGCTTCATACCAAATATCAAAGTCCTGGGCCTTGTGGTTTAAATTTTTAAAGATTTTCCCTATATAAGCCAATGTAAAACCAAAGGGCCCCGGGGCGGGGCCATTTTTGGCCCAAGCACTATAATTTGAACAATCTTGGTAGGGGTCCACTAGATGAAGCTTCATACCAAATATCAAAGACCTGGGCCTTGTGGTTTCAGAGAAGAAGATTTTTAAAGATTTTCCCTATATAAGCCTATGTCAAACCAAAGGGCCCCGTGGCGGGGGCATTTTTTGTCCCAGCACTATAATTTAGACAATCTTGGTAGGGGTCCACTAGATGAAGCTTCATACCAAATATCAAAGTCCTGGGCCTTGTGGTTTCAGATAGGAAGATTTTTAAAGATTTTCTCTATATAAGCCTATGTAAAACCAAAGGGCCCCGGGGCGGGGGCATTTTTGGCCCCAGCAATATAATTTGAACAATCTTGGTAGGGGTCCACTAGATGAAGCTTCATACCAAATATCAGACCTGGGCCTTGTGGTTTCAGAGAAGAAGATTTTTTAAGATTTTCCCTATATAAGCCAATGTAAAACCAAAGGGCCCCGGGGCGGGGGCATTTTTTGTCCCAGCACTAAAATTTGAACAATCTTGGTAGGGGTCCACTAGATGAAGCTTCATACCAAATATCAAAGTCCTGGGCCTTGTGGTTTCAGAGAAGAAGATTTTTAAAGATTTTCCCTATATAAGCATATGTAAAACCGAAGGGCCCCAGGGCGGGGACATTTTTGGCCCCAGCACTATAATTTGAACAATCTTGGTAGGGGTCCACTAGATGAAGCTTCATACCAAATATCAAAGACCTGGGCCTTGTGGTTTCAAAGAAGAAGATTTTTTAAGATTTTCCCTATATAAGCCGATTTTAAACCAAAGGGCCCCGTGGCGGGTGCATTTTTGTCCCAGCACTATAATTTGAACAATCTTGGTAGGGGTCCACTAGTAAAGCTTCGTAACAAATATCAAAGTCCTGAGCCTTGTGGTTTCAGAGAAGAAGATTTTTTAAGTTTTTGGTGAAAAAATCTATTTTTGGCTCCTGTGACCTAGATGTGCAACGGACCGGAACCATTTGAACAATTTTGAAAGGGGACCACCTAAGGATCATTCCTGTGAAGTTTGGTCAAAATCTGATCAGTGGTTTAGGAGGAGATGTCGTTTAAAGAAATTGTTTACGGACGGATGCACGGACAGACGGACGCACGCACGACGGACGAAAAGTGATCCCAAAAGCTCACCTCGTCACTTCGTGACGGTGAGCTAAAAAATCATAAGAACCAAGAATATATATGGTTTAGGGGTGGGGATCTGAACAGTTTTTGAGATATGAGGTCCTTTTATGAAATGGAGGGGAGGGGAACAGCTCCTGCGGACCCCACAAGTTGGTGTGACTGAATGTATCTAATCATAAGTAACAAGAATATATATGATTATGGGTCGGGGATCTGAACGGCTTCTATGATATATGAAGTGGAGGGGCAGGGCATGGCCCTAGATAAGGAGACTCCCAGATTGGTGTGACTGAGCCTTACCATAAGGAACAAGAAAATATATGGTTTAGGGCTGGAGATTTTAATGGTTTCCGAGACATATGGCTTTTTATGAAGTTTTGTTTGTTTGTTTGTTCTGACGTGGTGCTGCCCTGGGGCCCAGATGTTGGTGTCACTGAATGCATCTCATCATAAGGAACATGAATATATTATAGTTTAGGGTTGGGGCTCTGAACAGTTTCTCAGATATTTGGTCTTTGTGAATTGGAGGGGTAGGGGATGGCCACCGGTGCACCCGAGAGATCCCTAGGTATGTATCACAATCTTTTTTCATATGGATAAGGAATAAATATGCTTTAGGCCAAGGGTGGCGATCTGAATGGTTTTTGAGATATTGGGCCTTTTACGAAGTGGAGGGGGTGAGGCATGGCCCCAGCAAGCACAGCCAGGGGACCCCCAGGTTGGTGTCACTGAATGTGTCTTATCGCAAGGACTAATCCTGCAAAGACAAAAGCTGTGCGAGTCTGACCGTATAAACCGTATTGGTTTCATTGGGCGACAGGGCTTGAGATGTTATTTCATCTCAATGTCAGGGAAAAAGTCCCACAAAATTGGAAGCAACGTCTCCAAAATGACCTATACAGTGTTGATGGGGACTTTAAACCTCAAATCAAACAAACAAATAAGAATATATATGGTTTGGTGGTAGGGATCTAAATGTTTGCTAAGATATATGGCCTTTTATGAAATGGAGGGGGTGGGGCATGGCCCTGGCACACCCTCCGTCCCACAGGTTGGCATAAAAGCAACTGGCTGAAAGAAGTTTATTCAAAGAACATTTCTATAAATATTTTTTTCAAAATATCTGCAAAGGCTTGAGAATTAGAGAGATCTAATTCAAGGTAATGTTGGTTGTTGCCTGATGCTCTGGTCTCTGGTTGGGCCCATCGGAGTCTAACTGTTGGTTTTCTTTTGCTCCAGCATTTCAGTGGTTTCTTGCTGTCGAGTCCTCACCGTTGTCCCACCTCTGTGGTTCTTTGATTATTTGTGTTCATGGAGATGTTGCACTGATGAGTTAGGAGGCCTTCATGCGGACAGAACAAATTATTTGTCTAAATCGCGACGGATGTAAGGGCGAGGATTGTGGCCACATAAAATCGATTTAAGCCCCCCAGTGGAAATCTTCCACTGACCGTTCCAAGGCGGCTCTTCTGTGGCGATTTATTTATGTTGTTGTTTGTTACTTACTGTGTGTATCACTTGTGTCTTTTTATTTTTGGATGGCCATATGGCCATTTTGTGGTAAAGTAACTGTCCTTATGGCCTTCCTTTGTTTAGGTTTCCATTATGGTCTGGTCGCTTAATGTTTGTGTTTCTTTCCCTTTGGTGTCTTTGATGGGTAGAATAAGTTAATTGTATCGATTCCTGATCTTTGTTTTACTTCTACTTGGCAGTAAATGCAATTTTTCTATTTTCCCCATTATAAGTCTATGGAAACCAAACCAATGAGCCAATTTTCATTAACAACACAAACTTTTAATCCTCTAGCCCAAGGATGCTACAGATGAATTTTGGCCTGAATAGGCCCAGTGGCTTCAGAGATGTCCTTTGAAAGTGCTGACATCAGACGACGACGACAGACAACTAACTGCCTTTCCTATAAGCTCCCCCAAAGCCTTTGGCTATGGTGTGCTAAAGGACATAATAGATACTAATATCTCACACAGGTGTTTTCAAAACTTGGTTAGCTTAATGAGGTTAACAAAACTGTTATTTGCTCTAGTAATTACAGAATCTAATTCTCTGTTATTTTTGATGGGAAAATATAAGCTAGTTTGCCATATTAATTAAATTTTCAAAGTGTTTACAATATGTTAACTAACAGCACCGTTAGTCTTGAGCAACTGTACCACGATGTTGTTTCAAGTAAGACAGTTGAAGAATGACCCCATCATTTAGGAGTTAAATAAACTACACAGGAACTGATAAAGTTTCAAGATTTATTTTGATTTTTTTTTGTTTTCATTCACTAAGCAGTACTTAAGCAATATGTCATATTTACAAATACCAGTACATAACTTACACAAATACTGACATATAAAAAGAATTCTGCAAAAGACTATGCCATGTCTGTGGAAAAGCAAAGTCAGTGAAACATAAAATGTAGGTCAAGGTCAAACATAGATGCTTGCATTAACCCTGCCATCTCTAGATGCAAGTTTGTATAAAGTATTATTGATTGAGCTCTAACAAGCTTATATCATGAATTATAAATGGAGCTCTGACAGTTTTGAGAAATGGACTAGAACATACAGGTGAATGCTAGGGCTGGCACTATAGTGAACCATGAAATTAAGGTCAAGGTCAAATACAGATGCCTGGACTGAAGATGCCAACCCTAGATGCAAGTTTGTACAAAGTATCATTAATGAAGCTCTTATATTTTTTGAGAAATGGACGATAGAGTTATGGAACTTCTGGAGATTAACTCTTGAGATGGTATGTGTGTAAGGTTTCATGAAGCTAGACAAAATACTTTTGGAAATATGATCAAGGTTAAAGTTTTTGTTAAGTTTTCGGAAATAGGTCAAAGTTCAAAGGTCAAGGTCACAGTTCAAAAAGATTGGCATCACTGTAAAGGTCTTGTCCTAAGGAACATCCATCTTAAGTTTGGTGGGTCATAAATAGTACTGAAATGAGAGGGAAAATGTTTCATAAAAAAATAGAAATGAGTAGATAAGCCAGCCAAAAATAATAAAACAGTTATGGCTCTTGGTCAGAATGTAGCTCTTGTGATGGTGTGTATGTGTATGAAGTTTCATGATGGTAGGTCAAAAACTTTTGAATTTATAGCCAAGTTTAATTTTTTTCGGAATGCCAACGATGACAACTACAGAGTGACGACAATAGCTTGCAAGTTTTCTTCAAAATCTGACCAGCTAATAATGTAAAACCCTGTTAATCCCATTTTTTCTATATAAAGTGGGGTTTCGGGGGTTATTAATTTCACGAACTGGTCAACATTATGAACCAATGTCAAACCAACTGTCATGGTTCCGAAGGAGTTTTCGCCATTGTATTTCAACCGTATTTGAACCACACTAAACTTATACATTCAATAAATGACAATGAAATAAACATTTTACTAATGACAATTACTTTAACCTATTTTGTACCAAATGGAATCATCCTCCTTATGTATAGCAGGAGTCCTTTTTAAAATTTAGGGGTGGTCGGTTTTGTTATCTTAAAGATTTATTTGGAAACTGGCAGAACTTTTTGCAAACTATGTAGGCACTGATCAGAAGCTACATTCTTGCACACCAGACAAGGAAATCCGTGATTTTACCCTGGGATAGAAATTTATGTTCCGACCCTGGTGTTCCGACCCCAAATCGAATATAATTGCGTGTTTGAGAAATGCACTGGTTGATTACAACCTCATGTGCAGCGTCGTCATGCGTGACGTCACTAAACATTCCTGTTTAGTCATCACAAAATGGCGGATGTCGGTAACTGAAGTGACAGCAGCATTAAAAATTCGCAATAGAAATGGAAGGTATGCAAGAAAAAGAATCCAATGAGGGGTGGATAGAAAAATCCGTCCCTCGGGATCACTGTCCGGCATCACTCGGCAAGCCTCGTGATGCCGGACAGTGTCCCTCGGGACTGATTTTTCCATCCACCCCTCACACCCATATAAGATTCTTATATTCTGCGGCAACTGATCTGCACCTGCAGTACCCCGTTTAGTGGTTTTCAATACAAAATGGTTTAAATTCCTGCTTTTAAAACATTATTTTACACACATTAGGAGAAAACAGAACCAGGGTACAAGTGTTTCAAGCAATGTTAGCTTTTACTAACTTGTAGCCTTGTAGGTGATGCAAACATTTAATGTTCTGATAAGTGCAATATCTAATATTTGTTATTTTTGCTGAGAACACTTGAGTGAATGTTTGAGTTTTACGTCCCACCAACAGCTAACGTCATATGGAGACGGGACCTCGGTTTAAAGACTCATCTGAAAATTTGGAGAAGCCCAGGATCGATCCTGCAATCCCTGGTTTACAAGGCGGGTAGCGTAACCACTACACCACGGAGGCTTCTACAGAGAACACGTGAGAAACTTTTGAAATGCAAAACATATTTTCAGCAAAATATTAGTTTATTAGTGTTGATGAATGATTAAAAAGTTTTAAATGAATTTGTTTGGTTTTGTTTTGCTTTTATGGCCTTTCAATATTATTTTACTTATTTTGAGCCAATCGGCAATAACCGGAGTACCCAGAGAAAAACAGCCTGACCTTCTGTTGCAGAACTTGGCATCTCACATGTGGCCTTAGCGAGATTAAATCACAGCAGTAAGAGAGACCTAATGATTAAGAGTCAGTGCTCTTATCCAATAGGCCACGGAGGCCTGTTGATTGACACATTTAAGAACACTAAAAGTTTCTTAAAGGTTTCAGGTCAAGTCTGAATAGCTTATCAAGGTCGGCCCCCGCCCATCGGCCTTGAAGAAATATATGGGCTGCATGATGCTTCCATGCAGAGCTAAACCTGACCTGCACACGAATACTGGTAAACCGCTTAGAGGATCTAAGCCTGCCCAGGCAAAGTGGTGTGAGTGGGACCGTCTATGCTTATAAACCCTATTGGTTTCATTGGGCAACAGGGCTTGAGATGTCATTTCATCTCAACGTCGGGTAAAAGTCCCACAAAACTGGAAGCAACATCTCCAAATCGACCTTTACAGTGTTGACGGGGACGTCAAACCTCAAATCAAACAAACAAAACTTATCAAGGTAAAGGTCTCAAATCACCATACAAGCAAGTCCCATGAAATATTCATGCATACATAAACAATATGATGGTGTATATACGGTGAAATTTAGCATTAAAACTTGATACATGTACTTTTCTTATCTGTGTCCCAGACATGAATTGTGGTTGCTCATTACAAACACATTATTATGGTTCTAATGAGTCTGGTTTGCGCTGCTATACAGTGTTTCTTACTGATGCTATTATTTTAATGTTAAATGTAGAACTTATAGGGTCTTTTTCAAGGGTAATTTTATAACAGATATAATTTCAGCCTTTTGGAGACATTACGATAACACATGATAACGACATAGTGCTAACTTTCTTATCTCCAAAATGGTGACTTGTTTGATGACAATTTGTGATATATTTCTTATTTCATGTGCGCAGGCTCATACCATCCGAGTCATTACTCATATGTTGAATGTCACTGCATAACTCCAGGCAAGGATGGGTAGCAAGGACAATTTACTGAGAATTATTCTTATTTCTTCATCAACACGTATGTTGTGGGCACTTGTTTATGAGCGTGTTTGAGTTTTACATCCCAAGTACAGCTTAAGTCATACTGAGATGGGACCTTCGTTTAAAGACTCATCCGGAAGTCTGGAGAAGCCCAGAATCGAACCCATGATCCCTGGTTTATAAGGCAAGTAGCTTAACCACTACACAACGGAGGCTTCTGGGTGCTTGTTAGAATTGCCTCAACGAGGCAATTCTAACAAACACCCAGAAGCCTCTAAGGTGTAGTGAAACATGTTGTGGGTACTTGTTAGAATCGACAAGGCGATTCTAAAAAGTGCCCACAACATGTTTCCAACAAGGAATAAGGAAAATAATCCCTTAATTGTTCCTTGAGGCGATTCTAACAAGTACCCACAACATGTTTACAACAAGGAATAAGGAAAATAATCCCTTAATTATCCCTCAACAAAGGGATTCTAAAAAGTACCCACAACATGTATCCAACAAGGAATAAGGAAAATTATCCCTTAATTATCCCTCAACAAAGGGATTCTAACAAGTACCCACAACATGTTTCCAACAAGGAATAAGGAAAATAATCCCATTATTATCTCCCAACGAGGCGATTCTAACAAGTCCCCAAAACATATGTTTCCAACAAGGAATGAAGGAAAATCATCTCTTAATTATCCCTGTAACCTTTCCTCATCTGAAGCTACTGTCAGAGGCATAATAAGGTAAATGTCAAGAAATAAATTAAAAGAAATGGGAGTATTTAAACACCGTCCTCTAGGGACATTGGTATTCTGTTTTGTGCTGATGGGTTTACATTAATGACAACAAGATAAACAAGCACTGCAACAATAATAACAAGTAGTAGTTTGATCCACAGAGCCAGGCCACTGGCTTTCTTTTTATCTGGTGTTGGTGCACTGGTAGGCTTTGGCGCTGGTGTTGTTGTACTAAAATAGAAAACCAGAAATAATGAAAGACCTCTTGTCAGAAAATGCAACTCATCTGAAGACTTGAAGTTGTTCTTAATTCCAAACTAGAATTGTTTTCATATGAAAACTATATGCCTTCAAAGCTTGAAGAAATAAATGGGCTGCATGATGCTTCCACGAAGAGCTAACACTGTCCGCACACTAGTACTGGTAAACCGCTTAGAGGATCTAAGCCTGTCCAGGAACCGCGGTGCGAGTCGGACTGTCAATGCTTATAAACCCTATTGGTTTCATTGGGCGACAGGGCTTGAGATGTCATTTCATCTCAATGTCGGGTAAAAGTCCCACAAAATTGGAGGCAATGTTTCCAAAATGACCTATACTGTGCTGACCGGGACGTTAAACCTCAAATCATGATATATGACAAAAAATATGCCTCGTTAAAAATGAGGTCAAGGCCACCAAATTAGCATTAAATCATGGTTATCATGCCATGATATAAGTTTGGCAGGAATTACTCAATTGATGACAAGATATGGTGCAGAAATACAAACATTGAACAATCTTTGGATTCTTGCAGCCTTGAAAAGAAGGTCAATGTCACCAAAATCACATCAAGGTTTCTGTATGCTGAATTGATATATAACATCAATTTGGTCCCAATTCATTAACTTTTTCTCGAGAAAGGGCAAGCATTTTTAAGATCCCCATTCAATAACAGTAAAGACAGAGTGAGCATGTTTTGCCCTCAATGGCATTTGACTAAGAAAATTATGTTAAGGACACCAAAATACAATAAAGTGTTTGGCAGGTTGCATTAATATCAAAGTTTGACCACAAAGTGTGAACTTTTTCAGGAGCTGTTGTTTTTTTTTCTTTTCTTTTCTTTTTTTCCATATACCAGACTAATTTAACCCTTATCTTGCTGTTCACGACAACCCCTATCTTTGCAAACAGTGTAGATCCAGATCAGATGGCTTCTTCAGAAGCCATCTGATCAGGATCTACACTGTTTGGCATTCTGTTTATGGATTTGTAGCAATAAATTACATCCAGTAATTTGATTGGTTGATATAACGAAATGGGTGTAGCCTAGATGAATATTCAGCAAGATAAGGGTTAAGGAGCTATGACCTCAACAAGTACAAGTATTCCATCAAAGGCTATGTTGCCAATGGGGGAGAAATCTTCACAAAGTCAGTGAACCCTGAAATGTAGGTCAAGGTCAATGGAAGCTTGCATTAAAGTTGGAATCGCTAGACCTGTGCAAGTTTGTATAAAGTATAATTAATGATGCTCATACAGTTCTTGAGAAATGGGCTTGAACATTAGTATTTAGGGTGAAACTAGGATTGACCCAATAATTCACAAAGTGAACCGTAAAATGTAGGTCAATGTCAATTATGGATGTTTGCGCTGCAGTTGCCATCTCCAGGAGAAAATTTGTAATCAAGCTCTTATAGTGCTTGAGAAATGGATCCTTACATTAGGGTGAAAGTAAGGGTGGTTGCAAATGTTGACGGTTTTGACAAAATTACGACGATGGAAAACTGGACTCCTATATTGTGTTATGCTCAAAGCAGACATGATAAATATGAAGTGCAACTCTTCTTACCTTAACCATTCTCTAGGCTTATTCAGCAGAAGGCAATTTTTTTTTTATAGTTTTCTTATTTTGCCAAGAAAACAGGACTTGACATCTCAGATCATTTGCATGAGATGTCAAATCCTGTTTTCTGGGACAATTAGATAGTTCAAAATGTCTTCTGCTGCATAAAAAAAATATCAAGCATGCAGAGCCTTAAAAAGACATTGTGTTAACAGGCAGCAAGGACACAGAAAGACCGAGTCTTTTGCTAGGTACACTTGCCCAAAAATCAGTTTCACTTATTTTGCTCACAGAAGACCCCATTTTCAAACCTGCACAGTAAGAAAATTGAGCTGCCTCTTGTAATTCCCAGGGTCCACTTGTTCAAAACTTACAATTTTGTTAGTTAAAATATTGTTAAAACTTTGATCATTAATTATTGGATTATGCACTAATACAGGAAAATTCTGCTATTAAGACCAGTAAAAATAAAGACTAATTCTGCTTAAAAAAGTTTATTTAGATGGGTGCAGTTATTCTTTGTGTTTTCTGCACATAGTGTCCCCTGGTCGGTCAGGGACCACCTTTGGGACTGTTCAAAAGTGGTCTTTAAGACCACTTTTGAACAGTCCCAAAAGTGGTCTTAATATAGGAATTTTACTGTATTTTTGCTGAAACAATGTGAGTAGCTTTTGTAAATCACACTTTTCCAGCAAAAGTACCGAAACATTGCCAAGGATGGACTACCTTTTGTGATTTTGGCTGTCCCTGGGTTTTTCTTTTTTTAACTTTTTAATAGATATCAGATTATTATTGTACTTGCTTGAACAGTTGATAATTTGACCAATAACAAGCTGGTTAAGCTAAAGATGCTTTGAACAAATGGGCCCGGGTAATTGCAATATTGGAGGTATGGAATATGCTATAACAGGGACAACAAAAACAGTCAGAGGATCTTACTATAACCCAATTCTAGAGCATTTTTACAGACCCTGATCACCGTTCTGTAGGCCTTTTGTCTCTTGCATTTTATCCATCATGATTGCACAGTACATCAAGTTTGAGGCTTCTAGCTTTTTTTAGTTCCTGAGAAATCACTGACTGACCAAAGAATAGATGAACAAACATACTGAGAGAGCCCAACATGATGATGATGATTTCGTGTTTAATGACACGTCAACCCTCTTTGTGGGTCAAAAGCGTCAAGCGAGAGCCCACCATCTCTCACACAAATAGAGTAAGCATCATTGCACTGTTTACAAAGTTTGAGGATTCCAGCTTATAGTTTCTGAGAAACCTTCAACAAAACACTTAACATAGGTCAGTATGGAGAGAAAGAAGAATGTAAGAACAGATGAACAAATGAGCTGAGAAAGCCCAAAGAAGTCACCATCATTGTATTTGCTAGATGAACAAATGAGCTGAGAAAGCCCAAAGAAGTCACCATCATTGTATTTGCTAACAAGTTTGAGGTTTGAAAGTTTCTATCTTTAAATGTTCCTGAGAAATCTCTTATGAAAAGTTTAACATTGGTCTATATGGAGCAAAAAAATGAAAGAACAAATAAACAAATAAAGCAAGAAATCCCGTCTCTTACAGGATATCAACTATCATCATTGCATTGTAGACAAAGTTTGATTGAGATTTCTAGGTTTTATAGTTGAGGAGAAATTTGTGACAAAAGCTTTAACATTTGTCCATATGGAGAAACAGGAATGAAAGAACAGATGAATAAATAAGCAAAGAAAGCATATTGTCTCTTACATGATATAATGCATGATTGCATACTGTGTCAAATTTGAGGCTTCTTGCATTTACGGGCTTGAGAAATCTTTGGATGAGAATAAATGGAACAGAAAGGTGGACAGATAGAAGGATAGATATATACCAATAAACTCCCCATTTTTCCTAAGTGCAAATGAGACAAAAGCCTACCTTGTCACTGTTCTATGCGTAGCTGTTGTGGCCCTAGTTGGTGAAGCTCTTCTCTGTTGTGTGATAGGAGTATAACCAGCTGGTACTTGTGTCCGGGGCTGAGATGGCGGTGGACTGTATACCTGTGGCTCCTTTCTATAATGTATGGAAAAAAAGATGCCGTAATGATCTTCTGGAACTAATATTTGTGTTAGATCATCAGAATTTGTTTTTAACCCATTGTATACTAGTGGACTCTTCCATTGCTATATGTTGGACAAGTCCATTTGTCATATGAGGGGTGGTAGGCCTATTTTTTCCGGTTGTATTCTATTTTTGACAGACAATTCTGTTAGCAAATAGTGCAGGCCCTGATCAGACGCCGCAGTCTGATCTGGACCTGCACTGTTTGCCAAGATACCCATTTAGGGTTTTCCCGCATACAATGGGTTAAATGTTAAATTATGAAGTTCCCTCAATATTGATCAATTTGTAATTGTTATATGAAAACAAGAAAGCAGTGTGAAGGACAGCCAAATCCCCCGCCCCACTTTGTATCAAGGCTCAACCTTGTGACCTTCACCTGTGACCTTGACCTTCAGTTGGCATGGTTTATTTACGGTTCTGCACATCAGCTCACTGTGAGGTATATTTCACGAAAGTTTAATGAAAATCCTTCTAGGGGTAAAGGAGATATGGAACGGACACAAAATTCAAAGTTTCAAATACGTGACCTTCAACTGTGTCCTTGACCTTGAGTTGGCATGGTTTATTGATGGGTTCTGCACATCAGCTCACTGAGAAGAATATTTGACCAAAGTTTACTGAAAATCCTTCCAAGGGTAAAGGAGATATGGAACGGACACAAAATTCCAAGTTTCAAACTCATGACCTTCAACTGTGACCTTGACCTTGAGTTGGCATGGTTTCTGCACACCAGTTCAATGAGACGAATAATTGAACAAACTTTAATGAAATCTATCAAAGGGTTCCGGAGATATGGAGCAGACAAGAAAGTGTTACGGGCAGACAGACAACGGACGGACGGACATGATTCATTTATGGGCTCTGCACATTAGCTCACTGAGGGGAATAATTGACCAAAGTTTAATGAAAGTCCTTTGAGGGGTAAAGGAGATACGGAACGGACAAAAATTCAAAGTTTTAAACTCGTGACCTTCAAATGTGACCTTGACCTTGAGTCGGCATGGTTCATTTATGAGTTCTGAACATCAGCTCACTGAGAAGAATATTTGACCAAAGTTTAATGAAAATCCTTCCAAGGGTAAAGGAGATATGGAACGAGGAAAAAAATCCCAGTTTCAAACTCGTGACCTTCAACCGAGACCTTGACCTTGAGACGGTATGGTTCATTTATGGGTTCTGCACACCAGCTCACTGAGACGAATAATTGACCAAAGTTTAATGAAAATCTATCAAAGGGTTCCGAGATATGGAGCAGACAAGAAAGCGTTACGGACAGACAGACGGACGGATGTACAGACGGATGGACGGACGGACAGACAAAGCCCATTCCTATAATCCCCGCTCCGCTTCGCGGCGGGGGATTAATAAAGCTGCATAAGAAATGCAGACAAGAGTAGAAATTGTATGATCTTTGGAGCTGAAGCCCCTATTTTGCATACTCGCTGGAGACTGTCACAAACTGGACATTATCTTGCAGTTTATCATAGGTTTCTCGGTTTTGTATTACTGTAAACACACAGTTCTGATATCTTTTGTGCCCTCATGCTGTCTAGCATTTTCTTTCTGTCTGATTTTCTTTGCCGACTTGGGATGGCTATGGACTTTCACTGTGGCCGGTCCTGTAACTTCATCAGTGTTTTTCATAGGTGAATAGAAAATATTTATCATATGCCTAATTGACATTTTTGTTGTTACCCAGAATAATTTTTAGTGAAAATGTATTCTAATATTACACATGTATTGTACTGTATATTTGAAAAGCACTTTTAAACCATGTGCTGCTGAACCAACATAATCTTGTAGAACCAGAAGAAGACATCTTATCTGGATCTACACTCAGTTTGCAAATTTGATTGCATGTCGTAGTTCAAATAGGAATTTAGCCAGATCCAGAATCTGGCTTGGCCAAATAGGAATTCTTATTTGGCCTAGGCAGTTTCCTGATCTGGCTGAAATAATATTTAGTTTGGCCAGATTCTGGATCTGGCTACACTCTGTTTAGTCCAAATAAGAATTCCTATTTGGATAGGCAGATTCTGGATCAGGCTAAGCTGGTCAGACCAAATAGGAATTTCATTGTTTCATGAATAATCTATGGCTGAATACCTTTATTTGTTTTGTTTGTTTGATTTGAGGTTTGAAATCAGAATTATTCTGAGAAATCAGAAATGACTTTTTAGTGTAGACTCATATTCAAGACAGGTTTTTAATTTTTTGGACCCCAATTTGATTTATCAGTCTTTGTATCGACTGCCTTTTCGAAAAATGCAAAATTGCAGTATGTTTCCTCTGGCTTTCTTTGCCGGATCATTACAGGGTCACTGATGAGGCTTTATTAGCGGAAACTACGTATATGACCCATCTTCTTTCTTATGAATGTTTTCATTGCTCTTTAAGGAACTCATTTTTGATTTTTATTTGACATCAACACTGTATAGGTCATTTTGTTGCTTCCAATTGTGTGGGACTTTTACCCGACATTGAGATGAAATGATATCTCAAGCCCTGTCACCCAATGAAACCAACAGGGTTTATAAGCATGGTAGGTCCAACTCACACTGCTTTGCCTGGGCAGGCTTAGATCCCCTAAGCGGTTTACCAGTACCTGTGTAATGTCGGTTTCAGCTCTGCGTGGAAGCATCATGCAGTCTATCTTTTTCTTCAAGCCCCATTGGGAGGGGGTGGCAGAATACCTTATTTCCATTTTCGTGTAAGGGACAGGATTTTAATTACGGTAGTACTGTGACCATCCTTTAAAATAATTTGTTTGGTGTTTTAAAATTTCACTGGGTCAGTAGTGACGGCAAACAAATATTTTAAGGTTGGCCTCTTGTTTTTAAAAGATAAAAAAATATGATTTTTATAAAAACAATTCAACAAATTTTTGCTTTCCAACCTTCAAGTTTTGCTTCCTTTCTGGGACTCATTATAGAGCAATCTTTTTTTTAAGTTCCAAATTTTATATATTTTTATGTAGTCTATACACTGTTTTTTCCTTGTAAGATTCTGGAGATTGAATCCAGTTACTGCTGCACCACAGTGCTCCACTGGTCTGGTAGGTTGTTTGGGATCGATCTTTTAAATATTTTTCAAAGGCATGGTGTCAAATATTTACAAATACACCGAATACGGACGATGCGGTAAAAGTGATTCTGATGATTCCGGTAAAAGTTTGCACCAAGGTGAATACCAATATTTAAATAGATATTGTAAATTACCCCTGGTACAGGACAACTGCTATAATTGTATTGGTGATTTCAGTAACTTTTACGGCGCTATAGGTAGAGCTTTATAACCAATTTCAATATTTAACTGTCAGAGTCACTAGTGGCATATTCGTATTTATATAACAAAATTGAAAGTAGATTTCAAACTGTGAAAGTCAGACTCATCATCATCATCGACGGATTTTTGATTAACATGCAGGTACAGGGGCAATGACCACATAAGTGGGCTCCCTTCCAGGTAGCTGGCTTGTTGCACGCATGGCAGATCTTACACCAGATCTCCAGGGCTGTCTATCACGAGGATCGACTCAGACTATATTTTGGGATGATTAATGCGTCTACTGGACGCAGGTCAGTTGAAATTTTGCGTCTGCCGGCGAAGATATGCATCTAGGACAAAGGAGTAAAGAAAACACTGTCAACATAGATGTAATGTGTCATGATGTTGCTAATAGCTTGACACTTAGAAGTCTGTCCTTTAACAAGATCTTTGGCGAAGATGTAGAACAAATCGGATGGAACCATGAAACTAAACTGCTTTCTCTTTAAAATAAAATTTTTAATGTAAAATTAATTTTAATTAATAATATACCTACCCATCACTACAATAAGAGCATCTAGTTAAAAGGCTCTAATTGTAGTGATTGACATTAAAATATAATTTTTAATGTAAAATTAATTTTAATTAATAATATACCTACCCATTACTACAATAAGAGCATCTGGTTAAAAGGCTCTAATTGTAGTGATTGACATTAAAATAAAAATTTTAATGTAAAATTAATTTTAATTAATAATATACCTACCCATCACTACAATAAGAGCATCTGGTTAAAAGGCTCTAATTGTAGTGATTGACATTAAAATAAAATTTTTAATGTAAAATTAATTTTAATTAATAATATACCTACCCATCACTACAATAAGAGCATCTGGTTAAAAGGCTCTAATTGTAGTGATTGACATTAAAATGAAATTTTTAATGTAAAATTAATTTTAATTAATAATATACCTACCCATCACTACAATGAGAGCCTTTAAACAAGACGCTCTTATTGTAGTGATGGGTAGGTCTATTTGACATTAAAATATATTGGCATGGGGCAACCGTGATCATGTGACCCAGATCCCATAAACAAGTATCATTTACCCAACCTAATGTGGCTTCAGTAAACCCATTTGGCGATTTCAAACAAGAGGAGAAATGACTGATGTTAGGGCAGACAATCGATTAAGGTGGACAAAGGAGCATGGTATCTACAGGCTCTCTTGTAGCCTTCAGCCCTGGTGAACTTAAAAGAATGGCAAGATTTGTTTTTTCTAAATAAAGGGTGATATTATTGTTTACCTTTTTATAAGATGTGCCACATGGATTTGAATATTTATGTTTACCTGACAGTCTTATAGTTTATCAACGACCTTTGAGAGTTCAAAGTTTAAGCGTAACGAGTCGATTCCATTTTTTAGGGGAAGCAGGTTGCGGATACCTTTTTTTCTCGGGATTTTAAAGATATAAATCAATGTTTGTATAGTTTCTACCTAGAAGTCATGGTCAAGTGGTAAATGCGATGTACTGCGAGTCACACTAAACAATTTTTTGGCGAGGGTTCGAGTCCCAGTGGCACATTTTTTTTATATTTAATGTTTCATTTTTATTTTATCTTTTTTATGTTTTAAGTTATTTTCTCTATTTTTTTTTTTTATATTTACATCCTTAATATTTTGTTTCCTTTGTTTTATGTTCAACAATTATATTTTTATGTCATTGTAAATCTTTTGGATGCCGGCCTCGGTAGTTCAGTCGGATACGCGTATGACTGGTGGTCAATAGGACGCGGGCTCGATACCTGCCGGGGTCAGCAACATTCTTTCCCATGGAGATTAATCATGAAATCTTTTCGATGGCCATTCCCTCCCTTCCGATGATTCAAGAAGGGCAGTTGTTAGTTTCTGGGGAAAGAATGTGCATTGTACTGGTTAACCGCTTACGTATAAGCTTGCCCAGGATAAGTGTGGATAAGTAAACTGACCGGCTAAAAATGACATAAATAGTGATGCCTGGGCCGTAAAAGCCCAATACAAACAAACGAAACTCTTTCAGATTCATTTCAACAGCGCATTTGCCTTCACTGACGGCTGTGAACGTACGTTCAATCAAAGTAACATTTTTGATAATACCTCTTGAATCCGAGCTAAAACGATTCGCTTGTGCTCGTTCCATCCTTTCAATAAAATGAATATACATCTAATGTGATGGCACCGCCCATCGGGGCTTGGAGAAATAGTTCGAGCTGCACGATGCTTTCAAGCGGATCTGAAACTAACGACACATGAGCAATGGTAAACCGCGTAGTAAGTCCGAGCCTGCCCAGGCAAAGTGGTGCGGGTTGGACCATCCATATTTATTAAACCCGTTTAGTTTTATTGGGTGGCAGGGCTTGAGATGTCATTTCATCTCAATGTCGGGTAAAACCCCCACAAAACTGGAAGCAACTTCTCCAAACTTGACGGGGACAATAAACCTCAAATCAATCGAACAAACAAACATCTCCTGTGCTCCAATTTTATAGGTACGAAAAAATGTTAAGAAAAAGTAAAAAAAAAAAAAAAAAACATCTGCATAAGATTCGAACCCTAGATCTCCAAGATGGGAGGCGTGTTACTAGACTGTCTCGACTGGTCGTCAATCTGATTACACTACGCGCCAGTTTAAGAATATGACGGTAACTATCGCCCAGTGTAAAAAATACCCACTGCAGGCGACTTACCTAAAACACTGACGAGTCCAAAATTAAAAGTGCAGTCACGTCTCACTGCGTTTTGAAAGACTATAGTTTGCTGTAGCCTTTCTCTATTTTTCAATTGTCTCAAACTAATCAATCATTTCTGGATATCATAGTTGGAGAGGTTGGTAGCCGATTAGTTCTAAAGCTTTCACACTGTGATGGGTGGGCTCAAATATGTATCAAGAGCAAGAATCGCAAAAAATCGATGATTCAGAATTGTGAACAGAGTTTAGTTCCATGTTACCTGTAATTGTTTTCATTACCTGTAAGTTATCTGTACCTCTTCATCAACCTCTTCATCTTCTTCTTCTTCCTCTTCTGTAATACAAACATCACAATGACCCTTACAACACCACTGAAATTTCTGAGCAGACAACATTTTTTTTTTTTTAGAAAATAGGGCTTGACATTTCACCTGTATCGTCTGCTCTATAAAATTAGAATACCATACATCACTTCATTATAACACAGTTCGTTATAACATGGTTTTGGATATAACATGGTTTCAAGATGGATCCCAAAACTGTATAGATTATATAGAAAAATGACCATAAATGGTCATTTTTCTGTATAATCTATACATTTTTGTGATCCCAAAACTGTATAGATTATATAGAAAAATGACCATACATGGTCATTTTTCTGTATAATCTATACATTTTTGTTTGGATATAACACAGTTGTTTAACTAACATGGTTTCTGCTTTGGACCCCATTAACAGTGTTATGAAGAGGTTGTGGTGTATTTTGAAAATGCCATCTGGTAGTCATGATCAACCCTTTTCCTGCTGAATAAGTAATTTGCCACGCCCATTTCTGACTATAAACCAATCAAATTACTCGATATGTTCAGTTTATTTGACTTTGAAAACTGAATGACAAACAGTGTAGATCCTGATCAGATCCAGAAGAAGCCATCCGATCTGTATCTACACTGTTTTCAAAGACAGATGTTGTCATGTTCAGCAGGATAAGGGTTAACAGCATGTGTAAAGAACATCTTTGAATACAGTTTAGATCAGCAAATGTGTTTCAAGAGGGTTTACATTATTTTCTTATACCGTAATGATCCTAAGTATTGGGACAGACAGGCCAAAGCAAACAGTGCAACCCCAATTCAGACTGCTCCTGAAGGAGCAGTCTGATCAGGGTCTACAATGTTTGCTATTCCGTCTGCAAGTTTTGGACTCCTTGTTGGACCATGTAACAAATTTGTGGGGGGGGGGGGGATTTTTGGCCCCTAGGCTAGAATTTGAACAATCTTGGAAGAGGTCCACTAGATGAAGCAGGAAGCGTCATACCAAATATCCAAGATCTAGGCCTTTTGGTTTCAGACAAGAATACTTTTAAAGATATTCCCTATATTTGCCTACGTAAAACCGAGGACAGCACCATTTTTGGCCCCAGGGCTATAATTGGAACAATCTTGGTAGAGGTCCATTAGTTGAAACTTCATACCAAACATAAAAGACCTGGGCCGTCTGGTTTCAGACAAAAAGATTTTTAAAGGTTTTCCCTATATAAGCCTATGTAAAACCAGTGGGCCATGGGGCGGGGCCATTTTTGGCCCAAGGGCTATAATTGCACAATCAGAATCTTGTATAGGTCCACTACATGAAGCTTCATACCAAATATCAAAGACCTGGGATTTCCGGTTTCAGACAAGAAGGTTTTTAAAGGTTTTCCCCATGTAAGCCTATGTAAAACCAGTGGGGCCCCACACGGGGGTATTTTTAGCCAAAGGGTAATAATTTGAATAATTTTGGTATCGGTCCACTAGACGAAGCTTCATACCAACTATCAAAGACCTGGGCCTTCTGGTTTCTGACAAGAAGATTTTTAAAGGTTTTCCCTATATAAGCCTATGTAAAACAAAGGGGGCCCCGGCGCCGGGGCATTTTTGGCCCAGGGCTATAATTTGAACAATCCTGGTATCGGTCCACTAGACGAAGCTTCATACCAAATACCAAAGACCTGGGCCTTCTGACAAGAAGATTTTTAAAGGTTTTCCCTACATAAGTCTATGTAAAACAAATGGGCCCCAGCACGGGGGCATTATTGGCGGCCCCAGGGCTATTATTTGAACAATCTTGGTACAGGTCCACTAGACGATGCTTCATACCAAATATCAAAGACGTGGGCCTTCTGGTATCAGTCAAGAAGAATTTTAAAGGTTTTCCCTATATAAGCCTATGTAAAACCAGTGGGCCCAGGCACGTGGGCATTTTTGGGCTATAATTTATACAATCTTGGTACAGGTCCACTAGATGAAGCACCATACCAAATACGAAAGACGTGGGCCTTCTGGTTTCAGACAAGAAGATTTTTAAAGGTTTTTTCCTTATTTTCTCCTTTTCGTTGCCATGGCAACTAGAGTTCTGCATAGAATGGAATTCTTTGAACAACTTTGAGAGAGGACCACCCACAGATCATTTCTGCCAAGTTTGGTCAAAATCTGTTCAGTGGTTTAGGAGATGTCATTTATAGAAATTGTGGACGGACATCCGGACGGACGATGATGACGACGACGGATGAAAACCGATCACAATAGCTCCCCCAGAGCCTTTGGCTCAGGTGAGCTAAAAATGTCAAGAATTTTCAACAGAAAAATAGCCAGTTTGGAGACGTAAAAAAATGCACTATGTCACATCAATGTAATGTATGGCACATGAAGGTTTATGAAGAATCTTTCTAACACAGCATGTCTATAGATAAAAGCGAAGGAAAAAAAACTGATTTATTCTGTAGCAAATCACTAGGCTAAAAATTGTGAAGGAATTTTGATGTGAAAAAACTGCCATTTTATGACATCCCTCAAGTATTTTATGACGTAAAATACTTTGTTTTCTCGTATCAAAACTATTGCATAAGGAAACAAATGTGTCCGATTAGTCAATACTGTTAGAAGGAATTTCTTCTAACAATGGCAAAAGGTTGGGATATTTTGAGGGAATATTTTGAAGAACACAACAAAATTATTGTCAATTTTTTTAGTGTAAGAATCAAAAAGATCATCTATAGTGTGTGATATGTTGAGTAATAACTAATAAATCAATTTATCGTTCGGTTGTAAGAAGACCAATCACTTGTATTTCATGCTTATTTGTTCTACTTTTCGACTGAGCTCCAAACTGTGATTTCTAGACCTGATGTACCATAAATATCCTAAAAATCCGAACACAATGAGGACTTGCTCTAATTCTACTAAAATTTAAACCAATTTGTCTCGTGATCAAACAAGGAGTTCAAAAAGTGGAGCTGGAACAGCAAACAGTATAGACCCTGATCAGACTGCTCCTAAAGAAGCAGTCTGATCCGGGTCTGCACTGTTTACTTAGGCTTGTCTGTCCCAATACTTAGGATCAGTACGGGTTTTAATAAATGAAATGAACTAGGAACTTGTTAAAATTGGCAAATCGACCTATTCAAAACCATAAAGTGGAAGACTGTAGGTGTCACAAATGCATTGACCAGTACTCTATTCTGACAAGTTCTAGGTAATGCTCGTCGTATGCCCTATGCCGACCATCAGTGCATAGATATGCTTCTACACAAAAGCCAGCCTGGCCGATCTGGTCCTGGCTGTCTAACCAAGACAAACTGGGCCCAGTTAACCATAACATTGTTAGCTTAAGAAACTTGCCAGTGAGACAGTGACGTAAATGTTCCATGCTCTAGCAAAACAAGTACAGTAAAATTCTTATACTGAGACCACCTTTGGCACTGTTCAAAAGACCACTTTTGAACAGTCCCAAAGGTGGTCTCTGATGAGACGACAGTGTATGTAGAAAACACAAAGAGTTACTGCAGTCTTGAAACTAAATAAGCTTTTTGAAGCAGAATTAGTCTTAATTTTGGGTGGTCTGAATAGAGTAATTTCACTGTATTTGATAATTGGCTACAGATGGGCCCCGTCAAGCGATTTTGGTACTTATCGCCTATGCGAGCAGCGAAGGTTCAGGCGAGCCTGCGCATTCGCGCAGTCTCGCCAGAACCTTCGCTACTCGCTCATACAAGCAGTGAATCAAGAGGAACCTTCAGACAGAAAGCCATATCCCTGGCCCCTCTGAATGGCTGGGCATGCACAGTTAAAATTTGCCATGACGGAATGCTCGAAGACACAAATTTGCTTGGCGGGGCCCAGATAAAGAGGAGTACGTAACAAGGATAATTAAGGGAGAATTTTTATGTTACAAACTTATAATTCCAATTCTCCATCATTATGTATGTACATTTCGAGCAATTTGATTGGTTGAAATAAAAGTTTTATCCCTCGATAAATTCCATGAGCAAGAATCCCAGAACTATTTCACACAGCAACAGGTAGTGATATAACGTTACGTCAAATAGCACATTCAGAACACATATGTTACATCATTGAATGGGCCCCGTCAAGCGATGTTGGTGCTTATCGCCTATGCGAGCAGCGAAGGTTCAGGCGAGCCTGCGCATCTGCGCAGTCTCGCCAGAACCTTTGCTGCTTGCTGCTCGCTCATACTAGCAGTGAATCAAGAGGAACCTTCAGACAGAAAGCCATATCCCTGGCCCCTCTGAATGGCAGTTAAAATTTGTCATGACTGAATGCTCGAAGACACAAATTCGCTTGGCGGGGCTCGTATATGAAGTGATGTCAACAGCGGAAGTTTGACAACTACTGAAAATGTAAATGTTAGAAGACAAATAAACTGAATTGAAAGACTTGACGTTTTTTCTCTTGGGTACCTTGCAAAGATGGCAGCTTCTAATTGAACTAGAGCTGTCAGCGGATCTGACTATAGCCCCGCTTCAGCGCTGTCAGAGAAGAAAGTTATTTAAGCTGCAGAGAAAACAGTTATGAACAAGAAATAACTGCTGAAAATTTTACATTATCTGGAAAAACTCTAAGAGTTGTGAGCCCTTGTCCCTCATTTCAATGAGCATGATACATTACCAGAATGTCCATGTTTATACTAAATTTCATCTTCCATTTTTCAATGTTCAAAGGGTAATAACTCCTAAAGTAGGCAAATCAGAGTCAGGGTTCCTGCGCTCTGCACATTGTCTCATGGTGCTTTACACTTGTGTGAAGTGTCATGAAAATATCTCAAATGGTTTGTGAGTTATGGAGCCGACACAGTCAAAATTGCCTTTTTAAATGTTCAAAGGGCAATAACTCCTAAAGTAGGCAAACCAGAGTTATGGTTCCTGCACTCTGCACATCATCTCAAGGTGCTTTTCATTTATTTGAAGTTTCATGAAAATATCAGAAACGGTTATGGAGCGGACATAGTTAAAATTGCCATTTTTTAATATTCAAAAGCCTATAACTGAAAAAGTAGACAATCCAGAGTTTGGGTTCCTGCGCTCTGCACACGTAATATGGTGCTTTACATTTGTGTGAAGTTTCATAAAATTATCTCAAACGGTTTTTGAGTTATCGAGCAAAGACGGCTAAAATTGATATTTTTCAATATTCAAAGGGAAATAACTCAAAAATTAGGCAATCCAGAGTTATGGTTCCTGCACTCTGCACACCATCTCATGGTGTTTAATGTTTGTGTGAAGTTTCATGAAAATATGTGAATGGGTTTTAAAGTTATGGAGCGGACACGAAAATTGTTAACAGACACAGACAGACACACAGACAGACACACAGAAAATACGAAAACCAGAGTTATGGTTCTTGCGCTCTGCACATTGTCTCATAGTGCTTAACATTTGTGTGAAGTTTCATGAAATTATCTCAAACGGTTTTCGAGTTATGAAGCGGACACTGTTAAAATTGCCATTTTTCAATGTTCAAAGGGCAATAACTCCAAAAATAAGCAATGCAGAGTTATGGTTTCTGCGCTCTGCACATCGTCTCATAGTGCTTAACATTTGTGTGAAGTTTCCTAAAAATATCTCAAACGGTTTTCGAGTTATGAAGCGGACACAATTAAAATTGCCATTTTTCAATGTTCAAAGGGCAATACCTCCAAAAGTAGGCAATCCACAGTTATAATTCCTTCGCTCTGCACATTGTCTTATGGTGTTTAACATTTTTGTGAAGTTTCATGAAAATATGTTAAGCAGATACAAAGTTATGGAGCCAACACAAATTAACGGAATCACGGAATTACGGAATTACGGAATTACGGAAAATGTTCAAAGGGCAATAACTCCAAAAGTAGGCAATCCACAGTTATAATTCCTTCGCTCTGCACATTGTCTTATGGTGTTTAACATTTGTGTGAAGTTTCATGAAAATATGTTAAGCAGATACAAAGTTATGGAGCCAACACAAATTAACGGAATCACGGAATGACAGAAGGACATGGCAAATCCAATATAGCCCCACTTTTTCAAAGCGGGGCTATAATAAACATTTCCCTGTGGCCGTTGGTAAGGACATTCTTTAGATTTCAGAGAGCGGCACCTGAGTAAACAGTGTAGACACTGAATAGACGGCGCAGAATGCTATGTCTCATCAGGGTCTACACTGTTTGACACTCATCTAGCCACCTCAAGACACAACCATCATGCAAACAGGCATATATAGTTTTGACCCCTTGAACCGAACTTTTATATAGTAAAACTGGGGTTTACAGGGATAAACCTTATTTTTCTTATTTCTGCTCTAAAATATAGATTGTGGGTATTCGTTAGAACCGCCTCGATGACGGGGTTCTAAAGCATACCCACAAGCTATATTTTGAACAGAAATAAGAACAAGATGTGTTTGTGAAACACAAACATGTCCCCGGACACGGTCATTTTTTTTTCAAAGTTGGTCACAGTTCAAAGTCAAGGTGGCAGATCAAGATTTTTGGTTTGAGTGGGAAGCCCTTGGCACAAGGAACGTACATGCCAAATATGAAGGCTCTATCTTAAACAGTTCAAAAGCTATTAACAATATTTTTTTCCTTTAAAGTAGGTCATAGGTCAAGGTCACAGGTCAAAGTTTTTTGCATAAATGTAAAGCTCTTGTCACAAGGAATCTGCATGCCAAATATGAAGGCTCTATCTTAAATGATTCAAAAGTTATGAATAATTGAATTTGTTCCTTTAAGTAGGTCAAAGGTCAAGGTCATGGTCAAAACATTTTGCATGAATGTAAAGCTCTTATCACAAGAAACCTACATGCCAAATTTGAAGGCTCTATCCCAAACGGTTCGAAGGTTATGACCAAAATGTTAATTTTTTCTTTTAAGTAGATCAAAGGTCAAGGTCACAGGTCAAATTTTTGGCATGAATGTAATGCTCTTGTTACAAGGAACCTGCATGCCAAATATGAAGGCTGTATCTCAAACAGTTCAAAAGTTATGACCAATGTTAAATTTTTCTTCTATGTAGGTTGAAGGTCAAAGTCACAGGTCAAAATTTTTTGAGTGAATGTAAACCTCTTGCCACAAGGAATACACGCAAAATATGAAGGCTGTAAATCAAATGGTTCAAAAGTTATGACCAAAATGTTATTTTTTTTATTTTAAGTAGGTCAAAGGTCAAGGTCACAGGTCAAAATGTTTTGCAGGAATGTAAAGCTTTTGTCACAAGGAACATACATGCCAAATATGAAGGCTGTATCTCAAGCCGTTCAATAGTTATGACCAATGTTATAATATTCTTTTAAGTAGGTCAAAGGTCAAGGTCACAGGTCAAATTTTTTTGCATGAATATGAAGCTCTTGTCACAAGGAACCTTCATGCCAAATATGAATACTCTATCTCCAACGGTTCAAAAGTTATGACCAAGGTTAAAGTTGTCAACGTACAAACCAACAAACAGACAGGGCAAAAACAATGTCCCCACTATCACTACCGGGGACATAAAAATATCAAAAGTTTTCATCTACAATCTTTTTATTTTTAGGTGGTAAAATTTACAATGTATATGTATAGGCGTGTTTTCGTAATGATTGGGTAGTAAACCATATTTTGTTCAAATTGTAGAACAAGTATGGTAAGGCGTTGAGGTGCCGAATACTTAGGGAAAATACGGTATATGCATTGTATGAAGGAAACCCCTAAAGGACTACCTTGGCAAACAGTTTAGGCCCACATCTAACTCTGCCGCCACAGAACCCGGCGTCTGATCTGGGCGTGCACTCTTTGCTGACAGGATTTTTCATCAAAAATGGAATAAAAACGAAAAAATAGGCCTGACACCCCTTATATGACAAATGGACTTGTCCAACATATAGCAATTGAAGAGTTCACTAGTATACAATGGGTCAAAATCCTCCGTCACGAAGACTTTTATCATAAGCCATCTCGTTACAATGTTACCTTAGAAGTCTTCTTGGTGTAGTGGTTAGGCTACTCCCTTTGTAAACCAGGGATCGCAGGATCGATCCCGGGCTTCTCCAGACTTTCGGATGAGTCTTTAAATCAAGGTCCCATCTCCGCATGACCTTAGTTGTTGGTGGGACATAAAACTCAAACACTCACTCATTCGCAAGGTTACCTTCAGATTCTGTATCCTGTCTGGGAGGAATGACACCACCAGAGTCTATCAGCTTCCCTAACTTCTTCTCATAGAACAGCCGTGTACTGGCTGAAAATACATGTACATGTACAAGAGAATGATAACAACAATAACCAATTGAACAGCCATGTACTGGCTGAAAATACATGTACAAGAGAATGATAACAACACTAACCCATAGAACAGCCTTGTACTGGCTGAAAATACATGTACAAGAGAATGATAACAACACTAACCCATTGAATAGCTGTGTACTGGCTGAAAAGACATGTACAAGAGAATGATAACAACAATAACCAATTGAACAGCCTTGTACTGGCTGAAAATACATGTACAAGAGAATGATAACAACACTAACCCATAGAACAGCCTTGTACTGGCTGAAAATACATGTACAAGAGAATGATAACAACACTAACCCATTGAATAGCTGTGTTCTGGCTGAAAATACATGTACAAGAGAATGATAACAACAATACAGTAATTCTCCTATAATTTCGAACAAAATTAAATAATTATTTTTGCCGCTGTTCGAATTTTTAGAAATTCGAGCTGGCAAAAAAGTCCACTGTTCGAAATTTTAAGGTTCTGACCTACCATGTTCTTCGCTTGCTGCTCTTTTAAATCCCCAGAGACCATAGAAGCTTGTACAAACCACAAATGCTCTGATTAGGCCGCGCAGGCTGGTGTGAGTCTTCAACTGTCACAGCCTCATTTACAAGACAGAGGTTACACCGCATTTACACATTTCCATGGATTTGAGCCGGCGCAGAGCAAAGAAAACTTCTACTACATAAGTATCAGATCGGCCTGTGCATCAAGCCAATGTGGCTTGATCTTCGTTTGCTGCTAGTTGACTGCTACATATGTCACAGAAGTCTCATACAAACAGCTTAAGCTCTGATCAGACTGTGCGGATGCTGATCCGAGTGTTCACTGGTTTCGCGTCTTACTTTCCAAATTCAACGTTCCCCCAAAATATCTAGCAAATGTGTTGTTCTTTGAATAGAAGGCTCATACAAACAGCAAAGACACTGATCAGAATGTGGGAATGCGCGGGTTGATATGAGCCTTCACCGTTCATGCGTCTGTGCTTTTTTTAAAAGTTCCATCTGGTGCGACATGGACATTGTAAATTAATGTAGCAAAACAAATGCGAAACCACCAAGAAAATCGAAGATCAGTACCCTAACCAGCGATCATAGTAACTCCCAGGCAAAGCGGTGCGAGTCGGGCTGTCCATGCTAATAACCCCTACTGGTTTCATTGGGCGACAGGGCTTGAGATGTTGTTTCATCTCGATGTCGGGTAAAAGTCGCACAAAATTGGAAGCTATGTCTCCAAAATGACCTTGCAGTGTTGACGGGGACGTTAAACCTCAAATCAAACAATCAAAATCATAGTACCTGTTTGTGCCTTTTCACAAGTAACAACTGCTCGCTATAATAATGTAGTTTGTTTTGGCGGGAAAACATTCACAGGCTGCTTTAACTGCACATGCTAATATGAAGCACTGTAATAAAATTGCGGAACATCATGAGACGTCGCCTGGGAAAAGGCTATGTCACTTAAAAACAGTAAGCTGGACAACGAGAGATCTTTAAAATAGTGCGGTCTGTTTTAGCTCAGCGTGGCCCATATATTTCTTCAAGCCCCGATTGGCGGGGGCCGTAATCCGAGTCTGTGCCGGTCGCTAAACGACCAGCGAAGACGCAGGTCATTCTGCACAGATGAAATGACACCTCAAGCCCTCGATGGCGCTGATCAGACTGCGCAGATGCGTACATGTGATATCGCCCAATTTCGTCGGGGTATTCTGATTTAGAACCCCATCTTCCGGTCTCCCACCCGACGGCCCTTATCTCCCGACACATCACGTGAACACGTCCGTGATATGAATACCCCCTAATCCCCACTTTATATATAGACGACTGGGAGAGGGTTTTCTGCTCCAAAACATAGGTTGTGGGTATTCGTTAGAACCGCCTCAGTGAGTCGGTTCTAACGAGCATCAACAACCTATGTTTGCAGTGTTAATAAGAAAAATATCACAGATTTTTATCAAAAAGTAGCAAATTTGGAGATGTGAAAAATGCAATGTGTCTCAGGGGTGTGTTACCGTATGAAAACAATTTCTACAGTCGACCAGCAGTAACCGTTAGCTAACCTTTATCATGTTCAACCCTTTTTTGCCAAATGGAATCTTCCTCCTTATAAATTGCAGGAGTTCGTTTCAAAATTTAGGGGTGTCAGGTTGTGTTTTCGTGAAAAATTTAGTAACTGGTTGAACATTTAGCAAACAGTGGAGGCCCTGATCAGACACCGCGTTCTGTGGCATCTGATCTGGGCCTGCACTGTTTGCCAACTACCCGTTTGGGGGTTTTCGGTATTAAATGGGTTAATGAACTGTTTAGTGTCATAAATTTCTGTTGTATTGATTGCACAGTAGGTGAATGAATACCCCCAATTAAGAATGTATAATTTACAGCTAGCTCGTGGCCATATATTCGGTAGTGAGCGGTCATACATGCATGACCAACATTCTTTTGGTTATATAGATTAGAATGAAATTATAAAAAGGAGTGTGTTATTATTAATTGTCAAGTAGCAAAATTTTCTTTTTTAATTGAAAAACATTTATTAATTACCAGTGAATACCCAGTAATTATTGAAAACGACAATGGATATTCTTATCTAAAATATAGAGGCGGTTCTAACAAATACCCACAATCTAAATTAAATATAGATTGTGGGTACTCGTCAGAACCGCCTCATCGAGGCTGTTCTAACGAATACCCACAATCTATATTTTGAGCTACTTATTTTTCTTATTTCTGCTCTAAAATATTGATTGTGAGTAAAAGTAGGGTTAAGGGATCAGATTTATGTAGGTATGGTTTGATGATGTTCCTAAAACAGGACCGTATTCGAGAAGTCGTCAAGCTTAACCGTAACCGCTGACCCATGAGATTACCCGTTATTAATACATTATGAAGTTGCTAAGAGAAAACTTGCTGGCGCATATTAATCGGAATCTATTCCCAGTGTAGATGCGGCCTGAGTCTGTGTTGGTCGAGTTTGCTGGAATGATGCGAACAGACGAGTCTCAGATCAGACTGCGCTGCCGCAGATGCGCCGCGAACAGAAGAGGCTCTGATCAGACTGCATTGCCGCAGATGCGCCGCGAACAACCGATATTCAGATCAGACTGTGCTGCCGCTGATGCGCCATGAACAGCCGAGGCAAAGATCAAACCGCAAGGTGTAGGGTCGTGTGTGCTGGTAGTGCCATTTAAGATTGATGCGACAGCCGACTCTCAGATCAGACTGCGCCGTCACAGATGTGGCGCGAACAGCCGACACTCAGATAAGACTTCACTACCGCAGATGCGGCGCGATCAGCCATGGCTAAGATCATGTTGCACAGATGCGGTCTGAGTCATGCTGGAAGCCCCATTTAAGATTAGTGGGAATAGCCAAGGTTTAGATCAGACTCCGTGCTGCTGCAGATGCGCCGCAAACAGCCAAGGCTCAGATCAGACTGCGCAGATGTGGCCAGTCAACCAAGTCCCATCAGACTGCACAGTATGGCCCGAACAGCCAAGGCTTAGATCAATCTGCGCAGATGCGCTTAGAGTCTGTGCTGGTGGTGTATGCTGTGTAAGTTCCATTTTTGATTGGCGATATGAGGTAGTTAAACCACTCCACGCGTGGCGAGTGACACAATGGGGATTCCCCCAATAACATGATAAAGGACGCGCTCAATAATTTGAATACACAACATTTGAGCCCAAACGAAACATATGGTTGATTTTAGGGAGGACATTATAATAAGGCATTTTACGGGGTGGACTTGGCGCCTTCGAAAAATGGCCTGCAATGATAATCTTTGAAGTCACCTTATCCATTACTGAGACAGTGGCAAATAGTTTAGACCCAGATCAGACGCCTCAGAATTCGGTGTCTGATCTGAGTCAACACTATTTGTGTAAAGTATGTACATTTCTTTTTTATAAAACTTAACAAAAACAAGACAAACCTAACATGCCTATAACTCGAAATGGACCACTCCAAACTTATGTTCATTGTCAGATATGGTTTACGATTATCAGACTGTGTCTTCGCAACGGGACCGTCACCAATGTGACTAAAGCCATTATAACATAGTACGGATCGGTAATTACACAGCAAAATTCAGTGTTCGAAATTTTAGAAATTGCTGTCTTATAAAAAATGCCACTGTTCGAGATTTTAAAGGTATTTTGGAAATTATTTTTGTCAATATTTTTTGGTGTCCGAATTTTTAGGGTGTTCGAAATTATAGGAGAATTACCGTAACCCATTGAATAGCTGTGTTCTGGCTGAAAATACATGTACAAGAGAATGATAACAACACTAACCCATTGAATAGCTGTGTACTGGCTGAAAATACATGTACAAGAGAATGATAACAACAGTAACCCATTGAACAGCCTTGTACTGGCTGAAAATACATGTACAAGAGAATGATAACAACAATAACCCATTAACAGCCATGTACTGGCTGAAAATACATGGACAAGAGAATGATAACAACACTAACTCATTGAACAGCCTTGTACTGGCTGAAAATACATGTACAAGAGAATGATAACAACAGTAACCCATTGCGGGCATGAAACCCCCAAAAGGGTATCTTGGCAAACAGTGCAGGCCCAGATCAGATGCTCGCATCTGATCAGGGCCTGCACTATTTGCCAGCATGATTTTCCATCAAAAATAGATTAAAAAAAAAAAAAAAATAGGCCTTGCACTCCTTATATGACAAATGGTTTGTCCAACATATAGCAATGGAAGAGTCTTATAGCATACTTAGATACAGAAAATGATAATTATTTTAGTTAATAAAAACTGTTACCGTTTTACATGCACTTTTTTACTCCAAAATATGGGATCGAAATTCAGTGTGTGTAATGCATTGGAAGTCGAAAATGCAAAAATTATCCACAAATTTTTCGAAGCCAAAAAATCCCGAAATCTAATAACAGTGACGACTTTACTGGATGATAAATATTTCAGGTCGACTACTGCAACTTACACATAATAATTAGTGGATTTTACCTGTATTGGAACTTGACATGTGTTTTGTTATTATATACCTGTTTAATGTATATGAAATCTGAATCCAGTCCAGCAATTTTTCCTAAAGATATAACACATAAACAATTGATGGGATGTACAGGACGGACGTACATACAGAAAGTATTGATACTATATCCCCCCCACCACATTTTAAAATGGCGAGGGCATAAAAAGAATTTCCTCCACCAGGATTTGAACTCACAACCATTTAATTCAGAATCCTGAGCTCTATCCACTACACTACAGAGCATGCTGGTCAACAATAACGAAGGGGAAATAAGGAAGGTAATACAAACAAATAATTAACATCTAAAGAAAAGTCCAATTTAGTTGCAAAGGTATTGTTAAATATAACTGTTTTTTTTTGTTGTTTTTTTTACCAATTATTGTCAACTTTATTTGAAACTAAAATATGAAATAAAGGCACTGCCTTTTGAGCAAACACACTCATTAAAGGTGCATTATTGAGCTACCAGGTCTCAAACTCTTTTTTCTGGTTTTTATCTTCAATTCATAGTTCTTTGTCATGTGTACACTTTTGGAGCCAAAAACAGCTTCAGAAGTTTGTGAAAATGGTCGTTTTCATACTGTTTACGCTTTGCTCTGAACATGTGTTCGGAATTTCTGTTCTAAAAATAAATGTTACTTTACACATACATGGCGAAAGTATCGTCTCTGATTTTTGTTTGTTTGATTTGAGGTTTTACGTTCCCGTCAACACTGTAAAGGTCATTTTGGAGACGTTGCTTCCAATTTTGTGGGACTTTTACCCGACATTGAGATGGAATGACATCTCAAGCCCTGTCGCCCAATGAAACCAATAGGGTTTATAAGCATGGACGGTCCGCCTCGCACCGCTGTTCCTGGACAGGCTTAAATCCTCTAAGCCGTTTACCAGTACTAGTGTGCGGACCGGATTCAGCTCTGCGTGGAAGCATCATGCAGCCCATATATTTCTTCAAGCCCCTATGTCTCTGAGTGTCGTTACTTATGGCATGGTAAGCAGCGTCATATTTTTCCGATTCAGGCATGGTCTAAGCAAACAAGGCCAAACATGAATGTCGCATAAGGTCATATATGGGGATTCTATTTTTGTCACGAACTAAAAATAGATCTAACTAGTGTTCGAAACCTAGTTAGGGAATCCCTCTCAAACTCGTTTACCTGTCATCATAATTGTTCGCATTTTTGCATAAAATGCATTCATTTGTATTGTTTTAAAGAAAAATACCGGCTATATGTATTTTATTTTTTTTAAGCATTTTTTACCGATAGCTCAATAATGCACCTTTAACACCCCTTATGTAGTTAATAGTTAACTGTACTGGAGGCCCCCTTGTGCAGGGAGAACCATCTCCTGCGAGTAATGGTCAAATGTGACCGATCGGAGTATAAGTAGAAAGAAAGAAAGAAAGATCCTTACCATAATTACATGATTACCGTGTAGGACCTTAAGTGTATGTAATGTACACCTGCACGTAATCCTCGTGGGCAGGGGTGTTGCAGCATGATAGCTCAGTGGTTAGTGCACTTGCCTCTGATGCTAGAGGTCCCGGGTTCGATCCCCGGCAGCGGCAATAAAATTTCGGTGTCCGAACATGCTCCATTGGCATCATTTGCAGGGATGAATGTCATAAAGTGCACCGTCCTTCGGATCGGGACGTTAACTGGAGCCCCCCTGTGCAGGGAGAACCATCTCCTGTGCAGATTAAAGATCCCTACCGTAATTACATGATTACTGTGTAAGCTTTCATCCTGCAAAACCCGGAGTGTATGTCATATACACCTGCGGTAATGGTCAAATGTGACCGACGCAGTATCAGAAGAATCAGAAGATAGATAGATAGATAGATATAGATAGATAGATAGATAGATAGATAGATAGATAGATAGATAGATAGATAGATAGATAGATAGATAGATAGATAGATAGATAGATAGATAGATAGATAGATAGATAGATAGATAGATAGTATATATATAGAAAGAAAGAATAGTGGTGTTGAACATCAAAAACACACCAACAGTGGTTGCTTACGGGTTAAACCACTTGCCTCTGATGCTAGAGACCCATGGTTCGATTCCCGTACAGTTTAGTATCCGAAGAACATGTTCCACTGGCATCATTTGTTGGGTTGAATGTCACAAAGTGCACGACCTTCGGATCAGGACGATAACTGGAGCCCCACCCAACCAACCCCCCCTGCATAAAAGAATAATCTCGCAAATAAGACCTTGCAGGTAAACCTTAGCCGGCGCTGACACAGATGACAGACGCCAGAGGTATGGCAATAGCTCCCCTTTACTTTTGTAAGGCAAGCAAATAAAAAATGAAACAAGAGGGTCAAGATGGCCCTTCATCGCTCACAAGATGATCATAGGTAATGTTTAGAAAACAAGAGTTGGCATTAGATGCTAGGCATACGAGACAGGGGTTCCCTGTGACAATACAGAGCTGACTTGTTTGTCACTATTTGGACTCCTTGTGGACACTGATAGTCAGGTCCTAGTGCACTGGTAGGAGATGAAGCGGCTCAGTCTTACTTTCAATTAGGGGTGAAAAAGATTAATTGAAATTGTATCGTATCATGATAATTTTGCTGACGATACGCATATCGTATCGTATGGCTAATATCGCGATACCTGATGGTACACCAAAAAGTACAATTTCCAAAGAAAATGACAGCATTAACATATTTCAAAACCATTTTCATAAAAAATTACAAAGATCTTAATTGTTACTGAGAAACATTGATCACCTCTGTGACACCTATGGACATCTCAAAGAGGCTTTGTTACACAAGAATGAACTCTGAGATGGTTTTGAGCTGGTTTGAAAATTTTCAACCTGTGATTTAAGCAAGAAAGTAGCATTGTGATATGTATCATATCGTGAGGCAAGTATTGCGGTGACAGTTTTGTTACAGCCTTACTTACAATACAATACCTGGGCCTTCTGGTTTCAGGTGAGAAGATTTTTAAAGGTTCTCCCAATGTAAAACCAGTGGGCCCCAGCCTGAGGGAAGTTTTGGCCCCAGGGCTATAATTTGGACAATCTTGGTAGAGGTCAGCTAGATGAAGCTTCATACCAAACACCAAAGACCTGGGTTTCAACCAAAGAATTTTAAAGGGTTTCCCTTTATAAGTCCATGTAAAACCAGTGGGCCCCGGATCAGGGCTGTTTTTTTGCCCCAGGCCTATAATCAGGCCTCATACTGACCAAGCTTTTTCATGCCTGAAAGACCCGATTTCGCAGCCTCAACCCTCATCCTGCTGAACATGACAATCACTACCTTTACAAACGGTGTAGATCCAGATCAGATGGCTTCTTCAACAAACAGTGTAGATCCAGATCAGATGGCTTCTGAAGAAGCCATCTGATCAGGATCTACACTGTTTGTAATGCAATTTGTGAATTGAACAAATACAATACATCAAGTAATTTGATTGGTGAATAGTCTGAAATGGGTGTAGTTAAATAAGTTTATTCAGGGGATAAGCCTTAAACAGTCATTTCAAACAGAATATAGGAGGAAAAATCAAAATCTAAAAAGCCTGAAATCAAGAAAAAATCAAGCTCTAAAAGCCTGAAATCCTGCATATGCCTGAAAAATATGAGGCCTGTATAATATGAACAATCTTGGTAGAGGTCCACTTGATACAACTTCCTACCAAATATCGAAGACCTGGGCCTTCTGGTTTCAGACAAGAAGATTTTTTAATGCTTTCCCTATATAAGTCTAAGTAAAACCGATGGGGCCCGGTGCCATTTTTGGCCCCAGGACTATAATCTTAACAATCTTGGAAGAGGTTCACTAGACGAAGCTTCATGCCAAATTCAATGACCTGGGCCTTCTGGTTTCAGGCAAGAATTTTTTTAAAGGTTTTACCTAAATAAGTCTATGCAAAACTGGTGTGCCCTGGCACGGGGACATTTTTGGCCCCAGGGCTATATTTTGCAATCTTGGTGGAGGCCACTGGATACAACTTCAAACCAAATTTCAAACAAATGGGCCATCTGGTTTCAGACAAGGAGATTTTAAAGGTTTTCCCTATGTTTACAAGTCTACGTAAAAGCAGTGGGTGTCAGCCCTGGGGTATTTTTGGCCCCAGGGCTATAACTTGAATAATCTTGGTAGAGGTCCACTAGATAAAGCTTTATACCAAATATCAAAGACCAGGGCCTTCTGGTTTCAGACAAGAAGTTTCTGAAGGTTTTCCGTGTGTAAGTGTATGTAAAACTGGTGGCCCCTGGCACAGGAGGATTTTTGGCCCCAGGGCTATAATTTGAACAATCTTGGTAGAGGCCCAGTAGATATAACTTCATACCAAATATCAAACACCAGGGCCATCTGGTTTCAGACAAGAAGATTTTTAAAGGTTTTCCCTATATAAGTCTATGTAAAACTGGTGGGCCCCGGAATGGGGGCATTTTTGGCCCCAGGGCTATAATTTGAACAAGCAAATTCGTTGAATTGTTATCCCCCGCCGAATGGGTTTTTCGTGTAGAATGGCAAGAAAATATATCTGGCCAAAATTGAGAAAAAAAAAATTGCGCGTGCATCACGGCAGCATACCGTAATGATCCGGCTATAAGACGATTTGGCTATAAGACGGGGGGTATTTTTTGGCTTTTCTTTGGGTGATTTTTGCTTAGTCTCGACTATAAGACGGGTATAAATTCTAACAATCTGACGAGGGTTGCGCGGATGTAGAAAGTGCCGAACATTTCAGAGTGAGACACTGGTTGATCAATTTCGCTCGGTGTTTTGCGGTCGCGAAATCTAATGACAATGACGACTTTACTAAAATAAAATTTATATTAGACCGACTTCAATGATAAACAGATAGTTGTAGGTACCTAGCAAGTCCCTGAATAAATTTTCTTACCTAGAATTTTTAATCACTTATATTTTGTGTCTGAAATTTGAGTTTATTAACGTCACAACTTTCGCCTCATTAATATTCATGAACTCATTATCATAAACCAATGAAGAAAGGAAAGTAAAATGATTGACAGTAACTGAGGGAAGCAACTACGCATAACTGGCATTTTCTACAGTTTAATACATGTGCGTCGGCATACATTTGATATCTCCCGATTTCATCGAAATAACAGGATTTCGAACCCTATCTCCCGGTCTTCCACCCGATGGCCCCAATCTCCTGACAAGACAATTTTCCTTAATAAATATTTTGCCGCCCGACCATTCTAGTATTTACGGCAGTAAAATACCTATGCGGTTGACAGATTTACACCTGTGGTGAACTGCTGACGCGTGTAAACATTATCGGACAGTTAATAAGGTGATTAACTCTGCAGGGAGTTATTGGATAATTGGTGTGTTTATATAAGAGATTAAATAGATTAAAAAAAAACAGGCCATTGCTAATCAAGAGTGATATAGGAAGAGACAGAATAGCCTGTGCAGCCATAATGTTTAATACACATGCGGTCATGGTCAAAATGTGACCGACGCAGTATCTGTAGATAGATAGATAGATAGATAGATAGATAGATAGATAGATAGATAGATAGATAGATAGACCGGAGATTTATTTTGCTGCATTGGGCTTTTATGGAAAAATATAATAACAATAATAAAAAAAACCGTAAGGCATCATCACTTATTTTCTTATGCAAATGGAGTGAAACTTTCGCCTCATTAATATTTATGAACTCATTATCATAAACCAATGAAAATTCGCGCGTGCTTATTACGTTCCGGGGCACCTTCCGGGGAATGTATCCATTGAAAACGCATGGGAATAAATCCAATTATGATAAAAAAAAAAAACTTTAGGCTTGAATTATAACTGTTCTTCACGATCTTTTGGTTTCTTTTACCGATGTTTATTATTATTTATTTGGAATCACGCTCCCGCTCATCACTTCACAGACCCATAGTTACGCAACAGGTATACACAAGTATTTACCGCACGTGATTTTCCTTCCGTTCTTTGCGGAAAATTTCAAGGATGCCCGAGATCTCGGTTATAAGACGGGTGTAAAAATTAGGGGGTATTCTGGCGGTAAAAAACCCCGTCTTATAGCCGGATCATTACGGTAATAATACATATTTATTTCAAGTTTCATTTTATTCCATGCAATAGTTGCTGAGAAGCGGTTCCAGACAAAGTGAGACGACGAAAAATCCAGAATTTTAATCATTTAAGGGGCCATAACTCTGGGCGTAAAAAGTCAAACCGAAAAAAAATTTGTGCGTGCATCACCACAGCATAATAATACATATTTATTTCAAGTTTCATTTAATTCCATGCAATAGTTGCTGAGAAACAGTTCCCGACAAAAAAGTGAGACGACGAAAAATCCAGAATTTCAATCATTTAAGGGGCCATAACTCGGGATGTAAAAAGTAAATCCGGAAAAAAAAATGCGCGTGCATCACCACAGCATAATAATACATATTTATTTCAAGTTTCATTTAATTCCATGCAATAGTTGCTGAGAAACGGTTCCGGACAAAGTGAGACGACGAAAAATCCAGAATTTCGATCATTTAAAGGGCCATAACTCTGGATATAAAAAGTCAATCCAGAAAAAAATTGCACGTGCATCACCGCAGCATAATAATACATATTTGTTTCACGTTTCATTTAATTCCATGCAATAGTTGCTGAGAAACAGTTCCGGACAAAGTGAGATGACGAAAAAATCCAGAATTTCAATCATTTAAGGGGCCATAACTCTGGATGTAAAAAGTCAATCCGAAAAAAAATTGCGCGTGCATCACTGCAGCATAATAATACATATTTATTTCACGTTTCATTTAATTCCATGCAATAGTTGCTGAGAAACGGTTCCGGACAAAGTGAGACGACGAAAAATCCAGAATTTCAATCATTCAAGGGGCCATAACTCTGGATGTAAAAAGTCAATACGAAAAAAAATTGCGTGTGCATCACCACAGCATAATAATACATATTTATTTCAAGTTTCATTTAATTCCATGCAATAGTTGCTGAGAAACGGTTCCGGACAAAGTGTGACTGACGGACGGAAGGATGGACGGACGGACAACGCCAAATCTATATCCCTCCGCCTTCGGCTATGCTGCGAAACGGTTCCGGACAAAGTGAGACAACGAAAAATCCAGAATTTCGATCATTTAAGGGGCCATAACTCTGGATGTAAAAAGTCAATCCAGAAAAAAATTGCGCGTGCATCACCGCAGCATAATAATACATATTTATTTCACGTTTCATTTAATTCCATGCAATAGTTGCTGAGAAACAGTTCCCGACAAAAAAGTGAGACGACGAAAAATCCAGAATTTCAATCATTTAAGGGGCCATAACTCTGGATGTAAAAAGTAAATCCGGAAAAAAAATGCGCGTGCATCACCACAGCATAATAATACATATTTATTTCAAGTTTCATTTAATTCCATGCAATAGTTGCTGAGAAACGGTTCCGGAAAAAGTGAGACGACGAAAAATCCAGAATTTCGATCATTTAAAGGGCCATAACTCTAGATGTAAAAATTCAATCCAGAAAAAAATTGCGCGTGCATCACCGCAGCATAATAATACATATTTATTTCACGTTTCATTTAATTCCATGCAATAGTTGCTGAGAAACAGTTCCGGACAAAGTGAGATGACGAAAAAATCCAGAATTTCAATCATTTAAGGGGCCATAACTCTGGATGTAAAAAGTCAATCCGAAAAAAAAATTGCGCGTGCATCACTGCAGCATAATAATACATATTTATTTCAATTTTCATTTAATTCCATGCAATAGTTGCTGAGAAACGGTTCCGGACAAAGTGAGACGACCAAAAATCCAGAATTTCAATCATTCAAGGGGCCATAACTCTGGATGTAAAAAGTCAATACAAAAAAAAAATTGCGCGTGCATCACCACAGCATAATAATACATATTTATTTCAAGTTTCATTTAATTCCATGCAATAGTTGCTGAGAAACGGTTCCGGACAAAGTGTGACGGACGGACGGAAGGACGGACAACGCCAAAACTATATCCCTCCGCCTTCGGCTATGCTGAGAAACGGTTCCGGACAAAGTGAGACGACGAAAAATCAAGAATTTCGATCATTTAAGGGGCCATAACTCTGGATGTAAAAAGTCAATCCAGAAAACAATTGCGCGTGCATCACCGCAGCATAATAATACATATTTATTTCACGTTTCATTTAATTCCATGCAAAAGTTGCTGAGAAACAGTTCCGGACAAAGGGAGATGACGAAAAAATCCAGAATTTCAATCATTTAAGGGGCCATAACTCTGGATGTAAAAAGTCAATCCAGAAAAAAATTGTGCATGCATCACCGCAGCATAATAATACATATTTATTTCACGTTTCATTTAATTCCATGCAATAGTTGCTGAGAAACAGTTCCGGACAAAGTGAGATGACGAAAAAATCCAGAATTTCAATCATTTAAGGGGCCATAACTCTGGATGTAAAAAGTCAATCCGAAAAAAAATTGCGCGTGCATCACTGCAGCATAATAATACATATTTATTTCAATTTTCATTTAATTCCATACAATAGTTGCTGAGAAACGGTTCCGGACAAAGTGAGACGACGAAAAATCCAGAATTTCAATCATTCAAGGGGCCATAACTCTGGATGTAAAAAGTCAATACGAAAAAAATTGCGCGTGCATCACCACAGCATAATAATACATATTTATTTCAAGTTTCATTTAATTCCATGCAATAGATGCTGAGAAACGGTTCCGGACAAAGTGTGACGGACGGACGGAAGGATGGACGGACGGACAACGCCAAAACTATATCCCTCCGCCTTCGGCGGGGGATAACAATCTTGGTAGAGGTCCACAAGGTGAAGCTTCAAACCAAATATCAAAGACCTGGGCCTTCTGGTTTCAGAGAAGAAGATTTTTCTAAGTTTTCATTAAAATGATATATTTTTAGCTTAGATCTGTGACCTAGATGTGCAATGGACCTGAACAATTTGAACAACTTTGGAAGGGGACCACCTAAGGATGGATGTAAAAAGTCAATCCAGAAAAAAATTGCGCGTGCATCACCGCAGCATAATAATACATATTTATTTCACGTTTCATTTAATTCCATGCAATAGTTGCTGAGAAACAGTTCCGGACAAAGTGAGATGACGAAAAAATCCAGAATTTCAATCATTTAAGGGGCCATAACTCTGGATGTAAAAAGTCAATCCGAAAAAAAATTGCGCGTGCATCACTGCAGCATAATAATACATATTTATTTCAATTTTCATTTAATTCCATGCAATAGTTGCTGAGAAACGGTTCCGGACAAAGTGAGACGACGAAAAATCCAAAATTTCAATCATTCAAGGGGCCATAACTCTGGATGTAAAAAGTCAATACGAAAAAAATTGCGCGTGCATCACCACAGCATAATAATACATATTTATTTCAAGTTTCATTTAATTCCATGCAATAGATGCTGAGAAACGGTTCCGGACAAAGTGTGACGGACGGACGGAAGGATGGACGGACGGAAGGATGGACGGACGGACAACGCCAAAACTATATCCCTCCGCCTTCGGCGGGGGATAACAATCTTGGTAAAGGTCCACAAGGTGAAGCTTCAAACCAAATATCAAAGACCTGGGCCTTCTGGTTTCAGAGAAGAAGATTTTTCTAAGTTTTCATTAAAAAAGTCTATTTTTAGCTTAGATCTGTGACCTAGATGTGCAATGGACCTGAACAATTTGAACAACTTTGGAAGGGGACCACCTAAGGATCATTCATGTGAAGTTTGGTAAAAATCAGATAAGTGGTTCAGGAAGAGATGTCGTTTGAAGAAATTGTTTACATAAGGATGCATGCACGGACGAAGGACAAAATGTGATCACAAAAGCTCACCTAGTCACTACATGACAGGTGAGCTAAAAAATGATCTGAGACTCTTTAAACGAGAAATGGACTTGTCCAAAATATAGCAATGGAAGAGTCCACCAGTATACAATGGGTTAAGAATAATGATATATTGTAACAATAACATGGTTCAAGAAGAACTTTTTTTATTTTGGTTTTACGTCGCTTTCAAGATTATTTCACTCATATCGAGCCGATCGTTAATCAGGTGGACGAAAACCGGAGTACTCGGAGAAAAACCACCGGACCTTCCGTTGCAGAACTGGGCGTCTCACATGTCACCTGAGCGAGGCTCGAACCACAGCGGTGAGAGACCTAATGATTAAGAGTCAGCGCTACTAACTACTAGGCAAAAGAGGCCCATTTCAAGAAGAACTACTGGGTTAATTATTCAAGGGTAATTTTCTGTAATCATAGATACATGTATTAACTATGTAATGATCCCCTATAGAATCAAGTGAAACAACCTTAAACTGGAGGCCCAAAAAATACTTACACACAATTGGGCCAACATTCATGCCATAGTCGACCAGCTGTTGTCGAAGTTCATCATCTGTGAGAGAGGCTATGTCTTCCATTATCACAGCTACCTGAAGACATGAAATATGTAACCGTATGAACAGCTGCTGTATTTTCATTTCCCGGAAATTTCTTATCCATCCAGCAATGGACAGCATAGCTGCACATAAATCAGTGACTGGGCATCATATATAAGCCAATTTAGTAGTAGTAAAACTTCAGAAACAAAATACCATTTGAAGTACACTGCAGTAGCCATATAAGCTTCGTATCAATAATCATGAAAACATGCCTACATGTAAATAAACTTGACCCCTTGAGCCCCACTTTCATACAGTAAAACTGGGGTTAACAGGGGTATACCAATATACCATATTTTTCTTATTACTGCTCCAAAAGCAGAAATAAAAAAATATCAAAGTCTTCCATCTTAAAAGGACTTCGGAAACTATGGGGGGTTTTATGCCTCAATTTTGAAAGCTTCTGCAAGCGTCTGTAGTGTGTATATATGGAATTGACCTAATGTATACTAAAAACTGACGTATGTCGAACATCATGGCATTTACCAAATGTAGAAGGATGGCACACTAGTAGAAAAATTCCACATTGAAGTGGGCGGGGGTGATAATTTTTGAAAAAAATATAAGGTAAAAAAATGACAATTCCATGTTTCATTTTCAAGTTGATATCAAGTTAGGGCTATTACAACTCAAAATTTTAACATATAGTGCTATGCACACATAAAACGCAGGTGCACTACTTCAATGCATTTTACACCAGGAGGTACAGTGCTCATCACAAATGGACACACCTGTACATAAATAATAATATTAGATATACACCTGTTATTTATAGAAGACAGGTAGCCTGCTCATTCAGGTATAACATACCTGTATTCTGTATGTACACTATATATGCTCAGCCATGCATAAATATGTCCTTAGTTTAAAAATAAACCCTACTGTATAATGATACAGTATAGTTCCAAATCCTGTGAAGTTTTTCAATGATAGCGCTAAGCATGCTTGTTGGTTTTTAGGATTTTTCACAGCCTTCCCCCCCTTGCCCAAACACGACAGTTGGTCAGAGGATGTATAAGTTAAAAATACAAATGTATGCCAAATTGTTTTATTGGGCAAGGGGGGGGAACATATACTTATTTAAAAGTTTCTGTTTCCTATGCAACTTTATAGAAACTTGACTCAATTAAGCCAAAAATCAACAAAATTAATATTTGAGCTGTAGACCAAAATGCATATCATAATAGAACAAAGTGTTACCTTTAAGTTGCCTCTGTGATGAGTTCGTTTGGTTAAATTTGAGAATTTTATAATTTCCGGGGCAAATGTCTTAACAAAGTTTCCGAAGTCCTTTCCGTTTTTTTCTGCGGTAAAATTTACAATGTATTTGTATAGGCATATTTTCGTAATGGTATTTTCGTTTGTTTGATTTGATGTTTAACGTCCCTGTCAACACTATAAAGGTCATTTCGGAGATGTTGCTTCCAATTTTGTGGGACTTTTACCCGCCATTGAGATGAAATGACATCTCAAGCCCTGTCGCCCAATGAAACTAATCGGGTTTATAAGCATGGACGATCCGACTCGCACCTCTTTGCCTGGGCAGGCTTAGATCCTCTAAGCGGTTTACCTGTACTCGTGTGCGGTCAAATTCAACTCTGCTCGGAAGTACCATGCAGCCCATTTAATTATTTCTTCAAGCCCCAATGTTTGGGGCCTGTTGGTATTTCGTAAAATACATTCATTACTGAATAAAATAGCAAAACATGAGTGATTGTATATTTAATCGTACCATATACGGTACATAAATCCTAAAGTTACGAAGGGAACTCAAATTTGGGTCGTATTTACACAGCTCGCGTGACTGGCCATAGGGAAAGTCCATCTACAACTGTCAGCAACAGAATGTAACTGACAGTTTGCTAGAGACTAACATAGCCAACGGCTAAAGTATAAGTATAACATTCCAGCTGTATGACTACTACTCTCTGTGATCATATTATTTTCCTTTGAAGTCTATTGTGACAACAAGAATTATCCAAATGTGTTTTCACACCAGCACTGGTAGTTTGACATGTACGCTGCTGTTTGTCCCCACTTCAACAAACATAAATAACATTGTCGGTGAAGGCAGACTGATGTGCAGGCTGATTTGTGTCTTTGCTGGCCGCACAATTTTTACTGTGCAACTTTCATCACAGTACATCATTTTTAGTGCAATCAGTGGAAATTTTTCCGAGACTTTTGCATAAAACTTGGGAAATTTGTTATAAAATTTTGGAATATTTATATCTAAATTGTGAAAAATAGGGGCCGATTTGGCCCCAAATTTGCACTAGGAAAATCCCTGAGTCACTGATCAGGCTGCCGACATGGGCAAGCAAAACATGACTATATAAGACCACAAAAGAAACACAAGAATTCCATTGAAGGCTATGTCGCGCCTGTGGGGGCGCAAAGTCACCCAATCATGATATGTTGGTCAAGGTCAAACATAGATGCTTGCATAAAAGTTTCCATTCTTAAATGCAAGCTTGTACTAAGTATCATTAATGAAGCTGTAATAATTCTTGAGAAATGAACTTAACCATTAGGGTGAACGCTAGGATGGTCGCAATATTTTACAAAGCCGGTGAACCATGAAATTTTGGTCAAGGTCAAATCTGGATGCTTGCATTTAAGTTGCCATCCCCAGATTCAAGTTTGTACCAAATATCATTAATGAAGCTCTTAAAGGTCTTGAGAAATAAACTTGACCATTAGGGTGAACGCTAGGTTGGTCGCAATATTTTACGAAGTCAGTGAACCATGAAATATAGCCTTTTATATAGGTCAAGGTCAAATATGGATGCTGGCATTTAAGTAACCATCCCCAGATACAAATTTGTACCAAGTATCATTAATAAAGCTCTTATAGTTCATGAGAAATAAACTTGACCATTAGGGTGAACGCTAGGGTGGTTGCAATATTTTACAAAGTCAGTGGACCATGAAATGTACCGGTTTGTCAAGGTCAAATATGGATGCTTGCATTTAAGTTGCCATCCACAGATACAAGTTTGTACCAAATATCATTAATGAAGTTCTTATAGTTCTTGAGAAATAAACTTGACCATTAGTGTGAACGCTAGGGCGGTCACAATATTTTACAAAGTCAGTGAACCATGAAATATAGGTCAAGGTCAAATATGGATGCTTGCATTTAAGTAACCATCCCCAGATACAAGTTTGTACCAAGTATTATTAATGAAGCTCTTATTGTTCTTGACAAATAAACTTGACCATTAGGGTGAACGCTAGGGTGGTCACAATATTTAACGAAGTCAGTGAACCATGAAATGTAGGTCAAGGTCAAATATGGATGCTTGCATTTAAGTTGCCATCCACAGACAAAAATTTGTACCAAGTATCATTAATGAAGCTCTTATAGTTCTTAAGAAATAAACTTGAACCTTTGGGTGAATGCTAGGGTGGTTTCAAATGATGACGCCTTGACAAACGGACAAAAAACCGGGCGCCTATAACGCGCCATGCTAATAGCAGGCGTGACAAAAATTAGATTCTCAGAGCTGAAGTCTGCCCATGGAAGGTTTTTATTTGTCAAAAAAAAAATCTTGGTCTGTATGAAAACAACAAGAGAACCATTAGGTCCTGGTCGCTCCCCTGAGCCCTGTGCAAATTCGGTAGTACCCAATCACCTGATGCTATATACCAAGTTTCAAAACAATCAGCTAAGTGATTCTGGAGATGAAGATTTTTTTTAGGTTTTTACCATAATAGGGCATGGTGCCATCTTGGTCACATGACCATTCAACTAAATTGGTATAACTCCATGTCCATTATATAAAATTCAAATGAAATTGGCCCAGTGGTTTCAGGGAAAATATATTTTGAAATGTCAATGTACCTGCAATCCAAGTGACTTTGTGCTAAGGCCATCAAATGACCTTGACCTTTTAGCATTCATTTTGTATGTATTCTCATGTCACAGACCCCAATATTTTTCGAAAAATGCATTGTTCCACCTTTTCATCCATTTAAAAGCCATATCAACCAATTAGACCTTGATGTAAAATAGGTCACGGTCAACCTAGTTTCATCATTGTTGCAAACTTGCAAATACACAGTCACACAATGCTACATACCAAGTTTAAGGACAATCGGCCTATTAGTTCTGGAGAAAAAGCTTTTCAAGGTTTTTACCATATTAAGGCATGGGGGTCATCGTGGTCATGTGACCCGGAACATTTGAATAAATTAAAAAAAAAAAAAATTTCCCTTACAGTCCTTAAGCTTCATGTAAAATTTAAATAAAATGGCCCAGTGGTTTTAGAGAAAATGTATTCTGACTAGAATTTGTTTTTCTACAAAAACAAAGATGTTTCTCCCCTTTTTGACCTCTAAGTATGACCTTGACATTGGAGGTATTGATCTGGGTCTTGTGTGAAACACATCATCTAATGCAGATGAACATTTCTGCAAAGTAACTTTAAGTTCATAGAGAAATAATAAAGTTATTGACCGTACACAAAAAAGCCCTTCTTGTACCTATGACCTCTAAGTATGGCCTTGACCTTTGAGGTACAACACATCGTCTCATGATGGTTAACATTTCAGCCAAGTAATTTCATAATCCATCAAAGAATAAGAAAGTTATTGCTGTCCATTTTTTTTTTACCTTTGACCTCTAGGTCTGACCTTCACATTGGAGGTATGGGCCTTAGTCTTGCACATGTCTCATCATCTAATGAATGTGAACATTTCTGCATGGTTACTTTAAAATGTCCATCCAGAAATAAAAAAGTTATTGACTGGACACAAAAAAGATACTTTCTTTTACCTCTGATCTCTAGTATGACCTTGACCTTGGAGGTACAGACCTGGGTCTAGCGTGCAACACATTGTCTCATGATGGTTAACATTTCTGCCAAGTAATTTCACAATATATCCAGGAAAAAGAAAGTTATTGACTGAACAATAAAAAAGGCCCTTTTTTGACCTTCTACCTCTTAGTATGACCTTGACCTTTGACGTACAAACAAGGGTCTTGCACGCAACACATCGTCTCATGTTGGTTAACGCTTCCGCGCCAAGTAATTTCAAAATCCATCTACAAATAACCAAACACGAAAAAAGGCCCCCTTTTTTACCTTTGACCTCTAAGTATGACCTTGACCTTTGAGGTACCGATATGGTCATCCACGCAACACATCGTCTCATGGTGGTTAACATTTCTGCCAAGTAATTTCAAAATCTATCTAAAAATAAGAAAGAAATTGACTGAACACAAACAAGAGGGCCCAGAGGGCCCTGGTTCGCTCACCTGATCCAAAGCATTGCAAGTGGGCCCTGGGCAGGGTCAATTTTGGCCCCAGGGCTAAAATTTGAACAATCTTGGTAGAGGTCCACAAGATGAAGCTTCATATCTAATATGAAAGACCTGGGCTTTCTGGTTTCAGAGAAGAAGATTTTAAAGGTTTACCCTGCATATAGAAGTCTATGTAAAACAAGATTTTCCCTATATAAGTCTATGTTAAACCAAAGGGCCCCGGAGCGGGGGCATTTTTAGCCCCAGGGCTATAATTTGAACAATCTTGGTAGAGGTCCACTAGCTGAAGCTTCATAACAAATATCAAAGACCTAAGCCTTGTGTTTCAGAGAAGATGATTTTTAAAGATTTTCCCTATATAAGTCTATGTAAAACCAAAGGGCCACATGGCGGGGGCATTTTTGGTCTCAGGGCTATAATTTGAATAATCTTTATAGAGGTCCACTAGCTGAAGCGTCATAACAAATATCGAAGACCTAAGCCTTGTGGTTTCAGAGAAGAAGATTTTTCAAGATTTTCCCTATATAAGTCTATGTAAAACCAAAGGGCCCCGGAGCGGGGGCATTTTTGGCCCCAGGGCTATAATTTGAACAATCTTGGTAGAGGTCCACAAGATGAAGCTTCATACCAAATATCAAAGACCTGGGCCTTGCAGTTTCAGAGAAGAAGATTTTTCAATATTTTCCCAATATAAGCCTATGTAAAAAAAAAGGGCCCTGGTGCGGGGGCATTTTTGGCCCCAGCACTATCATTTGAACAATCTTGGTAGAGGTCCACTAGATGAAGCTTCATACCAAATATCAAAGACCTGGGCCTTGCAGTTTCAGAGAAGAAGATTTTTAAAGATTTTCCCTATATAAGCCCATGTAAAACCAAAGGGCCCCCGTGCGGAGGCATTTTTAGCTTCAGCACTATAATTTGAACAATCTTGGTAGGGGTCCACTAGATAAAGCTTCATACCTAATATCAAAGACCTGGGCCTTGCGGTTTCAGAGAAGAAGATTTTTTAAGATTTTCCATATATAAGTCTATGTAAAACCAAAGGGCCCCCCTGCGGGGGCATTTTTGGCCCCAGCACTATAATTTGAACAATCTTGGTAGGGGTCCACTAGATGAAGCTTCATACCAAATATCAAAGACCTGGGCCTTGCGGTTTCAGAAGAAGATTTTTCAAGATTTTCCCTATATAAGCCCATGTAAAACCAAAGGGCCCCCGTGCGGGGGCATTTTTAGCTCCAGCACTATAATTGGAACAATCTTGGTAGGGGTCCACTAGATGAAGCTTCATACCAAATATCAAAGATCTGGGCCTTGCGGTTTCAGAGAAGAAGATTTTTCAAGATTTTCCCTATATAAGCCCATGTAAAACCAAAGGGCCCCGTGCGGGGGCATTTTTGGCCCCAGCACTATAATTTGAACACTCTTGGTAGGGGTCCACTAGATGAAGCTTCATACCAAATATCAAAGACCTGGGCCTTGCGGTTTCAGAGAAGAAGATTTTTTAAGTTTTCGGTGAAAAAATCTATTTTTGGCTACTGTGACCTATATGTGCAATGGACCGGAACCATTTGAACAACTTTGAAAGGGGACCACCTCAGGATCATTCCTGTGAAGTTTGGTCAAAATCCGATCAGTGGTTTAGGAGGAGATGTCGTTTGAAGAAAAGTTTACGGACGCACGCACGCACGACGGACGACGGACAAAAAGTGATCCCAAAAGCTCACCTTGTCACTACGTGACAGGTGAGCTAAAAAGGCCCCTTTTTTAACTTTAACCTCTATCTTGACCTTTGAGGTACCAAACTGGGTCATGCGTTCCAACACATCGTCTCATGGTGGTTAACATTTCTGCTAAGCAATGTCAAAACCCATCAAAAAATAAGAAAGCTATTGACCAAACACGAAAAAATGCCCCTTTTTTTACCTTTGACCTCTATGTTTGACCTTGACCTTTGAGGTACCAAATTGAATCATGCCTGCAACACATCATCTCATGGTGGTTAACATTTCTGCCAAGTAATTTCAAAATCCATCAAAAAATAAGAAAGTTATTGACCAAACACGAAAAAAGGCCCCTTTTTTTAACTATGACCTCTAAGTATGACATTGACCTTTGAGCTACCGACCTGCCTCATGCGCGCCACACATCGTCTCATGGTTGTTAATATTTCTGCCAAGTAATTTCAAAATCCATTTGAAAATAAGAAAGTTATTGACCAGACACTATTTGCCCATACATACATACCGACAAACTTCCAAGGGAGATAACTCAAAAAGAACAAATGCGAGAGTCAACGTTCTTGCGCACTGCACGTCGTCTAATATTGATTAGCATTTATATTAAGTTTCGTTAACAAAGCTTGAGCGGTTTTCAAGTCATAAAGCAGACACGATTTTGTGACAGACGGTCAGACAGACGCCCGGGGGAAAAACAATATGTCTCTCCGAAAAAAAATTTTCGGGGGAGACATAATATATCAATGTTTCCTGAAAAGACAAGGAGGTCAACATTTCCCTAGCCAGCCTCGGTAGCTCAGTCGGATGCGCGTCTGACTGGTTATCAGGGGGACGCGGGTTCGATACCTGCCGGGGTCGGCAACATTCTTACATGGAGATTGATCAGGAAATCTTTTCTAGGGTCTGCTGATTCAAGAAGGGCAGTTGTCAGTTTCTGGTGAAAGAATGTGCACTGTACTGGTTAACCGCTTACGTATAAGTCTGCCCAGCCAAAGTGTGGATAGGTAAACTGACCGGCTCAAAAATGACCTAAAATTGTGTTGACTGGGCTGTTTAACTCCAAAACAAACAAACAACATTTCCCGATGGTGTAAGATTTTCGGCATATCTTAACCAGTCAGGTGCATAACCTGAACAAGTTAAAAAAAATAACTCATTTGGGTTATATTTGGTTTTTCGAGAATCGGTAAAAATCGGCCTAGTATTTCTTTTCTTTTTTTGAAATGCGGCATTTTGTGTCATTATAACGTTATCGCGAGATTCCACGAGAAGCACTCTTTTTAACAAAATTGTGGATTCGTCAACATGATCGAGTTTTCATTCAGAAAAAAATCGTTTTTTGAGTGGATTTTGAGCGCCAAAACGGTAAAATTAATGGCTTTAAAAACTTGAATTCTCACCTTATCGCAATTTTGCCGCATGTGGCGACAATTTTAAAATGGAAAGAAAACTTTAATTTGATGATTGAAATCGAAATTCTTTGTATGCATCGTCAAAAATTGTACGCACGAGTTTCAAACAAGAGTGGGGTGACGAGAATATTAACGCATTCACGTTAATATTTTCATATTTTTCAATTTAATATAATCCTAAAGAACTTGTGACATAACCTAAACAAGTTATTTTCTATAGCCTCACTTTGAAATTCAATGGCGGTATGTGACTTTATAACTGTAACAGGTAATAACTAGAAATGGTGTTTGTAAAACACAATGCCCCCAACCTTTGCTTGACCTTAGCTGGCAAAATATTCAACAAATATTGTTAAAGACTCAAAAACATACAACAAGAATTCCCCCAAAGGCTATGTCACGCCTGTGGGGGCGCAAAGTCACCAAACCATGAAATCTAGGTCAAGGTCAAACATGGATGCCTGCATAAAAATTTCACTCCTAGTTGCAAGCATGTACCAAGTAACTCTTAAAAACAGACTCTTACGTCAGGGTCAAAGTTAGGGTTGTCACACTATTTTACAAAGTCAGTGAACCATAAAATGTAGGTCAAGGTCAGAAATGGATACTTGCATTGAAGTTTCAATTCCTAAATGCAAGCATGTACCAAATACAATTAATGAAGCTCTAATAGATCTTGAGAAATTGACTCTTACATTAGATAGAAAGTCAGGGTGGTCGCAATAATTCACAAAGTCAGTGAACCATGAAATATGGGTAAAAGTCAAATATGGATGCTTGCATTGCAGTTGCAATTCCTAGATGCAAGTTTGTACCAATTATAATTTAAAAAACTTTAATAGTTTTCGAGAAATGGTGAAAGTCAGGGTGGTCGCAATAATTCACAAAGTCAGTGAACCATGAAATATAGGTCAATGTCAGATATGGATGCTTGCGTTGAAGTTGCAATGCCTGGATGCAAGTTTGTATCAAGAATGATTAATGAAGCTCTAATAGTTCTCAAGATATGGACTTGCTGACAAGATTTTATTAAACAAGAGGGCCCAGAGGGCCCTGGTTCGCTCACCTGATCCAATGTATAACAAGTGGGCCCCGGGCAGGGTCAATTTTGGCCCCAGGTCTATAATTTGAACAATCTTGGTAGAGGTCCACAAGATGAAGCTTCATATCGAATATGAAACACCTGGGCTTTGTGGTTTCAGAGAAGATTTTAAAGGTTTACCCTGCATATGGAAGTCTATGTAAAACAAGATTTTCCCTATATAAGTCTATGTTAAACCAAAGGGCCGCGGAGCAGGGGCATTTTTGGCCCCAGGGCTATAATTTGAACAATCTTGGTAGAGGTCCACTAGCTGAAGCTTCATAACAAATATCAAAGACCTAAGCCTTGTGTTTCAGAGAAGATGATTTTTAAAGATTTTCCCTATATAAGTCTATGTAAAACCAAAGGGCCACATGGCGGAGGCATTTTTGGTCTCAGGGCTATACCGGTAATTTGAACAATCTTTATAGAGGTCCACTAGCTGAAGCTTCATAACAAATATCGAAGACCTAAGCCTTGTGGTTTCAAAGAAGAAGATTTTTCAAGATTTTCCCTACATGTATATACGTCTATGTAAAACCAAAGGGCCCCGGAGCGGGGGCATTTTTGGCCCCAGGGCTATAATTTGAACAATCTTGGTAGAGGTCCACAAGATGAAGCTTCATACCAAATATCAAAGACCTGGGCCTTGCAGTTTCAGAGAAGAAGATTTTTCAAGATTTTCCCTATATAAGCCCATGTAAAACAAAAGGGCCCTGGTAAGGGGGCATTTTTGGCCCCAGCATTATAATTTGAATAATCTTGGTAGGGGTCCACTAGATGAAGCTTCATACCAAATATCAAAGACCTGGGCCTTGGGGTTTGAGAGAAGAAGATTTTTAAAGATTTTCCCTATATAAGACCATGTAAAACCAAAGGGCCCCCGTGCGGGGGCATTTTTGGCCCCAGCACTATAATTTGAACAATCTTGGTAGGGGTCCACTAGATGAAGCTTCATACCAAATATCAAAGACCTGGGCCTTGCGGTTTCAGAGAAGAAGATTTTTAAAGATTTTCCCTATATAAGCCCATGTAAAACCAAAGGGCCCCCGTGCCGGGGCATTTTTGGCCCCAGCACTATAATTTGAACAATCTTGGTAGGGGGTCCACTAGATGAAGCTTCATACCAAATATCAAAGACCTGGGCCTTGCGGTTTCAGAGAAGAAGATTTTTAAAGATTTTCCCTATATAAGCCCATGTAAAACCAAAGGGCCCCCGTGCGGGGGCATTTTTGGCCCCAGCACTATAATTTGAACAATCTTGGTAGGGGTCCACTAGATGAAGCTTCATACCAAATATCAAAGACCTGGGCCTTGCGGTTTCAGAGAAGAAGATTTTTAAAGATTTTCCCTATATAAGCCCATGTAAAACCAAAGGGCCCCCGTGCAGGGGCATTTTTGGCCCCAGCACTATAATTTGAACAATCTTGGTAGGGGTCCACTAGATGAAGCTTCATACCAAATTTGGTATTTATATCAAAGACCTGGGCCTTGCGGTTTCAGAGAAGAAGATTTTTTAAGTTTGCGGTGAAAAAAATCTATTTTTGGCTACTGTGACCTATATATGCAATGGACCGGAACCATTTGAACAACTTTGAAAGGGGACCACCTAAGGATCATTCCTGTGAAGTTTGGTCAAAATACGATCAGTGGTTTAGGAGGAGATGTCGTTTGAAGAAAAGTTTACGGACGCACGCACGCACGCACGGACGGACGCACGACGGACGACGGACAAAAAGTGATCCCAAAAGCTCACCTTGTCACTACGGGACAGGTGAGCTAAAAAAACAAGGCATCGCATGCGATACAAATCCCCTCGCACAAGACAACTTCGTGTGTGGAAAACACTGAAATGGCAAAAGTCCAACTTGCTTGAGATATTATCATATGCAACATTTGTGTAAAGTTTGTTTTTAAAAAAATCCATCCATAAATGTAGGTTCTAGAGTGATTACAATATTTCTCTAAAAATAGTCATAGGGACCTTGACTTGAGGCCATGGCCGCGAAGTAGATCTTGCTCAAGATATTATCATAAGCATCTTTTATGTGAAGTTAGATTAAAATCATAAATGTAGGCGGTAGAGCAATGACAAAGTTTTTCTAAAAATAGCCATAGTGACCTTGACCTTGAGGTCATGACCAAGCAACTCGAGATATTACCATAAGAAACATTTGTGTGAAGTTCTATTAACATCCATCAATAAATGTAGGCACTAGAGCGATGACAAAGACTTTCTAAAAATAGCCCCAGTGACCTTGACCTTGAAAGTCGAAATAGTTCGAGATATTGTCATAAGGAACATTTGTGTGAAGTTATACTGAAATCGGTGAAGAAATGTAAGCGCTAGAGCCATGTCAAAGTTTTTCTAAAAATAGCCACATTGACCTTGACCTTAAAAGTCAAACTCACTCGAGGTATTATCATAAGGAACATTTGTGTGAAGTTATATTGAAATCAGTGAAGAAATGTAGTCGCTAGGGCGATGACAGTTTTTTTCAAAAATTAGCCACAGTGACCTTGACCTTGAAAGTCACAAATCGCTCGAGATATTGTCTTAAGGAACATTTGTGTGAAATTATATTGAAATTGGTGAAGAAATGTAAGCGCTAGAGTATTGACAAAGTTTTTCTAAAAATAGTCACAGTGACCTTGACCTTGAAAATGGAACTCGCTACAGATATTGTCATAAAGAACATTTGTGTGAATCGATTTTGAAATTGGTGAAAAAATTTCGAGGTATTGTCATCAGGATCATTTGTGTGAAGTTATATTAAAATCGGTGAAGAAATGTAGGCGCTGGAGCGATAGCAAAGTTTTTTTTCTAAAAAAAGCCATTGTGACCTTGACCTTGAAAGTTGAAATGGCTTGAGATATTGTCATAAGGAACATTTGTGTGAAGTTATATTGAAATCGGTGAAGAAATGTAAGCGCTAGAGCAGTGACAAAGTTTTTCTAAAAATAGCCACAGTGACCTTGACCTTGAAAGTGGAACTCGCTAGAGATATTGTCATAAGGAACATTTGTGTGAAGTTATATTGAAATCGGTGAAGAAATGTAGGCGCTAGAGCGATGATAATTTTTTTCTCAAAATAGCTACAGTGGCCTTGACCTTGAGGTCATGACCCTGAAAGTCGAACACACTTGAGATATTGTCATAAGGAACATTTGTGTGAAGTTATATTGAAATCAGTGAAGAAATGTAGGCGCTAGAGCAATGACAATGTTTTTCTAAAAATAGCCACAGTGACCTTGACCTTGAGGTCATGACCTTGAAAGTCGCCCTCGCTCAAGATATTGTCATAAGGCACGTTTGTTTGAAGTTATATTGAAATCAGTGAAGAAATGTAGGCGCTAGAGTGATGACAAAGTTTTTCTTAAAATAACCACAGTGACCTTGACCTTGAGGTCATGACCTTGAAGTCGAACTCGCTGAGATATTGTCATAAGAAACATTTGTGTGAAGTTATATTGAAATTGGTGAAGAAATGTAGGCCCTAGAGCGATGACAAAGTTTATCTAAAAATAGCCACAGTGACCTTGACCTTGAGGTCATGACTTTGAAGTCGAACTCGCTCGAGATTTTTTTATAAGGAACATAAAATTTTGTGTGAAGTTATATTGAAATTGGTGAAGAAATGTAGGCACTAGAGCGATGACAAAGTTTTCCTAAAAATAGCCACAGTGACCTTGACCTTGAGGTCATGACCTTGAAAGTCGAACTCGCTGAGATATTGTCATAAGAAACATTTGTGTGAAGTTACATTGAAATTGGTGAAGAAATGAAGGCGCTAGAGCGATGACAAAGTTTTTCTAAAAATAGCAACAGTGACCTTGACCTTGAGGTCATGACTTTGAAGTCGAACTCGCTCGAGATTTTTTTATAAGGAACATTTGTGTGAAGTTATATTGAAATTTGTGAAGAAATGTAGGCGCAAGAGCGATGACAAAGTTTTTCTAAAAATAGCCACAGTGACCTTGACCTTGAGGTCATGACCTTGAAAGTCGAACTCGCTTGATTTTTTTTAAGGAACATTTGTGTGAAGTTATATTGAAATTGGTGAAGAAATGTAGGCGCTAGAACGATGACAAAGTTTTTCACAAATTACCAAAATGACAAAGGGCCATAACTCACAAAGTATTTTTCGGAATTTTGTCATAAGTTAATCAGTTCATCTACTCATCACCACCAATATATTCACCAACTTTCAAGGCTCTAGCTCCAATAGTTTTTGAGAAATCTTGCTGACAAAATTTTATTAAAAAAATTTCAAAGGGCAATAACTCTTAAAAGGGGCATAATCCGGACAAGAAAAAAAATACGTGTCAGCTAATTTTCCATGAGGAATCCATATATGAAATTTCAAAACCCTAGAATACAGGGTTCTAAAGATATGCTTTGCATCACTTTTAGCATACATTACAATGGGCACAAATTACCAAAATGACAAAGGGCCATAACTCACAAAGTATTTTTCGGAATTTTGTCAAAAGTTAATCAGTTCATCTACTCATCACCAATCTATTCACCAACTTTCAAGGCTCTAGCTCCAATAGTTTTTGAGATATCTTGCTGACAAGATTTTATTAAAAAAATTTCAAAGGGCAATAACTCTTAAAAGGGGCATAATCCGGACGAGAAAAAAAATATGCATCAGCTAATTTTCCATCAGGAATCCATATATGAAATTTCAAAACCCTAGCATACACGGTTCTAAAGATATGCTTTGCATCACTTTTAGCATACATTACAATGGGCACAAATTACCAAAATGACAAAGGGCCATAACTCACAATGTATTTTTCGGAATTTCGTCAAAAGTTAATCAGTTCATCTACTCATCACCACCAATATATTCACCAACTTTCAAGGCTCTAGCTCCAATAATTTTTGAGATATCTTGCTGACAAAATTTTATTAAAAAAATTTCAAAGGGCAATAACTCTTAAAAGGGGCATAATCCGGACAAGAAAAAAAATACGCGTCAGCTAATTTTCCATGAGGAATCCATATATGAAATTTCAAAACCCCAGCATACACGGTTCTAAAGTTATGCTATGCATCACTTTTAGCATACATTACAATGGGCACAAATTACCAAAATGACAAAGGGCCATAACTCACAAAGTATTTTTCAGAATTTTGTCAAAAGTTAATCAGTTCATCTACTCATCACCACCAATATAATCACCAACTTTCAAGGCTCTAGCTCCAATAGTTTTTGAGATATCTTGCTGACAAGATTTTATTAAAAAAATTTCAAAGGGCAATAACTCTTGAAGGGGGCATAATCCGGACTAGAAAAAAAATACGCGTCAGCTAATTTTCCATGAGGAATCCATATATGAAATTTCAAAACCCTAGCATACACGGTTCTTTAGTTATGCTATGCATCAAAAGCGTAACGGACGGACGAACGGACGAACGAGGCAGAAGCAATATGCCCCTCCAACTTTTTCAAAGTTGGGGGCATAAAAAAATAACTTGTATAGGTTATGCACCTGACTGTTTAAGTATTTTGCACTTGTCAGATGTCGGAGGAAGGACAGTAAGTATGATATTTGTGACAAGTGTAAAATTTGCGAATCCGGGACGTTTCGCCCCCAAGACGTTTCCTCCCCTAGTCGTTTCGCCCCCAAGACGTTTCCTTCCTGGTCGTTTCGCCCCCCTAGTCATTTCGCCCACTTTTCACTCTAAGGCTAATTTTCAATGTTGAACTTTTATTAGAGGTGAGAAGAGGCAAATATTTAAGTAGCATCATCGCCCTGTCACGTCAGCCTAGGTATCTGTATCTGTTCGTTAAGGGACTTCATTCATTCTTGAACAGTATGTCTCTGATGGCGCGTGAAAAAGAGAAAGTAGGAAATATTGGAAAGAAAGAGAAATAGTGGATAGACAAGAAAGATAAAGAAATGAAAGATTCCTGCCTGCTTTTTCAAATCATCATTGGAAACCAGACCTCTCCGGCTACAGAAGCGTCGCCCAACCGGCACAGGTTCAAAAATCCCTCGGACTTTACTTTCAGACCAGCCCCTACCTGGCTGTTAAAACAAGAGAGTATACGGTCCCTGCTTGAAGGATACCAAGTCATGGGCCTCAGAAACAGATGCTGGTAAAGAATTCAAATCGGGTATAGTCCTAGGGAAGAAGCATTACTTGAATGTATCAAGCTAACCCAGGGGTGAGAACAGTCCAAAAATCTCAATCCTGAAAATCTGCTATTTGAATCCTGAAGTGACCCTAATGTTATCTTGAAATCAAAAATAAATGGATTTTTCCCCATCCAATATCAATGGAGATTAGTTGCTTCATGCTTAGTTGTAGCTAACCAATTAATTAAGACATGATAAAACTTCAAATGGACAATAATAAATGACAATTTATATGCATCATGCCAAAGCTCTCAATCCTGAAATCAGGAGTAATCCTGAACTTTCTCACCCCTGCTAACCGCGTTGCCTGATCAAGGTCTGCACTATTTGCTTACAGTTCAGGAATTACTGGGTCGGACGCCCCAAATCTGATCAGAGTATACACAAATTGCTGACAAGACATTGCTGAAAGGAATCGACTCTATCGTTGCTTCCACTTCTATTTATTACGTTGCATCGGCGTTGACGGGTCGTTGCGTAGACGACATTTTGTGGCAATACTCAACCATGTATTACCTAGTGGACACAAAATGTGTATGCAACGCCGATGCAACATTATTACGTTGCATCCGTGTTGACGCGACGTTGCATAGACGGCATTTGCGGCAATATTCAACAATGATTTACTGGCCGACTCTGTTGACGAACCAACCGACCAATTTAAAACTAGAAATGCATCCATAGGACATGGATGACCCCGCCTAAAAATATGTCTATGTTTGTATTCATCCAAAGAAAGTTTTGGACCCTATTTTCACATTTGACGTCTACGTATGACCTTGACTTGGCGGTAAGGACCTTGGTTTTGTGTGAGGCAGATTGTCTCATGATGGCCAACATTTCTGCCAAGTAATTTCAAAATCCATCCAGAGATAAGAAAGTTATTGGCTGCGTTTAAGTTTCGGATCATTTTTTTTTACCTTTGACCTCTAAGTTTGACCTTGACCTTGAAGGTACGCATCTGAGTTTGCATGTGACACATTGTCTCATGATGGTTAACATTTCTTCAAAGCAATTTCAAAATCCATCCAGAAATAAGAAAGTTATTGACTGCGTTTAAGTTTCGGACCCTTTTTTTTTACCTTTGACCTCTAAGTATGACCTTTACCTTGGAGGTACGGACCTGGGTTTTGAACGTGACACATTGTCTCATGATGGTTAACATTTCTACAAAGTAATTTCAAAATCCATCCAGAAATAAGAAAGTTATTGACTGCGTTTAAGTTTCGGACCCTTTTTTTGACCTATGACCTCTAAGTATGACCTTGACCTTGGAGGTACAGACCTGGGTTTTGCATGTGACACATCGTCTCATGATGGTTAACATTTCTGCTGAGTAATTTTGAAATCCATCTAGAAATAAGGAAGTTATTGACTGCGTTTAAGTTTCGGACGCACGGACGGACGGACAGGGGCAACGCTATATGCCCTTTCCACCATTCTTCGAATGGTGGGGGCATAACAAAACTGGTAAAGGTGCTTAAGCGATAACTAAAGATGTTTAACTTTGCAAAGAGCGCATGTTTTCACAGCTTATCATTAAGGGCATTAATTGCGTGATTAATGTGTCAAATCAAATAAACAATGTGATTAACGGTATTGATCAAAACAGGTAATATTTATCATAATTCCTGATTAACACTTTCATTCAAAGAACAGGTTCTTCTCTCTCTCTCTCTCATATATGAGTCTTTTACATATAAAATATAGTAAAATACTTTGGGGGCGAAACGACTAGGGTTTGGTGGCGAAACGACCAGGGGCCAAAAAAGGGGGCGAAACGACTAGGGGGGAAACGTCTTGGGGGCAAAACGTCTTGTTACCAACCTTCATGTCAAGGACTAGAAGAATCTGAAATTCCTCCAGATGGCATGCATATTTTTGCAAAAAATTTCCAAACCTCGACCCAAAACAAAATAAAAACAAACAATATAAGTCATAAGAATTTTGGTAAATAAAATAATTTGTGAAATGTGTGTTGTTACATCTTTTTGCAGGTGGAAGAAAACCCGTGACCGTATGCATCACGGAACACATTTCATGATGGGTTTTAGGAAATGAAACATTATCTACCTATCTATCTTCTCATAATGAGTCGGTCATATGTGGCCATTACCTCAGTTGGGTGGGTGGCTAAATTTAGAATTTCACAAAAAAAAAATCATCTCTGGATGAGTCCTTAAAACTATTTACAATCCAAACACAGAGGTACCCTAAAACGCATACCTCTGAGCTCATTTTTGAAAGAGAAGGGTGACATCCCTGTCAGCTAATGACGTAGCTCCTTCAAGACTACAGGTCTGATCTGATCAGGGCCTGCTACCTTGTTAGATTTTAAGATGCATACTGAAACTCCTTCAAAACCTGAAACCTGGAAAAGCAGCTGGACCTGACCGACTTAAGCCCCTTCTACTAAAAGAACTGAGAGAGGAAATTGCACCAATCATTCAAATCATTTTTGAACGCTCAATAGCTACAGGAAAGCTCCCTGCCGATTGGTGCAAAGCCCAGGTAACTCCAGTCTTCAAAAAGGGAGATAAGTCGTCCGCTGCAAATTACAGGCCCATTTCACTGACTTGCATTCTCTGTAAGACCCTCGAACACATAATGGCTTCCCACCTGGTAAAGCACCTTGATAAGCATGACCTCCTGTATGATTTACAGCACGGTTTTAGGGAAAAGAGGTCATGCGAGACACAGCTTACCATGTTGGTCGAGGACCTTACAAGGAATGTGAGTACAGGTAAGCAAACTGATTTGGTATTGCTGGATTTTTCAAAGGCCTTTGATAAAGTAAATCACTCCAAACTCCTTTGGAAACTCCATCAGTATGGAATCAAAGGTTCTACATTAAACTGGATCCGTGCCTTCCTTGGAAACCGAACCCAGACTGTGGTACTTGATGGCGAGGAATCGGGATCTGTCCCAGTGACCTCTGGGGTCCCTCAGGGGTCAGTTCTGGGTCCGATCCTGTTTCTCGTCTATATCAATGACCTGCCAGATGAGCTGACATCACAGGTCCGTCTTTTTGCAGATGACACGGCCGTCTACCTGACAGTCGGGGGCACGGAAGATGGGAAGGCACTACAGACTGACCTGGACAGACTATCTCAGTGGGAGAATCAGTGGGACATGGAGTTCAACCCATCCAAGTGCCAAGTAGTACGGGTGACAACAGCCAGGAAAGTGATAAATACAGTGTACACTCTACACGGCCAAGTCCTGGAGGTTGTCACCAGTGTGAAGTACTTGGGGGTTGACATCTCCAGTGGCCTATCCTGGAACTCCCACATTGACCGGATAACAGCAAATGCAAACAAGACCCTCGCCTTTGTTAAACGAAATATCAGAACAAAAAATCCGCAGGTACGAGAGACTGCCTACAAGACACTGGTCCGCCCCCAGCTGGAGTACGCCGCCCCCGTTTGGGACCCTCATACCAAGGAGAAAATACTCCAGCTGGAAAAAGTCCAACATAGGGCAGCACGCTGGACAACTTGCAACTATGACTACCAGTCTAGTGTCACTGCAATGTTGGACAGCTTGGGTTGGAGGACACTCGAACAGAGACGGGCAGATGGGCGTCTCTGTCTTTTTTACAAAATTGTCTACGGTCTTGTGGCAGTGCCCCTCCCTGAATATATCCACCCTGTTAACATTAGTAGTCTACGGCACTGTCATTCCATGGCATTCCGACAACTCCATACTTCCCGAGACTATTACAAGTACTCCTTTTTTCCACTGGCCATTGTCCAGTGGAACGCACTACCAGAGACTGCTGTATGCTCACCAGACCGTGAGTCATTCAAGGTCGCAGTTAGTGAGTTGCAGCACTCCAGGCCCTAGATCCAAAAGTTGTTGTTTTTTAACCTGATTTTAATCTCATCTGAACTATCATAACCTATCACCTTTCATCCCCTTCACTATTATGTTTTTAGCCTTCTTTTCCTTAACACTCTGCCTTTTTCTATTTGACAGCGCACCTGCCTAGAATGTCCTCGCGGGCGTAACAGTATACTGGTGTTACTAATTACAGGTGTATTAACTGTTCAACTCAGTATATAAAACAAACTGTTCTACCGATTCTGATAAATTGTGTCTAGTCAAACTATTGTTTAATTTGAATCAGGGACGTTTCGGCCCTGAGTCGTTTCGGCCGGGTCGTTTCGGCCTGGGTCGTTTCGGCCTAAATTTGGACCTGGGTCGTTTCGGCCTATTTCGGTGGGTCGTTTCGGCCCGATTTTATTAGATAGCATGTTTCCTGTATAAAACATTATTATTTAAATTTGGAATATTATTTAAACGCCCTGTCATGTTATGTTATGGTTATGATAGCCCACATAAAGTGTTTTAAATAATTTAATATATTCAGCAGGATAACGGTTATATACTTTTCTTTCTACAATGATTGGATTTGGTAACACAATCAGCAGGCAAAATCACATACATACATACATCCAAACATCCATTCATCTATCCATGCATGCATGCATGCATCATGCATACATACATACATACATAGGGGCTTGAAGAAATAGATGGGCTGCATGATGCTTCCATGCAGAGCTGATACAGACCGCACACAAATACTGGTAAATCGCTTAGAGGATCTAAGCCTGCCCAGGCAGAGTGGTGTGAGTTTGCCAGCTCATGTTTATAAACCCTATTGGTTTCATTGGGCGACAGGACTTGAGATGTCATTTCATCTGAATGTCGGGTAAAAGTCCCGCAAAATTGGAAGCAGCGTCTCCAAAATGACCTATATAGTGTTGATGGGGACGTTAAACCCCAAATCAAACAAACAAATCGCCCTCGCCAATAAGGGCTTGGAAAATAGATTAGGCTGCATGATGCTTCCACGCAGGGTTGAAACCGACCGCACATGAGTACACATAAGTAAAGAATAATAATAATAAAAAAATAAATAAAGATTATATTAAATAATAATTAAAATACCTGTTCCATAAAGGCGATGCTGCCGCCGGTCACACACGTCACATGTAACGACATTGCGTCGGCCATTTACTTCCTTGTCACATGAGATGCACAATTCAGTCATTTTGAAATTTACTTCGACAATCTTTATAAGCGATTTCAAAGATAAGTGATGGGGTGTTGTCTCGGAGCACCTTATATACATTGGTTGCCGACATTTAAAAGACTTCAGTGAAACAAATTTTAAAGCATATCATTCATAACATTTTTTTTTTTAATTTGTAAGTTAACAGAACAGCAATTTCCCGCCGAACGCATAGGGCTGCTAATTAAAGACGGTCGCATTTAACGTGTGTTTTCAAACTGTTACGTTAACGTAATTAGACCGCCACATAGTTGATCAATTATAAACAAAAATAAGGGGATTAGCTAACTCCATCCAAAGTGATAAACGGGTGATTGATTAACAGGTCATTATCATGTGATGATATAATTACTTCTTAAAAAGCCAAGAACTTTAAAGTCTGTAAATAAATAGATAAATATATAACAATTGGGGTGTCATGGTGGCTGCAGAAGGTTAATAGTTTTGAAGACCATGATTAGACTGCACACCACTCTTGCGCAGGATTGTCTGAGTCTTTCTCTTTGGTGGATAATGACAAAATTATATAGGCGTATTTTCGTCATGTTGTATGTCGCTGTGTCTGCAGAATGTTCCCAAAGATTTTGAAGGTTTGTGAAGTTCGTCCCAATGGTATGATTAGACTGCACGGAAGCGCTCAATGGTCTATTTCACGTGCCACATACAGACATGCATGGTGCGCATCCATTCTAAGGTTGTTTTTTTTTTTTTTTCTAAATAGCCACGGGCGGCAAAAGGCTTCTGCAGTTAGCAGATACTGATCACACGGCACTGACTTGCAGGATTTACTAGTATCAATGACACGCACATTTTGAAATCTAGCCTAATTATTTTATATGATCAGCCTCCATCTGTCGTTGTGATACCTTCAAATACTAAATAACCTATAAATCTGTTCATTGTGATCAGAGTCTGCGCAGTTTGAAAAAGCCCTCTTTTTGGAGCTATTAATATCTGAACGCTGTAATTATTTTATATGATCAGCCTGCATCTGATACCTTCAAAGACCTTATAACCTATAAATCTGTTCATTATGATCAGAGTATACACAGTTTGAAAAAGCCCTCTGTTTTCTGACCTATTGAAGTGTTAACGAGAGAAGATGGCAAAAGCACAGGCTGATCTTCGACAAACAAAATATAAATACATATAAATAAAGTGATAAAGTAATCAGGCCGAAACGACCCACCAATATGGCCGAAACGACCCACCCCCGAAACGACCCAGGCCGAAAAAACCCGGCCGAAACGACTCAGGGCCGAAACGACCCAGGGACCGAAACGACTCGGGACCGAAACGACCCGCGACCGTTTAATTCCTTCAACTGAAATAAACAATATATTTTTTCAAAATAAACTCCAACCGGCTAAATTGTTTATTTATATTGGACTACCCCTGCCACCATCTGGCATGTCCGGTGTTACTAATTACCGGTGTATATGTAAACAAATCCTGTAGAAAGTTATTTGGGTATAAGAGCCTACATTGGACGAGGTTCTGTAATGAAATAGTTATTAGCCTTCAAAATGAAAGCAAAAAGGGCCTGTTGGAAAGCTTTTTTTTTTGTTGTTTCTACAGCATGTTTTATGAAGTATACCATTTTATTAACTACACAAAACAGAACATCATTATTTATGATTACAGATAAAAGAAGTCACTTACCCTGAGAAACGGACGGGTCTGATATATTTTTTTCTTAATACAGACAGAGAGAAAAATGTCTTGTAAACAATGATGTGAGAAATTCCGAATGATGTTAATGCACGCGATAGTAATTCGGGTAAAACAGAATACACCGGTAATTAGTATACACCGGTAATAAGTACATAGGGGATATATGGAGATAGATAGATCGCTTTAGGACACCTGCCAAGCTGAGTGATATAAGCCATCTGTGGGTACTTGCAGAATCGCCCTGGACACCAGGATCACAGCTTCTGCATGCAGGTCTGACCCAGGGACAATCAGAATGGTGCTGAACTGGTACTGAGGTAATGGCCAAATCGGGGCCGGTAGCGAAACCGAAAGTTGTAAAGTCATCAGATTTCGCGATGCGTTTCAGTTTTCTCCGCATTAAAAAAAATAAGAACGTCGTGAACTAAACTCAGAACTAAACTTGTTCAGTTTTTATAAGATAAAGCAGAATTCATTTATCTGGGCAATGAAATTAACCTGTATTGACAACAACGCTCGTTTAGAGAAACTTTTTTTCACTCAAACCCTGCTACAGTATTTCCCCAGCTTCCGATACCAAGACCCGTTAACCAATCATAGAGTGCCTTTCGAATTCTGGCGGCATGTTTTGACAATTTCAGAGTGCTAACATTTTTCATTGGCTTATACGTTTTCATTGAATCCAATCAAATAGAAGCTTTCTCAAAACTAGTGTTACAATCAGCGTTCCATTTTTGTCTTCACACAGGCGGTATATACATGTGTTATATGTTCAATCTATCTCTCTTCCAGAATTGTTCAGAATCAGAATTGTTACTGGTGACACGTCAAACAACATTCATACACCAGGACCTGTGATGTGGGAAGTTAGTCCCTAGCTCTAACCAAAGAGGTAAATTTAGCTACACAATCATCAGCACCTTCAGCTGTCGAAATAATCGAATCGGGAAGGGCATTCCAATCTCTAATGGTTCTGGGGAAGAACGACTCTTTATAAATGTCAGTTCTTGCGCTAAGGGTCTGAAACGCCAACGAATGGTGATTTCTACAGTATCTAGCTGGGGGAACAAGGTCATCTTCCAATAATGCTTAACCCATTTCTGGGACTTGTAGCATGTGAGTGCAAAGTCGGGCTTAGAAAAGGCAAGTGGTGAAAATTAAAGGAAAGATAAAATCGTGAGAGTTGAAAAGATCTAGTTACAAGAATAAAAGCAAGACAGTGGTTGGTTAAGGTGAGCAGTGGTTGATCTGGCTGACTGCCCTGTTGAACTCATCAACGCTGGGCAGCAAGGCTACTGCTGTAGGGAGGGGATTCGAGTGTACAAAAGTGCGGGGGAAATAAGAATATTTATACTAATCTGTATGGGTAGAGGTCTGTCTGTAAGCCATTGGATGTGAGATTCGTGATAGGTCAGTGGTTAGAGCACTTGCATATGATGCTAGAGGCCCCCGGTTAAATCCTCGGAGGCGGTGATTATTTCGGTGTCCGAACACGATCCATTGGCATTATTTGCAGGGATGAATGCCAAAAAGTGCACCGTCCTTCGGATCGGGACCTTAACTGGAGGCACCCTGTGCAGGAAGAGTCATCTCCTGTGCAGGTTAAAGACCCCTGCCGTAATTACATGGTTACTGTGTAGGCTTTCAACCCTGCAACCTGGAGTGTATGTAATGTACACCTGCGAGTAATGGTCAAATGTGACCGATCGCAGTATAAGAACAAAGAAAGAAAGAGGTTCTAGATTGTCTTTGCAGGGCTGTGAGGTACTGGACTCTGGGAATAGCGACAAGGGCATGAGTGATTTTGTAGAACGGAGAAAGTCTATTATCTATGCGCGTTGGTCAAGACTTCTCCACTGGAGTGACTGCAGCATGGCAGTCACACTTGAGTTTCTGTTGTACAAGAGTCTTATATGCTACTGATTTTAGTTGTTCAGATTGGACTTTGATGTTACGCCTTAGAAAGCCTAGTGTCTGGTTTGCTTTTTAGTGATGTTGTCTATGTTTGCGTGCCAAGTGAGATCTTTTGTGAGTGTCACACCTAAGTATTTGGCTGCATCTACAGTGTCCATAAGAGTGTAGGTATGGGTGTTTTGCGTTTGGTGATTTGCAGGACCTGATACTTAGCTGAGTTAAAGGACATATCCCAGGTCTTTTCCCAGATCTCAAGTTGCTGCAGGTCCTGTTGGAGTAGTCTTGAGTGGGATGAGAGATAGAGAGAGCTAGATAGATAGCAGTGTCATCAGCGAATAATCTGACTATGGAAGATTTAATAGCCTCAGAGAGGTCGTTAATGTATATTAACAGAGAACAGAAGGGGACCAATAACAGAGCCATGAGGGACTCCAGAGTGAGTGAGTTTTAGTTTTACGTCCTACCAACAGCTAAGGTCATACGGAGACGGGACCTCGGTTTAAAGACTCATCCGAAAGTCTGGAGAAGACCGGGATCGATCCTGCGATCCCTGGTTTACAAGGCGAGTAGCGTACCACTGCACCACGGAGGTTTCTACAAAACAGGGATAGAAGAGGAGGAGGATCCATTCACTACACTAGACTGAGACCTGTTGTCCAGGAAACTCATAATCCACTGCAGTGTTTGGCCCCGTATGCCGTAGAAGTGAAGCTTGTACAGTATTTTTTCATGATTGACCATGTCAAAAGCATTCGAGAAGTCAAGTACAATGAGATATACCTGGCTTTTGTCATTTAGTGGATGTCGTCAAAAAACATAAGGAGCTGAGTTTGACAGGAGCTGCTTTCCCTGAATCCATGCTGGAGGCCGTAGAAGAGGTTATGTTGTGTAAAGTGCTTGATGATGCTGGAGGCAATGATTTGTTCAAGTGTTTTGCATAGAATACAGGTGAGGGAGATTGGGCGATAACTTGCTTGGTCTGACCTCGGGCCTTTCCTATAGATTGGTGCAGCATTTGCCATTTTCCAGGTTTCAGGTAGGGAATGGGTCTCAACCGATTTTTTGAACAGCTGGGTAATAATCGGGGCAAGTTCGTGATGTGCATTCTTAAGGACAATAGTTTTTATTTGATCGGGTCCAGAAGCCTTATAGGGGTTTAGGTTTTTTAGCACTTTCTCCACTCCAGCTATGGAGATGTCAGTGTCAGGCATGGGTACATGGGGACTAGGATTTTGTTGGACAGTTTCCATACCTGCATCAGCTAGTTCTTGAACGTTCATGCCTTCGAGTGCTTTCAAAGAGAGAGGTGATTTTGCAGTAAAGTAGAAGTAAAACAAAGATCAGGAATTGATACAATTAACTTACTCCACCCATAAAAGACACCAAAGGGAAAGAAATACAAACATTAAGCGGCCAGACCATAATGGAAACCTAAACAAAGGAAGGCCATAAGGACAGGTACTTTCCCACAAAATGGCCATATGGCCATCCAAAACCAAAATACACAAGTGATACACACAGTAAGTAACAGACAACAACATAAATAAATCGCCACAGAAGAGCCGCCTTGGAACGGTCAGTGGAAGATTTCCACTGGGGGGCTTAAATCGATTTTACGTGGCCACAATCTTCGCCCTTACTTCCGTCGCGATTTAGACAAATAATTTGTTCAGTCCGCATGAAGGCATGTTGTTTTGTAGTGTTGTGCTTGTTTGATTTGTATTTCTTGTAGGTTTTGTCCCGTTTCCTGTATAATCGTCTCAGGTCCCTCTTGATCCAGGGTAGCTTATTTTTTGTTGAGGCCCGTTTAGTTGGAATGAACAGGTCACATGATTTGTCAATTTCAGAGGAAACAGTGTTCCAGAGTGATTCGAGGGAGTCTGATTTATAAAGATTGGAGGACAGAAGGGAAGAATGTAGGTCTGAGTTTAATTATGCCGCCCCAACCCCCACCCAAGTGGAATTCGTTTCCGCTGACCGTTCCAAGGCGGTTCTTCTGTCGCGGTTTATTTTTGTTATGGTCTATCTTTGGGTGTTTGACCGGCCCGATAGCTCAGTTGGTAGAGTGTCCGCTCCGGGGAACGGGAGGTCACGGGTTCGATGCCGGACCGCGACATACCAAAGTCGTTAAGAATGGTACTAGCTGCTCCTCGCTTGGCACTCAGATTTACGGGGTAGAGCTAGGACTGGTCGACCCAGTGTCAGGATAATGTGACTGGGTGTGGTATCATGTAATGTGTCTGGGACATGATACTTCAGTGAGGCAGCACTATAAAAGTGAGCATTGAGCTCCCTGTCGCAACCAGACACCGTCGTGATATGACTGAAAAATTGTTGAAAGCGATTTTAAACCCGAATTCACACACACACACATCTTTGGGTGTTTTTGTCGCTTATCTTATTTTATTTTGGATAGCCTTTTGGCCATTTTGTGTGAAAGTAACTGTCCTTTTGGCTTTCCACTATTGATATTTCCATTAGGGTCTGTTGTTTCATATTTATGTTTCTTTCACGTTGGTGTCTCTGATGGGAGCTGTGAGTTAATTGTATCGGTTCCTGATCATTGCCGCCTCTTCTATTTTGAGATATGGGAACGGTAACCAACCCAGTCTGCTCTTTTATATGAAGGAATTTTTCTGGGCACCTGGGGCTTTACTGTGGCAGAGGTGTTGGGCTTAACCAAGACAGTATCATGATCACTAATACCAGGAATTGTGCTGGTTCTATTTATGAAGGATTGGTTAGTTGTAAGGAATAAATCTAATAGGTTACTTTCTCTTGTGGGTTCCTGGACTACTTGCTTATATTATTTCATTTTGGATAGCCTATTTGCCATTTTGTGGGAAAGTAACTGTCCTTTTTGGCTTTCCGCTACTGGTGACATATTTAACGCACTACAGCTGGTGTCTGGGAATGTGTGGCGGCCGTAAAAAGTCTCCCTGTCCTACATCATAGTGTAGTTTATACTTTCTTGTCCTTTGGGATCATTGATTCCATTCTGGAATTTTGAAAAATATTTGAGGTCACTGATGAGGTCTAATTGGCCGAAACTAGCTAGTCTGGCCCAGAAAAAATGTACACTTCATATTTTCTAGTTATGTGGTGTATCCATGCTTCCAAAGGATAACCCTTTTATAGAACATATTCCATTGGGGTCTGTTGTTTCGTGTTTGTGTTTCTTTCCATTTGGTGTCTCTGATGGGAGCTGTGGGTTAATTGTATCGATTCCTGATCATTGCCTCCACTTCTATTTTGTGTCAGGTTGTATGTTTGTTTGTTCGTTCGTTTCAATGGAGTGTGATAGCTCAGTGGTTAGTGCACTTGCCTCTGATGCTAGAGGCCCCGGATCGATCCCCGGAGGCGGTGTTTATTCCGGTGTCCGAAAACGCTCCATTAGCATCATTTGCAGGGATGAATGCCAAAAAGTGCACCGCCCTTCGGATCGGGACGTAAACTGGAGCCCCCCCCCACCCCCTATGCAGGAAGAGTCATCTCATACGCAGGTTAAAGACCCCTACCGTAATTACATGATTACTTTGTAGGCTGTGTAGGAAGTAAGGGCGAGGATTGTGGCCACGTAAAATCGATTTAAAGGCATTTATTCTTAGACAGTAGGACACACCGTGTGTTCATAATTGTTTTATTGCCCCCCCCCCCCCCCTGTGATATACTGTATATAGCAGATCAAAGGCAGCCCCTATAGGGTGATTAGTAGCTCCTGTTGAATCCCCTGACTGAGGCACGAAAGGGGAAAATCAATAAGGTACACTCCAGTTAACAGTTAGTCAATTATTGATTTTCTCCAAGGTTGCAGACAGAGGAGTTCTCTTCAGTCAGGACTGAGGGGTACATAATATTATGTAATGAAATGATAGTCCTCAATAATCAAGAATAAATGCCTTTAAGCCCCAAGTGGAATTCGATTCCGCTGACCGTTCCAAGGCGGTTCCTCTGTCGCGGTTTATTTTTGTTATGGTTTGTCTTTGGGTGTCTGTGATGCCTATATTATTTTATTTTGGATAGCCTATTGGCCATTTTGTGGGAAAGAAATTGTCCTTTTGGATTTCCGCTATTGATGTTTCCATTAAGTCTGTTGTTTCATGTTTGTGCTTCTTTCCCTTTGGTGTCTCTGATGGGATCTGTGGGTTAATTGTACCGATTCCTGATCATTGCCTTCCCTTCTATTTTCAACCCTGCAAACCTGGAGTGTATATAATGTACACCTGCGAGTAATGGTCAAATGTGACCGATCGCAGTAGAAGAAAAAGAAGAAGAAGAGGAAGAAGAAGTGAAATTTAACGGCCCAATAAACACTTTTTAGGTCATTTTTGAGCCGGTCAGTTAACCTATCCACACTTTTCCTGGGCAAGCGTATATCAGAAACAGAATTGTTACTGGTAACACGTCTATCTATCTTCTTATCTATCTTCTTATACTGAGTCGGTCATATTTGGCCATTACCTCAGTTGCAAATGAGGAAACACAAAAGAGCATAAAGAAAAAACAAAAGAACAAACCTAACAACAGACAGGAAGACATTTAAATCTTTACGTAATAATGTAGCCGAAATCATTCGTGATTCCAAAAGGACATATTATGAAAAAAATGCATCAAAACTTACTTCTGCTTCGCTTAGTTCTAAGGACTGGTTGAGGTTGCTAAAGTCGTTTGTAAGTCCAAGTTTTAAGTAGTTTAGGTCGTAGTACCAAAACGTTAATCCAAAATCATTAGTCCATAGACAAAATGGCAAATATCAATGTTCAGATCAACAGACATGGACTCCAGAAGAGTGTAATCAGGCGTCCGCGGATAGTAAGCATTACTTGGTAAGCAATCTTCGCCCACCATGCCCATCGACCCGAACGAAGAAAAGGTGTAAATGCCGAGAAGGGTATGTCCTAGATTTTGGAAGTCTTCATTTGAATCATTGAGTTCATTCGGTATCATTTTGAAAATAGAGTTCTGCTTAAGCCGGTGCTAGAGGGCGTGGCCGGTGTTGCACATGTCAGTACTGGTCATGAACAGACTCAATAAAACCGAGTCTGCTTTTTCCGTTTATTTGGTGTATTCCTTGCTTACAAAGGATCTAACTTCAGAACTTATTTATTTTCACTATAGCTAATGTTCTGCCGTGTGGCGGCCGTAAAACGTCTCCCCGTACATCATCATAGTGCAGATTATATTTTCTAGTCCTTTGGGATCATTGAGTTTATTTGGTATCATTTTGAAAATAGAGTTCTGCTTAAGCCGTGCTAGAGGGCGTGGCCGGTGTTGCACATTTCAGTACTGGTCATGAACAGACGCAATAAAACAGAGTGTGCTAGTTTCGTTTATTTGGTGTATTCCTTGCTTCCAAAGGATCTAACTTCAGAACTTATTCGTATGGCTTTCTATTGGCAAACATATCAGAAATAATTCTGGAAATGGCCACATTGTACGGATCAACAAGATCATGGTGCCTCCCATAGAACTTCTTTAGTGTTGATACCAGTTTGGTTTTTTGATACCCCTGGCATAACAACCTGGTAGTGAGCACCTTCCCACGTCCCATAAAGTCCTGATACTTGGAACAGGCTCTTGCATAACGGATTAACTGTGAAACGTAAACTCCATATGCTGGTGCAGACGGGATATTAATGCTCTGGAGGGGAAAGTTAACAATGGGAAAATTGATGTCATCTCGTTTATCGTACAACCAAGTAGTAAGCTTCCCGTTGTCAATATAGAGATAACAATAAGTCAGCAATTCCACCCCTAGTGTTTGATAACAAAATTTATTCGTAAGAACTAGATAAAGCAAATATACTAAATAGCTATTTTCAAAGTCAGCGCGCATTAAATCAACTGCAGTAAAAACATACTTACAAAGTATCGTTTAACTCCAAATGAAGTTGAATCTGTACTTAAACTTTTACCGATGGGCAACGCTTCTGGTGCTAATGGCCTCAACAATCGCATCCTTCGGGAATTATCGTCTGAACTCTCTTATCCATACTGCTGTTTGTGTAAGCAGTCCCTTCGTACTGGCTTCATGTTTTGAAGGGTTGATTTTTTTATTTACAAAGACTCTAATGCTTGTCCCGTCCCACAGAAAGGTGACCCTCGCTGGTTACAAATTACCAGCCTATATCCTTGCTGAATACTGAACATAACCTGTTTGAAAGATTAATATTCAAATATCTGTTCAGTCATATACGGGACAATCAACTCTCTTCTCTCCAGTCTGGCTTTATGCCTGGTGATACAACTGTTAACCAGTTAACATACATTTATAACATGTTTTGTCAAGCACTTGATTCAGGCAAAGAAGTAAGAGCTGTCTTCTGTGATATCAGCAAAGCATTTGACCGTGTTTGGCACGCTTGACTCCTACTAAAACTTCAAGCAGCTGGTGTCTCGGGAGAAGACACTTAACTTAATGACCGGTATGCATATCGCTTTAGTTTGGACGGTATCGCCCCATAAACGAAAATGAGTATCACAAATATATTTAAACTTACAATATATTTCCCCTGAGGTTACATTCTGCTTCTTTTGTACGGATTTCCCATTCTATTAATAATTTTAGTGCTATGTTTCAGTCGGTATTGGTGAGGCCCAAAAATTTATTTTCTGCCGCTTCCGTTACTTTAAGTGGAGCCCATTCTTCGGAAATATACCAATCCTTTCTGGAGAAGTGGAATGTATCATAGTATTTCCAAAGGCAATGCTAAGAGGTGCAGGTGCTGTTCACATTTATGCACTGCGTCTACCGTTTCTTCATCTGTAAACGGTAGACGTTTTTCTGTAGTTAACATGTCTGATTTGACACGTAAAGTAGAAGTAAAACAAAGATCTGGAATCCATACAATTAACTTACTCCACCCATCAAAGACAACAAAGGGAAAGAAATACAAACATTAAGCGACCAGACCATAATGGAAACCTAAACAAAGGAAGGCCATAAGGACAGTTACTTTCCCACAAAATGGCCATATGGCCATCCAAAATTAAAAGACACAAGTGATACACACAGTAAGTAACAAAAAACGACATAAATAAATCGCCACAGAAGAACCACCTTGGAACGGTCAGTGGAAAGATTTCCACTGGGGGGCTTAAATCGATTTTACGTGGCCACAATCCTCGCCCTTACTTCCGCCGCGATTTAGACAAATAATTTGTTCAGTCCGCATGAAGGCCTCCTAACCCATCAGTGCAACATCTCCGTGAACATAAATAATCAAAGAACCACAGAGGTGAGACAACGGTGAGGACTCGACAGCAAGAAACCACTGAAATGCTGGAGCAAAAGAAAACCAACAGTTAGACTCCGATGGGCCCAACCAGAGACAGAGCATCAGGCACCAACCAACGTTACCTTGAATTAGATCTCTCTAATTCTCAATAAGCCTTTACGTAAGTACCGTCATAGAATCTGAGGCCTGACCCACCGGCGTGCAATTAAAGAGGGAAGCAAAGTTGCCAACCGTGATTGGGTTAACTACCATGCATGCAGTCTGTCGTATAATATCCATGTTGTACCCAATCTTTTTATATCGAAGAATGATTTACGAAATTTGGTGCTAAAGTCATTGCGGTTATATAGTTTTCTGAATTTATATACTAAGTAACCATAAAATTCGGGTTCCGATAGACCTTGTTGCAGAAGAGATTTAAGTTCAATATTGAATTTTGAAATTAAATCAGAATGGCGTCTATAAAATTTTGAAAAGGCTTTGCGTAGTTTATGGTACCGATAACCCTGATTAAGAAGTTTAGCCGTTAATAATTTATTGCGAGTGTTGAAGTCAGTTACATGACTACACACTCTAGCAAATCGAATTAATTGCGAAATATAAACGCCATAGGATGGCGCACGAGGAACATCACCATCCAAAAAAGGAAAATTTACAATCTCAAAATCAACGTCATCGCGTGTATCATAAATTTTGCATGAAACAAACCCATCTACAATAGATAGATGTAAATCCAAAAACGGGGCCTCGGTATCAGAAGAATTTCCTTTATTTAACTGAAGTTCTGGGGGGTAAATCAGACTGATCAAACCATCGAAATAGGTATTATCAATATTTAATAAATCATCTAAATATCTAGTAGTGGAGCTAAAAGCTTCAATAATTTCAGATTGATTATCAATGGAAAGCGACAACATGAAGTCTCTTTCATAACAATACAAGAATAGATCAGCCACAAGAGGTACGCAATTCGTACCCATCGGAATGCCGACAATTTGTCTAAATAACTTAGTACCGAATCTAATATCAATATTGTCAAGTAGAAAGGTGAGGGCATCACACACTTTCTGACATGACCAAAGTGTATAATTCTTATGCTCTTTAGAAGTGAAAAATGCATTTCTGACATTACATGCAAGATAGAGAGAATCTTCTCTGTGAAAAGCCCATTCAATTAAATCATTATGCTTTTCTTTTATAAGATTATGGGGAAGTGTAGTGTAAAGAGTGGAAAAATCGTAAGTAGACAGACTGGAAGCACGAGAATGTCTGGATTTCAATTTATTTAAAACCTCATTCGAATTTTTTATAGACCAAAACAGATTTCCATCTGATCTTTCAAAGACTTTATCACAATATTAAATCACATGCGTTTTAATAGCAGTAAGACAGGAAGTTAATAATTTAGAAAGTTCAGTGGTAGTGCAAGAGCTAGAATTTGCAAAAAACCGTGCTTTGTAAGGTCATTTATGAAGTTTTGGTAACCAGTATAGCGTAGGAAGCTTGTCTTGGCCTTCGGTAACACACACAGCAAACTTGGTGGCTGAATGACAAATATGTTTATCTACTATAACTCTCTCTTCAGCTAAAGGCTGAAGTTCATAGGCCTTAGTACCACCAAGCTCCTGCTTAAGCGTGTTAACATAGTGGAGCCGTCACACAACGACGACGTTGTTAGCGGCCTTGTCTGCAGGGGCCAAAACAAACTTCTTATGAAATTCTTGAATACCTAGTTTAAGATGGCGTAAAGACGTCTTAGGCTTAGGAGGTAATAAGATAGTATTTTGAGAATAGAAAGAAATGCGTTTATACACTAGTTTTAAAATGCTAAGTTTCCAGTCCTTAAGGGCTTTATGCTCAACATACTCTCGCTTACACCATCGATTACCGAATTCATTCAAGGAAGCAGCGATTTCATCTCTACATTTACTGAAATCAATTTTTAGAAGGAAACCGATATTTCGGTCCTTTAGAAATTATATTCCTTATGTAAGTCTACGGATTTGATATATCTGATACCTGACATACTGCAAATTGTAAAATGCAGTATGTCGGGAAAACAAATCGCATGTTAAAAACACGATTTAACGAACACTATCGTAGAATGAGTAAGCCTAAAAAACTGACACTTTCTTGTACCGTCATTTCAGACTAACAGGTCATTCTATTAAAGATATTTCTATACAGCCAGTGGAAAAAAAATTATTATGATGTAAATTCTGAAGCTAGGTTAAAAATTATTAAACGGCATGAAACTTAACTAAAATGGATTAAATTATTACAGACACCTTTTCCATTGGGCTTTAATGACAACATTTATCACGAGGGTAATTTATCAAAAATGCCCGACTTTGGTGATGTCAGAAAGTGTGTGATGCCCTCACCTTTCTACTTGACAATATTTATATTAGATTCGGTACTAAGTTATTTAGACAAATAGTAGGTATTCCGATGGGTACGAATTGCGCACCCTTTGTGGCTGATCTGTTCTTATATTGTTATGAAAGAGACTTCAAGTTGTTGCTTTCCATTGATAACCAATCTGAAATAATTGAAGCTTTTAGTTCTACTTCTATATATTTAGATGATTTATTAAATATTGACAATACTTACTTTGATGGTTTGATCAGTCAGATTTATCTCCTAGAACTTCAGTTAAACAAGGCAGTTTCCTCTGATTCCGAGGCCCCCTTTTTGGATTTACATTTATCTATTGTAGATGGATTTGTTTCTTGCAAAATTTATGATAAACGTGATAATTTTGATTTCGAGATTGTTAATTTTCCTTTTTTGGACGGTGATGTTCCTCTTGCGACATCGCACGGGGTTTATATTTCGCAGTTAATTCGATTCGCTAGAGTGTCTAGTCATGTATCCGACTTCAACACTCGTAATAAATTATTAACCGCTAAACTTCTTAATCAGGAGTACCGGTATCATAAACTACGTAAAGCCTTTTCGAAGTTTTATAGACGTCATTCTGATTTGGATTCAATATTCAATGTTGGACTTAAAACACTTCTGCAACAAGTCCTATCGGAACCCGAATTCTATGGTGACTTAGTATATAAATTTAGAAAAATACATGCCTGTAATGACTTTAGTACCCAATTTCGTAAAATCGTTCGTCGATATATAAAGATTGGGTACAACATAAATGTTATAAAACAGACTGCATGCATAGTGGTTAACCCAATCACGGTTGGCAACTTTGCTTCCCTCCTTGATTGCACACCGGTGGGTCGGGCTTAAGATTATATGACGGTTCCAGCGTAAAAAACATAAACGGATTTTTTTTATCATTATTTTAGTATGCTTTATGTTGGTTGGCGCCTGATGCTCCGTCTTTGGTCGGGTCGCTCGGAGACTAACTGTTGGTTTTCTTTTGCTCCAGCAATTCTGTTGTTGTATGCTGTCGAGTCCCCAACCTTGTTTCATCTCTGTTGTTTTTTTATTTGTATGTTCTAGGAGATGTTACACTGATGAGTAAGGAAGCATTCATGCGGACTAAACAAAATTAGTGTATACCGCGACGGAGGTAAGGGCGAGGATTATGGCCATGTAAAATCGATTTAAGCCCCCCAGTGGAATTCTTTCCACTGACCGTTCCAAGGCGGTTCTTCTGTGGCGGTTTATTTATGTTGTTGTTTGTTACTTACTGTGTGTATCACTTGTGACTTTTTATTTTGGATGGCCATTTGGCCATTTTGTGGGAAAGTAACTGTCCGTATGGCCTTCCTTTGTTTAGGCTTCCATTATGGTCTGGTCGCTTCATGTTTGTGTTTTTTTCCCTTTGGTGTCTTTGATGGGTGGAGTAAATTAATTGTATCGATTCATGATCTTTGTTTTACTTCTACTTCACGGAACTGGTCCTTAGGCGGTCCCCTTTCAAATTGTTCAAATGGTTCCGGTCCATTGCACATCAAGGTAACGGGAGCCAAAAATATTGTTTTGATTAAAATTTAAAAAATCTTCTCATGTGAAACTGCAAGGCCCAGGCCTTCGATATTTGGTTTGTAGCTTCATCTAGTAGATTTCTACCAAGATTGTTCAAATTATAGCCCGGGGCCAAAAATGCCCCCGCCCTGGGGCCCTTTGGTTTTACATAGACTAACATAGGGAAAAGCTTTAAAAATCTTCTTGTCTGAAACCAGAAGGCTCATGTATTTGCTATTTGATATGAAGCTTCGTCCTCTGGACTTCAATCAAGGTTTTTCAAATCATAGCCCTGGGGCCAAAAATGTCCCGCCCCGGGGCCCCCTGGTTTCACGTTGACTTATATAGGAAACATCTTAAAAAAACTTCTCCTCTGAAACCGCAAGGCCCAGGTCTTTGATATTTGGTGTGGAGCTATATCTAGTGGACCTCTACCAAGATTTTTCAAATTATAGCCCTGGGTCCAAAAATGCCCCCGCCCTGGGGCCCTTTGGTTTTACAGTGACTTATATAGGGAAAAGCTTTAAAAATATTCTTGTCTGAAACCATAAGGCTCAGCTGTTTGATATTTGGTATGAAGCTTTGTCTTGTGGACCTCTATCAAGATTGTTGAAATCAAAGCCCTGGGGCCTAGAATGCCCCGCCCGGGGCCCCTTTTGGTTTTATATTACCTTATATAGGAAAAATCTTAAAAAATCTTCTCCTCTGAAACCACAAGGTCCAGGTATTTGATATTTGGTGTGTAGCTTCATCTAGTGGACTTCCCAATTTCATAAAATCATTCTTCGATATAAAAAGATTTGGTACAACATAAATGTTATACGACAGACTGCATGCATAGTAGTTAACCCAATCACGGTTGACAACTTTGCTTCCCTCTTTAATTCCACGCCGACGGTTCAAGCCTCAGATCGTATTACGGTTCCAGCGTAAAGGCTTATTGAAAATTAGTGCGATCTAATTTAATGTAACATTGGTTGGTGCCTGATACTCTGTTTCTGGTTTGGCCCATCGGAGTCTTTTCAAAATTTTATAGACGCCATTTTGATTTAATTTCAAAATTCAATATTGGACTTAAATCTCTTCTGCAACAAGGTCTATCGGAACCCGAATTTTATGGTGACTTAGTATATAAATTCAGAAAAATATATAACCGCAATGACTTCAGCACCCAATTTCGTAAAATCATTCTTCGATAAAAAGATTGGGTACAACATGGATATTATACGACAGACTGCATGCATGGTAGTTAACCCAATCACGGTTGGCAACTTTGCTTCCCTCTTTAATTGCACGCCGGTGGGTCAGGCCTCAGATTCTATGACAAGTAGAAGTAAAACAAAGATCAGGAATTGATACAATTAACTTACTCCATCCATAAAAGACACCAAAGGGAAAGAAATACAAACATTAAGCGACCAGACCATAATGGAAACCTAAACAAAGGAAGGCCATATGGACAGTTACTTTCCCACAAAATGGCCATATGGCCATCCAAAATTAAAAGACACAAGTGATACACACAGTAAGTAACAAACAACAACATAAATAAATCGCCACGGAAGAGCCGCCTTGGAACGGTCAGTGGAAGATTTCCACTGGGGGGCTTAAATCGATTTTACGTGGCCACAATCCTCGCCCTTACTTCCGCCGCGATTTAGACAAATAATTTGTTCAGTCCGCATGAAGGCCTCCTAACTCATCAGTGCAACATCTCCGTGAACACAGAAATCAAAGAACCACAGAGGTGAGACAACGGTGAGGACTCGACAGCAAGAAACCACTGAAATGCTGGAGCAAAAGAAAACCAACAGTTAGACTCCGATGAGCCCGACCAGAGACAGAGCATCAGGCACCAACCAACATTATCTCTTTAATTTTCAATAAGCCTTTACGTTGGAGCCGTCATAGAATCATAGAATCTCAGATTCTATGACGGCTCCAACGTAAAGGCTTATTGAGAATTAGAGAGATCTAATTCAAGGTAATGTTGGTTGGTGCCTGATGCTCTGTCTCTGGTCGGGCCCATCGGAGTCTAACTGTTGGTTTTCTTTTGCTCCAGTATTTCAGTGGTTTCTTGCTGTCGAGTCCTCACCGTTGTCTCACCTCTGTGGTTCTTTGATTTTTGTGTTCACGGAGATGTTGCACTGATGAGTTAGGAGGCCTTCATGCGGACTGAACAAATTATTTGTCTAAATCGCGACGGAAGTAAGGGCGAGGATTGTGGCCACGTAAAATCGATTTAAGCCCCCCAGTGGAAATCTTCCACTGACCGTTCCAAGGCGGCTCTTCTGTGGCGATTTATTTATGTTGTTGTTTGTTACTTAGTGTGTGTATCACTTGTGTCTTTTAATTTTGGATGGCCATATGGCCATTTTGTGGGAAAGTAACTGTCCTTATGGCCTTCCTTTGTTTAGGTTTCCATTATGGTCTGGTCGCTTAATGTTTGTATTTCTTTCCCTTTGGTGTCTTTTATGGGTGGAGTAAGTTAATTGTATCAATTCCTGATCTTTGTTTTACTTCTACTTTCTAACTGTTGGTTTTCTTTTGCTCCGGCATTTCAGTGATTTCTTGCTGTCGAGTCCTCACCGTTGTTTCATTTCTGTGGTTGTTTAATTTTTTTGTGTTTACGGAGATGTCCTCGCCCTGAGGCCCTTTGGTCTCACATTCACTTATGTAGGGAAAACCTATAAAAATCTCCTTGTCTGAAACCAGACGGCTCAGATGTTTGATGTTTGGTTTGAAGCGTCGTCTTGGGGTCTTCTATCAAGAATGTTCAAATTATAGCCCTTGGGCCGAAAATTCCCCTGCCCCGGGGCCCTTTGGTTTTACATTGACTTTTATTGGGAAAACCTTTTTAAAAATCTTCTTGTCTGAAACTTAAAGGCTAAGTTCCTTGATATTTGGTATGAAGCTTTGTCTAGTGGACCTAGACCAAGATTGTTTAAATTATAGCCCTGGGGCCGAAAATTGCCCTGTCCCGGGACCCACAGGTTTTATTTAGACTTATATAAGGAAAACCTTTAAACACCTTCTTGTTAGAAAAATAGAAGTAGAGGCAATGATCAGGAATCGATACAATCATTCCATAGCTCCCATCAGAGACACCAAAGGGAAAGAAACACAAACATGCAGCAACAGACCTAATGGAAACATCAACAGCGGAAAGCCAAAAGGACAGTTTCTTTCCCACAAAATGGCCAACAGGCTATCCAAAATAAAATAACACAAGCGCCACAAACACCTAAAGACAAACCATAACAAAAATAAATCGCGATAGAAGAATAAACCTGTTAGATCTATCATTTTTAATTTCAATAAACTTGTTTCAGATCTTGATATTGATACTAATACTCCTGATTCGTGTGATTGTATAAACTCAGTGTATTTTTGCTATCCTGCTGCTGTCATGTAATTACTGGCAATTTGAAAATTATTCCTGATTCTAGGATAAGGAATATAATTTCTAAAGGACCGAAGTATCGGTTTCCTTCTGAAATTGATTTCAGTAAATGTAGAGATGAAATCGCTGCTTCCTTGAATGAATTCGGTAATCGATGGTGTAAGCGAGAGTATGTTGAGCATAAAGCCCTTAAGGACTGGAAACTTAGCATTTTAAAACTAGTGAATAAACGCATTTCTTTCTATTCTCAAAATACTAACTTATTACCTCCTAAGCCCAAGACGTCTTTACGTCATCTTAAACTAGGTATTCAAAAATTTCATAAGAAGTTTGTGTTGGCCCCTGCAGACAAGGCCGCTAACAACGTCGTCGTTGTTTGACGGCTCCACTATGTTAACACGCTTAAGCAGTAGCTTGGTGGTACTAAGGCCTATGAACTTCAGCCTTTAGCTGAAGAGAGAGCTATAGTAGATAAACATGTTTGTCATTCAGCCACCAAGTTTGCTGTGTGTGTTACCGAAGGCCAAGACAGGCTTCCTACGCTAACTGGTTACCAAACCTTCATAAAAGACCTTATAAAGCACGGGTTATCGCAAATTCTAGCTCTTGCACTACCACTGAACTTTCTAAATTATTAACTTCCTGTCTTACTGCTATTAAAACGCATGTGATTAAATATTGTGATGAAGTCTTTGAAAGATCAGGAAGAAATCTGTTTTGGTCTATAAAAAAATCGAATGAGGTTTTAAATAAATTGAAATCCAGACATTTTCGTGCTTCCAGTCTGTCTACTTACGATTTTTCCACTCTTTACACTACACTTCCTGATAATCTTATAAAAGAAAAGCTCAATGATTTAATTGAATCGGCTTTTCACAGAGAAGATTCTCTCTATCTTGCATGTAATGTCAGAAATGCATTTTTCACTTCTATAGAGCATAAGAATTATACACTTTGGTCATGTCAGAAAGTGTGTGATGCCCTCACCTTCTACTTCACAATATTTATATAAGATTCGGTACTTATAAGTTATTTAGACAAATTGTGGGTATTCCGATGGGTACGAATTGCGCACCTCTTGTGGCTGATCTGTTCTTGTATTGTTATGAAAGAGACTTCATGTTGTCGCTTTCCATTGATAACCAATCTGAAATTATTGAAGCTTTTAGCTCCACTTCTAGATATTTAGATGATTTATTAAATATTGATAATACCTATTTCGATGGTTTGATCAGTCACATTTACCCCCCAGAACTTCAGTTAAATAAAGGAAATTCTTCTGATACCGAGGCCCCGTTTTTGGATTTACATCTATCTATTGTAGATGGGTTTGTTTCGTGCAAAATTTATGATAAACATGATGACTTTGATTTTGAAATTGTAATTTTTTTTTTGGATGGTGCTGTTCCTCGTGCGCCATCCTATGGCGTTTATATTTCGCAATTAATTCGATTTTCTAGAGTGTGTAGTCATGTAACTGACTTCAACACTCGTAATAAATTATTAACGGCTAAACTCCTTAATCAGGGTTATCTGTACCATAAACTACGCAAAGCCTTTTCAAAATTTTATAGACGCCATTCTGATTTAATTTCAAAATTCAATACTGGACTTAAATCTCTTCTGCAACAAGGTCTATCGGAACCCGAATTTTATGGTGACTTAGTATATAAATTCAAAAAAATTATAACCGCAATGACTTCAGCACCCAATTTCGTAAAATCATTCTTCGATATAAAAATATTGGGTACAACATGGATGTTATACGACAGACTGCATGCATGGTAGTTAACCCAATCACGGTTGGCAACTTTGCTTCCCTCTTTAATTGCACGCCGGTGGGTCAGGTCTCAGATTCTATGACGGCTCCAACGTAAAGGCTTATTGAGAATTAGAGAGATCTAATTCTTGGTAATGTTGGTTGGTGCCTGATGCTCTGTCTCTGGTCGGGCCCATCGGAGTCTAACTGTTGGTTTTCTTTTGCTCCAGCATTTCGGTGGTTTCTTGCTGTCGAGTCCTCACCATAGTTTCACCTCTGTGGTTCTTTGATTTTTTGTGTTCACGGAGATGTTGCACTGATGAGTTAGGAGGCCTTCATGTGGACTGAACAAATTATTTGTCTAAATCGCGACGGAAGTAAGGGCGAGGATTGTGGCCACGTAAAATCGATTTAAGCCCCCCAGTGGAAATCTTTCCACTGACCGTTCCAAGGCGGTTCTTCTGTGGCGGTTTATTTATGTTGTTGTTTGTTACTTACTGTGTGTATCACTTGTGTCTTTTATTTTGGATGGCCATATGGCCATTTTGTGGGAAAGTAACTTTCCTTATGGCCTTCCTTTGTTTAGGTTTCCATTATGGTCTGGTCGCTTAATGTTTGCGTTTCGTTCCGTTTGTTGTCTTTGATGGGTGGAGTAAGTTAATTGTATCGATTCCTGATGTTTGTTTTACTTCTACTTTGGAACGGTCAGCGGAAACGAATTCCACTGGGGGCTTAAATCGATTTTACGTGGCCACAACCCTCGCCCTTACTTCCGTCGCGATTTAGACAAATAATTTGTGCAGTCCGCATGAAGGCCTCAATCTTTGATATTTGGTATGAAGCTTAAGCTTTTAGACCTCCCACAGGATAATGCGGATTCTAGGCCTGGGGCCAATAATCGCCCTCCACGGGGCCCACTTGTTACACTATGGATCAGGTGAGCGATCCAGGCCATCATGGCCCTCTTATTTTTTATTCTTATCATTGACATTATTTACCAAATCTGTTTATATCAAAACTATGTGCTTGCATACTTTTAATTTTTCTTTAAAATAAGAATTTCTTATTTGTCTTTCTTCGAATTGTTATTTTTATAGCAGACTTGTATGCATCTCAGGTTGTATAACTATACACATCTATCTTATTTCTTAATTAGGTAAGCTAAATGTATTATAGTAATATTGTTTGTCTTTCTTAGAGCCGCTTTTAGTTGTTACATTTATACCCTTGTTTGTCGGGAAATTGCTTAATGTTGTTTGTTGTAATATGAGTGACGTTAAATAAAAAATCTTGCATCTTGTAACTTGTATACCAAACAAAAAACATGTACCCCTTCAAACTCCCCATCAGTGGTGACCCCTCGGTCTTGATGGACCTTCCAAATTTATATAGAGAAAACTGGGGTTTACGGGGATATAAATTATTTTTCTTATTTCTGCACAAATACATAAGTTGTAGGTAGCTGTTAGAGCCACTTTAAATTTCATTTAATCGCCTCAATCGAGCGGTTCTCAAGAGCATACATAACCTCTATTTGCAGCAAAAAGGGAAAACATCTCGGGTTTCCTGGGGTATACAATAGTTTTCTTATTTCTGTTCCAAGACAGGTTGTGGGTACCAGTTAGAACGGCCTCAATCGAGCCGTTCTAACGAGCACCAACAACCTCTATTTGCAGTAAAAAGGGAAACCACCATGGGTTTCAATTAGAAAATTAGCCATTTTGAAGATATGAAAAACTGCACAAGTGAGCGAGACGGGGCACAGCCTAGCCAAATTGGTGTCCACTCTAAACCCCAATTTATATAGAGAAAACTCGGGTTTACGGGGGTATAAATTAGTTTTCTTATTTCTGCTCCAGTACATAAGTTGTGGGTATTTGTTAGAACCCAATTTATATAGATAGAACGGGGGTTTACGGGTGAGGGGTATACATTATTTTTCTTATTTCTGTTCCAAGACAGGTTGTGAGTACCAGTTAGAACGGCCTCAATCGACATAATTTTTCTTATACCTTTTCCACGACAGGTTGTGGGTACCAGTTAGAACGGCCTCAATCGAGCGGTTCTAACGAGCACCCACAACCTCTTTTTTACAGTAAAAACATTCAAAGGGCTTGAGAATTCATTTCATCTCAGTGTTGGGTAAAAGTCCCTCAAAATTGGAAGCAACGTCTCCAAAATGACCTTTACAGTGTTGACTGGGACGTTAAACCTCAAATCAAACAAATCCACGCAGAGCTAAAATCAACCAGCAAACGAGTACTGGTAACCCGCTTAGAGGATCTAAGCCTGCCCAGGCAAAGCGGTGGGAGTAGGACCGTCCATGCTTATAAACCCTATTGGGTTCCTTGGGAAATGATTCTGAACGGTAACTGAGACTGCTAACAAATCCTTTAACCCTGGTCCATTTTTTATTTTAATTTGAACTGGGGTTAACGGATTCCGGTTTTTTCCCACAAATGACCTAAAAAATGTTGATTGGGCCCTTAAACTCTGAGAGAGAGAGAGAGAGAGAGAGAGAGAGAGAGAGAGAGAGAGAGAGAGAGAGAGAGAGAGAGAACACGGCAGGAGTCTTTGACACTAATGTTCTTTGATGTGTGATCTTAATCTAATCAAGCCAAATACAAATGAACGGACGTCAACATGACTTTTATTGACTTTACAATTCGGCATGAGTCTTTAATTATAACTTTGTATGATTGTGTCTGCTTAAATTGATATGCTGTTAATCCATAATGGCATTTTGTTAAACAATGAATACCGCCAATCTCGCTTCAGGTGTGAAAATCTTCAATTAATAATCAACACGAACACTTTAATCGCGTGCCCAATTAGCGAAGGTGCGAAAATCATTTAATATTAACAATGAAGAAAGAAAGAAAGGAAGAAAGAAGGAAAGAAAGAAAGAAAAAAAGAAAGAAAAATGGAACTAGAAGAAATATTGGATTTATCGCAATTTTGAATAGAATGTTAAACAACTTGTGAGATTGTATTCTTAGAACAATACTTTTTTTGCTCTTTCCCTAACACTGCAAGTTTAAATCGTGATAATAGTAAGCTGGCCAAAACAAATATATATATAACTGGCTGGGTCGTTAAACCATGTAAAATGCGGGGTTAACATATATCTTTTTTCATGTTTTTACTCAAAATCAAAGTCTTGTTGTGACCTGCAATGTCTTTTTTTGGCATAATAGGGTATTTATTTTTATTAGATATTATGAGTAACAAGAAGTAAATAAACGAGTCCTGTGGTTAACTACAAAGTCTTGTGGTCTATGCAATGCATGCAGGGTACATTTTATTTTATATGATGAGTAAAATGTATAAAATATATAGTAAATAAAGGTGTCTTGCGGTGGCCGGAAGTGTCTTTTATGCATTATAGGGTATTTTTTTTATTTTATATTACTGAGTAACAAATAGTAAATGAGTCCTGGAGTGTATGTAATGTACACCTGCGGTAATGGTCAAATGTGACCGACGCAGTATCAGTAGATAGATAGATAGAGTCCTATGGTGACCTGCAGTGTCTTGCGGTCTTTTTATGCAATGTAGGGTACCTTTTATTTCATATAGTGAGTAAAATGTATAAAATATATAGTAAATAAAGGTGTCTTGCGGTGTACTGCAGTGTCTTTTATGCATTATAGGGTATTTGTTTATTCTTTATTATGGGTAACAAAAAGGGTTCCAACAAAAAGTAAATAAATGATTCCTGGGGTGACCTGCAGTGTCTTTATATGCATTATAGGGTATTTTTATTCTATTTTATGAGTATAGCTGATAGCTCAGTGGTTAGTGCACTTGCCTCTGATGCTAGAGGTCCCGGGTTCGATCCCCGGCAGCGGCGATAAAATTTCGGTGTCCGAACACGCTCCATTGGCATCATTTGCAGGGATGAATGTCATAAAGTGCACCGTCCTTCGGATCAGGACGTTAACTGGAGGCCCCCCTGTGCAGGGAGAACCATCCCCTGTGCAGGTTAAAGATCCCTACCATAATTACACGATTACTGCGTAGGCTTTCATCCTGCAAAACCTGGAGTGTATGTAAAATACACCTGCGGTAATGGTCAAATGTGACCGACGCAGTATCAGAAGATAGATAGATAGATAGAGTAATAAAAAGTAAATAAATGAGTCCTGCGGTGAACTACAGTGTCTTGCGGTCTTGCAGTGTCTTTTTATGCCATGTAGGGTACTTTTTATCTTATATGATGAGTAAAATGTATTAAATATATAGTAAATAAAGGTGTCTTGTGGTGTCCTGCAGTGTCTTGCGGTGATCAGAAGGACCGTTCGGAATGTATTCTGAAGGTACGAGTTTGGTACTCCTTAGGATACGGAAAAATGGATACCGGTAATACCATAGATTAGTATGCGCCCCATCATTCGGTGCGTTGGTAAATAGGCGGTGCGAAAGTAAATAAAAAATTAGGAGAAAGTTAAACAATTTTCATAACAGAAGCAAAAAGTCAGTTGGGTGTCATGAAAATTTTATCATGGAACATCAATGGCATAAGAGCGAGCAAGATAGAACTGAAAAAATTATTCGATTCTTTAGATGCAGATGTAATTTGTCTTCAGGAGACAAAAGTCACACGTAAGTGACACCATTTCCGATAGGACCGGTATCTGTTCAGAATCAGAATTGTGTTTGGTGACACGTGACGGCCTGCCTGTCTGGACGGAGTGTAGGACATAATCCCTTCCACTCATTTTTGTATAGGTGGAAAAAATCCCTCCCAATTTTTTTTTGCGGTAACTGGTCAACTGGTGTCGGGACAACTCGGCACATAGCAAACTCGGCACATAGCCAACTCGGCACATAACCAACTCGGCCCCTACAAACTCGGCACATAGCAAACTCTGCCCACAATAGTTATAATGCTTATTGAGCTGTACATTAATATTTTATTTGCCTGTTTTATTATTATTACTTTATAATAATTATATATTAAATAAAAAAAGTTTCTATTGTTTTTTTTTTTTTTTTTTTTGCATTTTTTAAAAAAAAATCATCTAAATCAATAAGCTCTGGATACGACTTAATTGCTACACTAATTATCTGATTAATCAGGCGATGACTAAAGCTGTGAAAATGATATTTGGGACTCATTGCCACCCATGATTGCCCAGCCGAGTTGATGGGCGTATTGTCAAACAAGAGATTGGCCAGCCGAGTTGATGGGCGTCTTGTCAAACAATATTTTTCCTTGTTTTCAGCAAAAATAGGTTGTGGGTGCTTGTTAGAACCACCTCATTGAGGCGGTTCTAGCGAGTACCCACAACCTATGTCTTTTTTTTTTTTAATTTATTCGCTTGTAAATTTAAGAAACAACTTAAATATTTGAAACTTAAATAGTTGAAATTTTATTGAAAAAAAATCTTCATATATTTTTTTTTTGAATAAAGATATACTCCATTAAATATTGATGTTTGGTCCCTATTTATTAGGTCCATATTTCACAGGTAACTTTAATTTGATATTTTGTTCGGTTATGTAATTATCATTAACAAGTTAACAATAGATAATTGACCCAAACAGCTAAGGCCGAGTTTGTCATGTGCCGAGTTTTTTATGTGCCGAGTTGGTCATGTGCCGAGTTTGCTATGTGCCGAGTTGTCCCACAACCGGTCAACTCGTACCTGAGTCAACTCGTACCTGTTTTTGGTCAACTCGTACCCATTCTTTGGTCAACTCGTACCCCCTAGTCAACTCGTACCTATTTTGGTCAACTCGTACCCCAGGGGTAGGTGGGGTTCTCTATTTTTTGCCGAATAATAGTTGAAATGGGTTAAAACTTGCCCCGAGACATGTCTTGAGTTCACCGGAGGCCAGAAAGAAGTACTTTGGGTCTCTTTATTGTAACATGGTTTTCACAGCGCGGGGATTTGCGATCGCGCGCCATCAACCTGCTCTAGTTATTATTATTTTTATTCTAATTATTATTATTATTTTATTAGTATTAAACCCATTCAGTCCCTGAAACCCACAAAGGGGTACCTTGTCAAACACTGCAGACCAAGATCCGACGCCGCAGAATGCGGGGATATGCGATGGCGCCCCATCATCCTGCTCTAGTTATTATTATTTTTATTATTGTTATTATTATCATTATTATTATTATTATTTTTTTATTATTCGCTTTTAACCCATTCAGTATCAGAAACCCACAAAGGGATGCCTTCTCAAACACTGCAGGCCCAGATCAGACGCTGCAGAACGCGGCGTCGTATGGTCAGGGCCTACACTGTTTGAAAAAGTTTAGCCACTTCCCGAATAAATTTTGAAGAAAACACAACCTGACGACCCTAAATTTCGAAATATATAGACGGATACAATGTTTTGACACGTGACCTTGTTTACATTTCACTGCGCATGCGCCAATTACCTCCCCTGTAGATGTACTCTTTTATCTGGTTGGCAAAACATGACTGTTGCCTACAGTGTCAATGAGAATTTCGAATATTTATCATGTGATTAAACTCATTTCTCCTCCACAAAATTAACTGGTCCTTGTCAGATTGTGTTTTTGGAGTAATAAATGATATAGAACCAGTCTCTTCTGACATTTTAGCGCACATTTTGTTGCCTAAACAGCGTTATAAAACTATCCACCATCATGCCAAAACGTAGTCGATGCGCTTTATTTGACGAATGGAAAAATGATTAAAGCATGTATATTTTCTATCCAATTTCATACGAAAAAGAAGCAGTTTAATGTCAAAAATGGTTTGTGGCAAATAGTTTTGATAGAAAGACGATTTACCAATGGTTATTACAGAAAATAATTCTTGCTACATCAATGGTAGAGTATGGAACCGGAAGTTTTTTTGCCCACCAGATAAAACGAGGCTAATGACCTTTGGCCTTGTGTGACGTAGACTTTGGATGTGTCTATAAGATGGCAAATTCCATTTGGGTAGTCAAACACTGAATGCCCAGATCATCCGCCGCAGAACGCGGCGTCGTCTGATTAGGGTGGACGCTGTTAGAAAAAGTATAGCCACTTCCCGAATAAATTTTGAAGAAAACACAACCTGACACCCCTAAATTTCGAAATATATAAGATGGAAGATTCCATTTGGGTTAATTTAATCAACACTTTAGTTACTCGTGTACCGATTAATTTGGGTGTAAAAAAAAAACGATTATCGGTACTAGTTTAATCTAATCGCCCTTCATTGAAGACTGCTTTTAATTGCTTTAATTTTGCCGGCGAGCGGCTGTTTTTGTTCTGACAAAACTTAAAACTAAATCCCAGTTTTACTATTTATATATAAAAGTGGGTTTTAAGAGGGACAAATTCATATAGGCTTGCATTCGTGATGATTGCTTTTATTTAAGAGTTTGTTAGTTAAACGGTATAACAGATGTTTATAATTTAAGCAATAAAATTATATAAATATCTCAATTTATTTTTATTGTGCTATCTGTACATCCCGCTGTGTTTATACTCGCCGACATGTAACCGTTTTTTTCCGTGCAATGGGAACACCCCTAAACCTCACTTTATATAGGGAAACTTGGGTTTACGGGGTTATACATTAGCATTCTTTTATTTATGCTCCAATACATAGGTTGAGGATACTCGTTAGTGTCGTTCCAACTAAAGATCACAGCCTATGTTATATATAAGAAAAAAAAAAAAAAAACACACGGATTTTCGTAAGAAAAATTGCCATTTTGGAGATGTGAAAAACGCACCATATTGCACGGGTGTGTTATCGTAAAGTAACAGTAATTAAGAAATGAATTTTATTTTTCTGCAGTTCATGGAAGTATGAACGCAGTGGATCGCGTGCAAAGTAAATGAACCCCAAAGGGGTTCATGTAAACTTTGCTAGCGACCCACTGTCGTTCATTATTTCATGAAAAGCAGAAAAATTAAGTTTATTTTTTATATTTACATTATTTGCCCCTCATCACTGGGCGAAAAAAATGCTTGTAGTGCAAATTTTTAAAGCTGAAAAACATTTTCACGCTGTGTTTCTACAATGAGCGGAGCAGCGTTGACGTCATCAACGCCCGTAAAGAACAATGGTTTAGAATGACGTCACTTAACGTCACTGAAAATCATGTGATTCGATGCGTTCATGGAAGTATGAACACAATTGTTTTCTATAGGTTTACATTAGACTTTACACTGGAAATGTAAATATTAAGGAATATGCAACATTTATGTTAGCCAACATTTTTGTTTTGAGCATATATGAGAACAAATTATAATTGTATAACTACATTTCATTTGCAACTGAGCATGAAATGTAAGTTCTACAATTATATTTTCTCGTTATTTCATTTACATATTTACATATGAAGTTCGTCTTATGTTGAGCATGATGTTATGTACCAATCACATCCCTCTGGAGCATAGATTGTTGGCACTCGTTAGAGCTGCCCCACAGGGATAGTTCTAACGAGCACCCATAAATTATGTCTGGCTAAAGGGATATGGGGGTCATACACATGAAAGGCGCCATTTTGGCGCACATGCGTAATGGTGTCATGCACACACTATGTATCGTCTTCATCGTCGGGAAAAGGATCAGGAGTCTGAATAGACCATAAAGTTGACCTGTATACATGTGTACTTAAGCCAAACTTATCCCAAAACAAATTTTATTTTTACTAAGGTACGAGTTGACTTAGGTACGAGTTGACTAAGGTACGAGTTGACCAAATTCGGGTACGAGTTGACTAAGGTATGAGTTGACTTAGGTACGAGTTGACCAGAAACCTTTTTTGCAGCGTGGACATAATCCCACCCGCACATTTTTGCAAGGTGGACAGAATCCCTTCTGAAAATTTTTCAACTGGGACAAAACTCCTTCTTTGAACAAAATCCCTTCTGCTCAATTTTCCAGATGGATGCAGTCTACCTGTCCTCCCCAGCTTATGTTGTAAACTGCATACTCGTGCATGTATATTGGCTGAGCCTGAGGATTCAGAACACAGATATCTGTCTTGTAATTTAAGTTCCTAACTGTTGTATCAAAACAGTTTAAAAACATGCCTTGCTTTAGTTTATTTTAATTTTTGTATTATAAAACCAATGTTTGGGCTTTGTGTTCAGCAAAGACTGGGGTGAAGGCTCGGATCAGCCTGGGCATCTGCCTAGTCTGATATCAGGGATTTTCCTAGTGCAAATTTGGGCCGGTAATCGGCCCCCTTTTTTCCCAATTTAGAGACAGATATTCCCAAATTTTACAACAAATTTCTGATTTTGTGCTACATTTTGATGAAAATTTCATGAAAATTGAACCAAAATTGACAAAGTTACAACTGATATAAATTCCTAACTTTTACATATTAGTGAGCTGTTTTTCCCAAACCCAACGGCCCCTGGACCCTGATTATGAAGGGTAGGAAAATCCCTGGATATGAGCAGGGCTTTAGATAAGGCTGCGTAACCCGTAAATTACGAAAATATTTGGGAACTCCTTTTTTTCAAATCTGGTGCGTATCCGGTACGAAAAGCAAATTAGGATTACGCATTTAATATTTTTCGAGAGCGTATTTTGTTTTTTTCAGCGTCAAAGAAAACAGTAGAGGATATCCGAATGAATTGAGTAGCGTCCCTTTGTTTCGGACAATGGTACCAAATATTGAGCGTAAGCCGATCGGTAAACAGCGGAAACCTTGTCCTTATTGCTGCGACTCCTAAAAATAGCGTACACAACGTCGATTACAATCGTTACAACCCATTCTAAACCGAAAATAGTGTGAATATTGACAAAACATGAGATGAGGACGACCTCTAAAACAGCCTACAAAAAGGGCTGAAAATAATTCAGAGACAATCCTTAAGTTATATGATCAGGAGCCTGTCTCTGCTGCACTTGTGAAAAAGGTCCACATATTTTTGACCCAGTAACTGATTCTGATTGAAACATTGCCTGTAAGGAAACACGATGGGTCCCACGATCGAAGGGTGGAAGAAAATAAATACACATGGACAATATATGATGAAATTGAGAATATGGTTTGGAAAAGGAATAAAAGCTTAAAGAATATGAGTTTCATTCCATATCTTTGACAATAAAGTGAAGCTCATATTCTAATTTCTTTTATTTCACCCCCAAAACACTTTAGCCACAATAATCAGCCATTAAGGTCCTGCTATCCTCTAAGAGAACTGAACCCCAAAAGCTAGATTTCTCTGTCAACAAACTGCTTGGAAGATATTACGATATGGCATTGTTTTGACTGACTTGTGGCCAGGCTTACTGCTTGTTTTCTAATAGACACAGTGACAGATATTGAATAGGCCTATGTGTATCTCAAGAAAACAAACAGTACACCTGGCCACAAATCAGTCAATAAAAACATTGTGACGAGGCTGCAAAAATAAAGTTTTTTTGGTTTATTTGTCAGTACTCTTTAAAAATTTCTCGTTACTCCTTTTTTTTAAAAAAAAAAGACAAGTACTGTACTTCTTGGAAGAAAAAATTATCTAAAGCCCTGTATGAGTCTTCACTGTCCACATGAAGAAAGTGAAGACCATGCTAATCTGAGTTTTTCTGGGCTCAAAGACAAATTATTTTTTTTGTCATTCAGTGGTCTGTATAAGTATATGCGTTTAGAAAATGTGATTTTACCAAAAAATGAAAATCCAAAAAAAAAACAAAAAAACAAAGATAGCCAACTCTTGAACATGTTGCTGATGAATTTATTGATTTATTTGGTGCTTGTTTACTTATTTATGATACTTTCTTGTTAATTAGTGCCTTATCCAATCATGCTCAATATGTTTATATTTTAAATGTGCTAAAAGCAATTGTCTAATTGAGCGCTATTAATGTTAATCATTTTTTCTACTTGTTTTTCTAATTGCCTGATTACTGGTCACAGTTACTCAATTATCTTAATAATCTTTCTATACTTAAATGAAAAAAAATGGTTATCATTGGTGTTAGACACAAACAATTATTTAGAGAACAACATTTTGTGTGTTTGCTTGATTAAAATGTTGATACAGACTTGGTCTTTTTGAGCCTATGCATAACATTTCCCACTTTATCACATGTGCCTGGCAAAGACTCAGATCTGACTGGACATCCAAAGCATTGACCAATCACCTTTGCTGTGTATGAATGGTAATGAAGTGGCCAAGAATTGTTGTTTTGCAGTCTTGTCTGAGTTTTCACTTGAAGAACTTTCTATTATAGGAAATGTTCATGCAAGAGGATCTTTATTGGTGCAATTTGAGTCTTGAGGAACATGCTGAAATAGTAGTCAACTGATTAGCTTGGAGAGTTGATGTAGAGGCTATGAACTGGGAGGGTTTTCTCTGCTAATTGCAAAATTTACAGAAGTGATTTTGTCCACCTTGTAAAAAAGATTGGGAGGATTATGTCCACCTTGCAAAAAGCATGTCCATCTACACAAAAATGAGCGGAAGGGATTTTCGTCGGGGGATGGGGGGTTGTTCGTATACCGTCAGGCTGTGTTGATTGAAATATGCCACTTTTGAAAAACTGATGATGATAAAGTGTAAAGTAGAAGTAAAACAAAGATCAGGAATTGATACAATTAACTTACTCCACCCATAAAAGACACCAAAGGGAAAGAAATACAAACATTAAGCGACCAGACCATAATGGAAACCCAAACAAAGGAAGGCCATAAGGACAGTTACTTTCCCACAAAATGGCCATATGGTCATCCAAAACCAAAAGACACAAGTGATACACACAGTAAGTAACAAACAACAACATAAATAAATCGCCACAGAAGAGCCGCCTTGGAACGGTCAGTGGAAGATTTCCACTGGGGGGCTTAAATCGATTTTACGTGGCCACAATCCTCGCCCTTACTTCCGTCGCGATTTAGACAAATAATTTGTTCAGTCCGCATGAAGGCCTCCTAACTCGGACTGCTGAGTCTGGCTTGGGTTATGATAACCAGTGCATTGTTCACATTGATGCACTCACAATATAAACTCATAGGTACTGGTAGGACTTTACAAAAGCTAAAAGAGAGCTTTTAGAAATTTAGTTTTTTAATTGAATTTGTATGAGATTATGCTTCATTTTAAACATGCAGTTTTAATAGTGTTTTTAATAAATTAATGTAACATACCTTGAATGTGTTTAAGTGCCATGGCTGTAGCTGTAAACTTCTAGATAATACAGCAAAGTGGTAGTGATATGGTTTTTAACCTTTATTGTAATCAAAGGTAATCTGATTACATTGCAAAAATCATTGTAATTTAATCAATTACATTCATATGATGGAGTAATTGTAATTATGCCCCCAACTTTAAAAAAGTTGGGGGGCATATTGCTTCTGGCTTGTCCGTCCGTTCGTACGTCACGCTTTCTTGTGCATAGCATATCTTTAGAACCGTGTATGCTAGTGTTTTGAAATTTCATATATGGGTTCCTCATGAAAAAATAGTTGACCCGTATTTTTTTTCTTGTCCAAATTATCTCCCCTTCTTGAATTATTTCCCCTTTAATTAAATAACATAGAATTCTCGTTAGCAAGATATCTCAAAAAGTATTTGAGCTACAGCCTTGATATTTGGTATAGTGATTGGGACTAAGGAGGAGATTACCTGATTAAATTTTCAACCAATTCTATAAAATTTTGTTAGAGTTATGGCCCTTTGTAATTTTTTGCCACTCAATTGTGTTGCTTTCTGGTGCATAGCATATCTTTAGAACCGTGTATGCTAGTGTTTTGAAATTTCATATATGGGTTCCTCATGAAAAAATAGTTGACCCGTATTTTTTTTCTTGTCCAAATTATCTCCCCTTCTTGAATTATTTCCCCTTTAATTAAATAACATAGAATTCTCGTTAGCAAGATATCTCAAAAAGTATTTGAGCTACAGCCTTGATATTTGGTATAGTGATTGGGACTAAGGAGGAGACTACCTGATTAAATTTTCAACCAATTCGATAAAATTTTGTTAGAGTTATGGCCCTTTGTAATTTTTTGCTACTCAATTGTGTTGCTTTCTGGTGCATAGCATATCTTCAGAACCGTGTATGCTAGTGTTTTGAAATTTCATATATGAGTTCCTCATGAAAAAATAGTTGACCCGTATTTTTTTTCTTGTCCAAATTATCTCCCCTTCTTGAATTATTTCCCCTTTAATTAAAAAACATAGAATTCTCGTTAGCAAGATATCTCAAAAAGTATTTAAGCTACAGCCCTGATACATGGTATAGTGATTGGGACTAAGGAGGAGACTACCTGATTAAAGTTTCAACCAATTCTATAAAATTTTGTTAAAGTTATGGCCCTTTATAATTTTTTGCCTCTCAATTGTGTTTCTTTCTGGTTCTTCTAAAATTTCAGCATTGCAGCCAAATAAAAAAAAGATATCTCAATTACTGTTAGGGACAAGCAGTGTTAGGGTCAAGCAGTGTTAGGGTCAAGCAGTTGGGGGCATTGTGTTTCATAAACACTGGCTCTAGTTTAATCAATTACATTTTTAGAGCAAAGTAATTGTAATTTAATCAATTACTTTCAAATGTAATTGGCCCCAAGTCTGACACGTCAAATGGCATTCATACTCTAGGACCAGTGAAAGAGAGCCCAAATTGGATCTGTAGTTTTGTAAATTACAGATTAAAAATAGCAAAATTTATAGGAAAGTAATTTTTAATATGAAATCACACTCATTTACACCCCTTAGGTGGTTAATAGTGAACAAAGTTGGCCAAAAACCGGTCAATATTAGTTTTTACGGGCGGTGGTTAAAACCGGTGTAACAGTTTATTATGTAGGTCCCAATACAGATCCTTGTGGAACACCAGATAAAACACCTTGTAATTCTGATTGAACGCCATTGAATACAACTCTCTGTTTACAATCTTTTAACCACTCCTGCACCCAGGCTGCTACATTTCCAGTAATTCCATGACATTTGATTTTACGTAATAGTCTTTGGTGTGGTACCTCAAAGGCTTTGCTAAAGTCAAGGTATACAACATCCATGAGTTTATCCTCATCTATAGCTTGGTGATATCTTCCAAAAAAAGCAAAATATTGGTGAGGCATGATTTTCACTTTTGAAATCCATGTTGGGATTGTAAAAGCATTGAGTTCTCTTCCATATGATCAACTATACTTTCGCGAATAATAGATTCTAACACTTTGCACACTTGTGAAGTCAAACTAATTGGACGGTAATTTCCGGGATCAGATTTTCCCCCTCCTTAAAATTGGTGTTACATTTGCTTCTTTCCAGTCATTTGGAACTTCATTTAACTTTAGTCTAAGTTGAAATATTATACCTAGAGGTTCAACAATGAAGTCACATACCACTAATAGGAAAGATGACCCCAAATTTTCTCTACCTGGCGATTTGTTCCTTTTCAAGCGTATCAAATGCTTTCTTAATAATTCGGGTGTAATGATGATATCCGAGTGTTTATTATCATTCATTCTAGGAAATATAATGTTTGAGTCTTTTATGTCATCACTATTTTCACGAGTGAATGAAGATGCAAAGAAGTTGTTCAATTCCTCAGCTATAAATTTGGAATCAGAGCGAACTTCACCATTACATCACTTAAGAGGACCAATACTCTCCTTAACATGTTGTTAACTCCTTACATATTTGTAAAAAGATTTAGAGTCTTGTTTAATATTTTCTCCTAGTTTCTGTTCAAAACGTCTGACAGAGTCACGAATAAATTGCTGAACATGCACTTCCACTTGTTTATATTTGATTGTTAATCACAGGTGAATTTGGAGACCTGTAAACAAGACCTATCACTGTTTTCTTCCCGTCATTACTGTTAACTACTTCAATCCAGACCGAATTTGTATAGTCTTTACTGCTATGGGGAATGAGTGAGTGAGTTTTAGTTTTACGTCCCACCAACAGCTAAGGTCATACGGAGACAGGACCTCGGTTTAAAGACTCATCCGAAAGTCTGGAGAAGCCCGGGATCGATCCTTCGATCCCTGGTTTACAAGGCGAGTAGCGTAACCACTGCACCACGGAGGCTTCTACTGCTATGGGGAAATATCTATACAAAATTAATGCAGTCTTTTCAGGGTTTTGTGGGCGCCGTTCTGGTTTGGTTTCGGAGTTCGGTGTTGGGCTTGGGTCTCTTCTGCGGCAGGGTCTGTCGGGGCCCGAATTTTATGGTGACTTAGTATATAAATTCAGAGGAGTATGTGGCCGCAATGACTTCAGCACCCAATTTCGTAAAATCATTCTTTGATATAAAAAGATTGGGTGCAGCAAGGGTGTTATACGACAGACTGCATGCGTGGTGGTTGACCCGGTCGCGGTTGGCGACTTTGCTTCCCTCTTTGATTGCACGCCGGTGGGTCGGGCCTCGGGTTCTATGGCGGCTCCAGCTTGAGGGCTTGTTGGGGATTGGGGGGTGATGTTGGTTGGTGCCTGGTGCTCTGTCTCTGGTCGGGCTCATCGGAGTCTAACTGTTGGTTTTCTTTTGCTCCAGCATTTCAGTGGTTTCTTGCTGTCGAGTCCTCACCGTTGTCTCACCTCTGTGGTTCTTTGATTTCTGTGTTCACGGAGATGTTGCACTGATGAGTTGGGAGGCCTTCATGCGGACTGAACAAATGATTTGTCTGGATCGCGACGGAGGTAAGGGCTAGGATTGTGGCCACGTAAAATCGATTTGGGCCCCCCAGTGGGGGTCTTCCACTGACCGTTCCAAGGCGGCTCTTCTGTGGCGATTTATTTATGTTGTTGTTTGTTACTTACTGTGTGTATCACTTGTGTCTTTTGATTTTGGATGGCCGTGTGGCCATTTTGTGCGAAAGTAGCTGTCCATATGGCCTTCCTTTGTTTGGGTTTCCATTGTGGTCTGGTCGCTTAATGTTTGTATTTCTTTCCCCTTGGTGTCCTTTATGGATGGAGTAAGTTAATTGTATCAATTCCTGATCTTTGTTTTACTTCTACTTTGACAAAAAGTAATACACCACCACCTCTACCATCCTTTGCATCCCATCTGTCTTGACGAACTGGCTTACAATAGCCCTGAACACAAAATTCTTGATCAGATATCTTATCATTAAGCCATGTCTCTGTCAGGCCAATAATATCCGGGTTGTATGTATGTACAAGTACTTGGAGTTCATAGTTCTTATTAACAATACTTTGAGCATTAGTGTATAACATTTTAATGTAGACGTACCTTGACTTAAGTTAATAGTAACACCAGAGGAAGTGGAGTCATTTAATTGAAATGTAGGTAAGCTTTGACTATAACCAATAGTAGCACTAGAGGAAGTTGGATCATTTAAGACAAATTTAGGTAAACTTGGACTATAATCGATAGTAGCATCAGAGGAAGCTGAGTCATCCATATGGTAAGAGACTGTATCAGAAGTGCATTCAATGTTACTGTGTGTTGTAGTGTCAACAGAAGATAACAAATTATTGTTCACAACATTTAACGTACTTACACCTTGACTAGAATTAGTACTATCAGAAGACGAAAAAACACCATTACTGCTGAGGTCAACTATCGAAGTTCATCTAAAACTAAATTAGGCTGAACAATATTGGGATCACTCAAAACTGGCCGTTCCAAGGCGGTTCTTCTGTCGCGGTTTATTTTTGTCATGGTTTGTCTTTAGGTGTTTGTGTCGCTGGTGTTATTTTATTTTGGATAGCCTATTTGCCATTTTGTGGGAAAGGAATTGTCCTTTTGGCTTTCCGCTGTTGGTGTTTCCATTAGGGTCTGTTGTTTCATGTTTGTGTGTCTTTCCCTTTGGTGTCTCTGATGGGAGCTGTGGGTTGATTTTATCGATTCCTGATCATTGCCTCCACTTCTATTTTTAAAACATGCCTCCGAACAAGAACAATCAACTGAACTTAACTGTAACGTATATACAGGTTTTTCATGATGCGTAATTAGTTTTTTACTACATTCCCCACCACCTCGACCGAGGCACTGTTTCTATTATCAACTACCGGAGATCTTAGTGATCCAGACGTTTTCTGAACCATAACTAAGTTAGGGTGAGACTGTCTCCCAGCTGAGCCGCCTCCAACTATTTGAAACACACCGTCATTCAACGCAGACGCAGGACGAGCAGGTGTAGTGGTCACACGAGACAATGTCATAGCACTTGGAGTTGAAGTTACCGAGATAGAATGGGGTGTGGAAGTAACCCCTGTGCCATGGGCGTTCAATTTAATGATTCTACCTTTAGAAATTTCGTGTCCTGACTCACCACTTTGTCTTAATGATTATATTCATTTTACGCCTCTCAATAGCCATTACGTCATTTACGGCCTCAAGTATTAAATAAGGGTTTTTGACCAGTGTATTGGTTGAGTTACTCTCCATAACTCTTACTGTTACTCTGTTTCAAGGACGCAACCTCCTCTAAACTATCAATTTTTAATTGCATTGCATGAATAGACTTAAGCACACTCATTACATCAACTTTTCTGCATGTACTACACAACCATTCATAAGTGTCCTTAGTTTATCAAGCACACGGAACAGGGCAAGCTGCTGTGACAAAACATCCTCACATTTTGCATGAAAAACTATTTCACACACATTACATTTCATGTAATCTTTAATACAATCATTTCTACATCTTTGACATTTTTTCTTAACGTTAGCTTGAGCCTTAACAGCTGTCTGATTGCTCTGTCTCTGTTGATTGTTACCCCTCCCACTCATTTTCTATGGCTGGAAACAGCACGTGGTGAATCAAGTTCTGAATATTTAGATCCCTTGGAAGCAAAGAATACACCAAATAAACGAAAATAGCAGACTCGGTTTTATTGAATCTGTTCATGCCCTGGACTGAAATGTGCTACACCGGCCACGCCCCCTGGCACCGAAATAAAGGAAATAAAGTAAGTCTCAATAATTTCAACACCATAAGCCTTAGTGCACATAAAAGGAGGGGGGGCGGGGGGGGGGGGCAAAAAACAGGTTCCTGTTCCAAGTCCAGGCCCTAAGCAACGGTTGCAACTCCTAATTTTCTTCATTTTATGGTTCGTGATTTGTTTTTGCTTCTGTCCGCCATTTTTAAATCTGGAGGGGAAAAAGTGTTGAAAATTCTATGAGTTTACATCCATCCCCATGCGGAAGGTTTAATTGGATTAAGTCTAATTATGTGTAGCTTGTGCTTACAAATGAATGTTGATTTATTGCATCAGCCAAAATATTTGTCTATACTCGAAGACACCAACATTCATGATATGACGTAACTACATCCGGTGTTGCCGGCCTGGGTGGCTCAGTCGGATGCGCGTCTGACTGGTGATCAGGAGGACGCGGGTTCGACTCCCGCCGGGGTCGGCAATATTCTTTCGTGGAGATTGATCATGAAATCTTTTCTACGGTCATTCTCTCCCTTCCGCTGATTCAAGAAGGGGAGTTGTCAGTTTCTGGCGAAAGAAAGTGCACTGTACTGGTTAACCACTTACGTATATGCCGTCCCAGAAAAGTGTGGATAGGTAAACTGACCGGCTCAAAAATGATCTAAATAGTGTTGACTGGTCCGTTAAACTCCAATACAAACAAGCAATACATCCGGTGTTACCATAAATTTTGACCATTGAAATTTTGCACCACAAATTTTATACTATTTTCGCGCTAAATGATTTTTAGTATTTTTTGAAACAGTTCCTTTTTCTTAGGTATACAGGGTGGTTATTTTTGCACGTGGATGTGTGACTTGATGACTCTGTTTCTGCATGAACAAGGGACTCCGATTTCTATGGACCATCTTACCGCTTTTTCCTGTTGTGTCACAGATCGTGATAAAATCACATTAAAACAAACATAAAAAAAGTATTTTACTGGCTGGTCATAGATGTATCATAACAGGAACCAATAGATATATTTTTGAAAACTTACTGATGGCCATTTCTTTCCGGTTTATATTTGGTGAGTGGAATATACATCGCCAAGCATATTTGTCAGCGGGTGAACTATCATGTGATTCTCTAAACTGGTGACTTGAATCAATCCACATTTCTTGAATACATTGTATATTTCAAGAATCATTTATCCATAGTTTCCGTTTTGTGCTGAAGGTTCCCCAACTAACAAGGACATTATTATATTATAAGCACGTAAATGTTACTGGCCACTACAATGTCTCTATTGAATTCTTACTGGGTACCTTGTTTTCTGTTAAGTCACACGACTAAAAATAAACAGTACTCGAGCTTTAATGTAACGTAAAGCCACCCTTAAGCATTCTTCTATCTTCCTTTTTCCCAGAGTTGCGGTATAACCTGTTAACGTGCATCGTAAGATGTCACCTGCACTTACTTTGTCTACCATTTCGTTGGGCAACCTGTTTCTACCATTTCGTTGGGCAACCTGCCTTCGATAGCTTTGTCCCTCTATTCACCATAATATTTTACTGATATTTGTCCCATATATTGATTGTTTTAGGTTTAAAGGAACGTCAACAATTGTTGGTCACTTTGTGTCCTCTCCCCAGAGAAAGGGAGAAAAGCGAGAGAAGAGATAGTTGAGCAGATGAAAGTAAGAGACAGAGGAGTAAGGGGAAAAATGGAAAAGCAGAAACAGAAGAAATAACAGTATTCCCCTTTTACCCTCACCTGTTACAAGAACAGCATGTCTTGTCAGCTGTAAGCCAATATCTGTTGGATGCCCTATTGACGCGAGGTGCACGTCACCTTTGCCTCACCCAACCACCCTCATTGTCCAATACATACTGGCCAAAAATGCCTTCTATGACAGACCATCAGGAGTTATTACGTTTGAAAAACAGAGTGTAGGCAATGATCAAGAATCTATACAAAATATCTCGCACATCCCATTCAAAACACTAAAATGAAAACGCCACGAGAGGAAGGCCAGAAGTACAGTTATCTCCCCACATGGCCAAACAGCTATCCAATATAAAAAAGCATTGGCAATACATACATCTTAAGGACTAACTATGAAAATATTAAGCCACAAAAAGGACCGCCTTAGAACGGGGTCAGAAAGAATTTTTACGGGTTTGTGTGTGGGGTGGACACTTTAATTGATTTTAGGTGGCCACAATACTCGCCCTTGATTGTCTTGGTTAAAACCGATAAGTGGTTCACTCTGCATGATGAAGTTCTAGCTCATCAGTGCAACATATCCGAGAACAAACAAATAAAGAGATGAAACAACAGGATGAGGAACCGACAGCATGAAATAGCTGGAATGCTGCAGCAAAGAAACCAAACAGTAAGGCTCCGGTTAATCCTACCAGAGACAGAGTACCAGACACCTACCTTCAGGCGTTCTGGCGGAAATGCGCTTGTACATATGGAAGGAACAACTAGGTGGGCAGGTTAACTTACTTGAGTTTGAAACCTAATATATCAGATACATTGAACAGTGAACAGTGACGATGTTTGGCATAATAAATGCTACGATTCCTACGTAAATCAAGCTTCTTCTCTACACCTTTGTCAAGAAGGATGGGAACAACGGGTTCAGCACAGATTCTCGACTGATGTTTTCTGCATCTTCACTTTGCGCATGTTTGCGAAAAGATCGACCTAAACCAGAGTCATTAAGCTGGAGTATACCAAATCCGCAGCTAGAGAATTAGATGCTGATATTTAAATTTAGCAGAGTATCTTTTTTCTGCAGCACATTAATGTTAAAAACCAAAATAATAAACATCTATAAAATTTAAGTAAAGTCGTTCCACCAAATACTGTATAACGTTTCTTTTTTGTTTGCAGTAAAATTTCGCATACCTTCAATCAAAAGGAGGCTGGATTGTTCAGAGGCGTAAACTCATTAAAATACGCCTTTCCTTCAATTATGATATACTGGACAAAAATCTTTCAAACCCTTTGAAAAAAGACTGAAATAGGGCTGCGCTGTTATCTTCACTGTACATTGTCGTCTTTCAGAAGTGTTGCCGTCATGGTAACTTCATACCAAACTACCTGGCCATCAATTAATTGTTTATGAAGGAAGGAAAATGCAGCTAAGCAACAAAAGATAATCAAACAAGCGTAATCACTAAAGCAGAAAACAGTGGCTGCTGTATCATCACAACGCCAGTTAAATATGGTTTACGCTTGTCATCAAGCTTACGCGACTTTTAATAAACGCCCTGAACACAAAATTATAAACAAGCGGCCCATGGGAAACTACTCTCACCAGGGCTGAAGTGGGAATAAATCGCCCCCCACGCCCTTGGTGGCCATTTATTTTAACAGACCATAATGGTTTAGTAGAGGCCAATATCCCCAGGGCCGTTGCTGCCAAATTGTTTTGAAATTAACCATTGTGTTTTTTTATTTTTGCCGACGCATACATTATGGGCAGCTTTGACCAATCTTAGCAGGGCTAGAGTCCAAAAATGCTGCATACCAAGGTCTTGGTTTTCCTTGCGATGCAGAATTTAAAATCACTTTTAGACATATATTGGTGTGACGATCACACAGCTCCCTCTAACAGACTTTGATTTCTCGACCAAACTGATGCAGTATATGTAATTTGGTATCAATTAGCCCAGTGATTTTAGACAAATTAAAACATTATTTAATCTTATGGCCCCGGGATCATTAAGCTGATTGCAAATATCAACTATGATATCATAAGCTGCAACAGAACAAGAAAATCCTGGCTTTTCCATACAAAATCCTAAGTGACCGAATGTGACCTTGACGTAAGAAAGGTCAAGGTCAACGGAATGTCATTATTTGAACAAATGTGATAGGGCCCGTTTCCCCAATACTGTTTACCAAGTTCAAGATCATCGGTCGATTGGTTCCTGAGAAGGCGATTTTCAAAGGTTTTTTATCATATATGGGCACGGTGGACATTTTGGTAATTTGACCCAGACATTCAGAATATATGTTTGTTCTTCCACCCCATTGCGCGCAGATAGCTCAGTTGGTAGAGTGTCTGCTCCGGGGAACGGGAGGTCACGGGTTCGATCGCGGGCCGCGACATAGCAAAGTCGTTAAAATGGTACTGGCTGCTCCTGGATTGGCACTCAGATTTACGGGATAGAGCTAGGACTGGTCGACCCAGTGTCAGGATATTGTGACTGGGTGTGGTATCATATAATATGTCTGGGACATGAGACTTCAGTGAGGCAGCACTATAAAAGTGAGCATTGAGCTCCCTGTCGCAACCAGGCACTGTCGTGATATGACTGAAAAATTGTTGAAAGCGACGTTAAACCCGAATTCACACACACACACACACACACACACACACACACACACACACACACACACACACACACACACACACACCACCCCATTGCGGCTTCACATATATTTAGGCTCCAAATTGGCCTTGTGGTTTCACAGATGTCGTTTGGAATTGTTTGAATGCTTAATGCGTAACTATACCAAATTTAGTGACGCAGAGGCCTTTCTGATATTTAATCTTCATCAGTGTGTCTAAACCCCAAAGTTTTGAAACCGTAACGGATGATGGACAAGACCCGGCAAACACAGCACTTCCCCCTCCGAACACACAACGACCGACGTAGTTCATGAGACAGGTCAACTGGAGGCACCAGGCAAGAGACGCCTACCAGGGATCTTATAGGCGTCCCCCACTGAGCCAACATCAGCAAACATGGCCCACACTCCACGGAAGCCCGGGCATCAGGAAAGAGACGCCTACCAGGGAACTTGTAGGCGTCCCCCACCGAGCTTGCATCAGCAAACATGGACCACACTCCACGGAAGTCTCGGGCATCAGGAATGAGATGCCCAAAGTAGCGAGACTTGCAAAATTTATAATATTACAAAAAGTGGCAACCAAATCCGCTAAGATACATGTCCACCTGACAAGTCAGTCTTAGTTTTAGAAAAATTAGAAATTAAAATTAGAAATTTATACTGCAAAATTAAAGATATAATATAGTTATTTAAATCAGTACTTGAGTACTGACGTCAACACCACAGTATCAACCTCAGCACTAAGGAACTGATACTGTCGAACTTGCTTCTAAATTCTATTATGCAAACTTTAAAATTTACAAAATAAACGGCTTGTGTTTGCAGAATTATTAGCAACAGGTGCGCCATAAATTAGCTACGTCAAATATGACGTCGCGATTTATTCACGATTTCTCGAAATGACGTAATGCCCTATTTGGGCACAAAATCTCATTACGCGTCACATATTCGAAAATTTTTTAAACAACAACTCTTCCTATATGCCTGAGCCAATTTCATTCAAACTTGATAGGAATGTTTCTGAGATGACACTTAATGAAAAGGGCAAAATCAGTTCTGCTCCAATGGAAGAATGGGTGCCAGATATCCACATGACTTTCCGAAGCTATGTGACATATTGAAATCAGCTGAGCGATCCAGTGCCATCTTTGCCGTCTTGTCTACAGAATCTGGACTGGAATCATGTGTTGAGTTTGGCAAACAGAGTAATCAAGATCATCTTATCAGGATTTAAACTGTATGCTTAAAGTACTGGAATTTAATGGTTAAACAAACAGTTTAAGTCTAAGTTCAGGACAATTTTCCAAACCTACACTCACAGATAATTGACCAGCAAGTACTCACAGTGCTTTGATGTTTCTCTCTAGGTACATGCTATCCATTGATTAACTCTTGTTTGGATACATAGCAACAAATTCAACCGGCTTAATAACACGGTTCTATCTAGCCCCCTTCCAAATCTATGTTTGGGGTATTAAGGGTAATGGGAACACCTTCAGGGGAGGCAACTGCTGCAAGTGTATTTTTTGTCTCCCATATCAATAGGGGTCAACTCTTAAAGGAAAGAATTATGTCTCCCCCGAAAATTTTTTTTCGGAGAGACATATTCTTTTTCCCCCGGGCGTCTGTCTGTCCGTCTGTCTGTCCGTCTGTCACACATTCGTGTCCGCTCTGTAACTTGAAAACCGTTAGAGCTATCTTCACGAAACTTCGTATAAATATTAATCAGCATTAGACGACGTGCAGTGCGCAAGAACTATAACTCTCGCATTTATACTTTTTGAATTATCTTCCTTGGAAGTTTGTTGGTATGTATATATGTATGGACAAATCGTGTCCGGTCAATAACTTTCTTATTTTTTGCTGGATTTTAAAATTACTGGGCAGAAATATTAACAACCATAAGTTGTGTGGTGCGCATGAGGCAGGTCGAGACCTCAAAGGTCAAGGTCATACTTAGACGTCAAAGGTCAAAAAGGGGCCGTTTTTCGTATTTGGTCAATAACTTTCTTATTTTGAGATGGATTTTAAAATTACTTGGCGTAATTATTAACAACCATAAGACGATGTGTGGTGTCCATGAGGCAGGTCGGTATCTCAAAGGTCAAGGTCATACTTAGAGGTCAAAGGTCAAAAAAGGGGCCTTTTTTCGTATTTGGTCAATAACTTTCTTATTTTGAGATGGATTTTAAAATTACTTGGCATAATTATTAACAACCATGAGACGATGTGTGGTGCACATGATGCTGGTCGGTACCTCAAAGGTCAAGGTCATACTTAGAGGTCAAAGGTCAAAAAGGGGGCCTTTTTTCTTATTTGGTCAATAACTTTCTTATTTTGAGATGGATTTTGAAATCACTTGGCAGAAATGTTAACCAATATAAAGTGGTGTGTTGCGCGCATGACCCAGGTTGGTACCTCAAAGGTCAATGTCATACTTAGAGGTCAAAGGTAAAAAAGGGGCCTTTTTTCGGGTTTCGTCAATAACTTGCTTGTTTTTAAATAGAATTTGAAGTTACTTGGCAAACATGTTAGCTATCATGGGTCGATGTGTTGCATGCATGATTCAGTTTGGTACCTAAAATGTCAAGGTCATACTTAGAGGTCAAAGGTAAAAAAGGGGCCTTTTTTCGTGTTTGGTCAATAACTTTCTTATTTTTAGATGGATTTTGAAATTGCTAGGCAGAAATGTTAACCACCATGAGGTGATGTGTTGCACGCATGACCCAGTTTGGTACCTGAAAGGTCAAGGTCATACATAGAGGTTAAAGGTAAAAAAAGGCCTTTTTTGTGTTCTGTCAATAACTTTCTTATTATGCCCCCAACTTTGAAAAAATTGGAGGGGCATATTGGTTCTGGTTCGTTCGTCCGTTCGTCCGTCCGTTACGCTTTTGATGCATAGCATAACTAAAGAACCGTGTATACTAGGGTTTTGAAATTTCATATATGGATTCCTCATGGAAAATTAGCTGATGCGTATTTTTTTCTCATCCGGATTATGCCCCCTTCAAGAGTTATTGCCCTTTGAAATTTTTGTAATAAAATCTTGTCAGCAAGATATCTCAAAAACTATTGGAGCTAGAGCCTTGAAAGTTGATGAATATATTGGTGGTGATGAGTAAATGAACTGATTAACTTTTGACAAAATTCCGAAAATACTTTGTGAGTTATGACCCTTTGTCATTTTGGTAATTTGTGCCCATTGTAATGTATGCTAAAATGGATGCATAGCATAACTTTAGAACCGTGTATGCTAGGGTTTTGAAATTTCATATATGGATTCCTCATGGAAAGTTAGCTGACGTTAATTGTTTTTCTCGTCCGGATTATGCCCCTTTCAAGAGTTATTGCCCTTTGAAATTTTTTTAATAATATCTTGTCAGCAAGATATCTCAAAAACTATTGGAGATAGAGCCTTGAAAGTTTGTGAATAGATTGTTGGTGATGAGTAGATGAACTGATTAACTTATGACAAAATTCCGAAAAATACTATGTGAGTTATGGCCCTTTGTCATTTTGGTAATTTGTGCCCATTGTAATGTATGCTAAAAGTGATGCATAGCATAACTTTAGAACCGTGTATGCTATAGTTTTGAAATTTCATATACTACTCAAAGTTTGATAGGGATCACTTTTTTAATGCAACACAATTTTTGGTTAAATTAATCAGCTGAATTCAAATTTGATACTTAATGATAGAAAACATATCCTTCACAAAAACTAGTGATTAATTTTGTCAACTGGCACTGAATTCAAGCGTGACCACAACAACCGTCATGGCACCCACAAAATTTGGCGTAACACGAATGGATTTGGACAATTGATTTTTCACAAATTTCCAAATTTGTTTAGATAAACGCGCCTAATAACGTGTATGGCGTCCATGGGCATCAATTACAGTACGATATCCCCTGCACATGCTCGTAATCAGAGTCTGTATCCGGTTTTGTGGAATCAGCCTCCATTGAGCAACCAATGCATCTTTGAGCTCCTGTAATGTCCTCGGCTGCACAGGTCGGGCTGAAACAGCACGCTTTAGCATGTCTCACGCATGCTCAATCGGAATTAAGTCCGGTGATCGAGCAGGCCAGTCCATACGAACGATTGTCTCACGTTCCAGATAGGCATCAGTGACGTGGGCACGGTACGGACGGGCATTATCGCCCATTAGAATAAAGCCCGGGCCGATAGCACCGGCATATAGTCTCACAAACTGACCAAGAATCTCATTACAGTACTTCACTGCCGTTAACGTTCCGTTTACAACGACGTACAAGTCAGTTTTACCGTTCACGCTTATCCCAGCCCAAACCATGACTGATCCATTTCCAAAGCGATCATGCTCTGCCACATTCAAGTCATCGAATCGCTCTTTAGACATTCGGCACACTAATTGACGTTTATCAGTGAAGTCTAGACAGAATCTGGAATCACCAGTAAACAGTACTGGTGTCCAGTCACGAATCGTCCACCTGACGTGAGTTCTGGCAAAGTCCACTCGGTCTTGCACGTGCTGTCTCGTCAACGGAATAGGTACAGAAGGCCTCCTGACATTCAGTCCGAAATCGCGGAGCCTGTTTCTAGCAGTTTGTGTAGAAATTCGTACTCCAGTTCCGTTCCTAAACGCGTTATTCCAACGCGTAGCGTTCAGGAACCGTTGACGTCGAGACTGAATCAACAAAAACGGTCCTGACGTTGAGTTTCAGCCCTTTATCGATCCTCGCCGTGTCTATGTGAAGGGTTTCCGTGGGAAAGATGCCGACTCCACATTCGGGAAACCACGCTCTGAGACACATTCAGAATCCCAGCAACACGACTTTGAGAGACGCCAGATTCCAACATTCCGACGCCACGGTTCATTTCTTTGGGGCTCAGATGGTTTCTTAACTGTCCCCGAGGCATTTTAAAGTTTCACAAATCAAACATCCTTTTTACGCTTAGTAAAGGAACACAGACAAGTTTTATTTTTCTGTTGGAATGCAGTGTTACGCAAGATTTTTGGGGCACATGAATTCATTTGCTGAGTGTGAGAAGTGTGCACTTGCATGAGTACTGAATTGCACATGAGTTTCTGCTGGAGATATTTATCAACATTCGGAGTACAAATTTTGTCATGAAATTTTAAATTTTAAGTGGGAAATTCGGTATATAATAAGTGATCCCTATCAAACTTTGGGTAGTATATATGCATTTCTGATGGAAAATAAGCTGACGCGTATTTTTTTTTCTCGTCAGGATTATGCCCCTTTCAAGAGTTATTGTCCTTTGAAATTTTTTTTAATAAAATCTTGTCAGCAAGATATCTCAAAAACTATTGGAGCCTTGAAAGTTGGTGAATATATTGGTGGTGATGAGTAGATGAACTGATTAACTTTTGACAAAATTCCGAAAAATACTTTGTGAGTTATGGCCCTTTGTCATTTTGGTAATTTGTGCCCATTGTAATGTATGCTAAAAGTGATGCATAGCATAACTTTAGAACCGTGTATGCTAGGGTTTTGAAATTTCATATATGGATTCGTCATGGAAAATTAGCTGACGCGTATTTTTTTCTCGTCCGGATTATGCCCCTTTCAAGAGTTATTGCCCTTTGAATTTTTTTTTTTTATAAAATTTTGTAAGCAAGATATCTAAAAAACTATTGGAGCTAGAGCATTGAAAGTTTGTGAATAGATTGTTGGTGATGAGTAGATGAACTGATTAACTTATGACAAAATTCCGAAAAATACTATGTGAGTTATGGCCCTTTGTCATTTTGGTAATTTGTGCCCATTGTTATGTATGCTAAAAGTGATGCATAGCATAATTTTGTCATAAGTTAATCAGTTCATCTACTCATCACGAACAATCTATTCACAAACTTTCAAGGCTCTAGCTCCAATAGTTTTTGAGATATCTTGCTTACAAGATTTTATAAAAAAAATTAGAACCGTGTATACTATAGTTTTGAAATTTCATATATGCATTTCTGATGGAAAATTAGCTGACGCGTATTTTTTTTTCTCGTCATGATTATGCCCCTTTGAAGAGTTATTGCCCTTTGAATTTTTTTAAATAAAATCTTGTCAGCAAGATATCTCAAAAACTATTGGAGCTAGAGCCTTGAAAGTTTGTGAATAGATTGTCGGTGATGAGTAGATGAACTGATTAACTTTTGACAAAATTCCGAAAAATACTTTGTGAGTTATGACCCTTTGTCATTTTGGTAATTTGTGCCCATTGTAATGAATGCTATAAGTGATGCATAGCATAACTTAAGAACTGTGTATGCTGTGGTTTTGAAATTTCATATATGCATTCCTGATGAAAAATAAGCTGACGCATATTTTTTTCTCATCCGGATTACGCCCCTTTCAAGAGTTATTGCCCTTTGAATTTTTTTAATAAAATCTTGTCAGCAAGATATCTCAAAAACTATTGGAGCTAGAGCCTTGACAGTTGGTGAACCTATTGGTGGTGATGAGTGGATGGACTGATTAACTTTTGACAAAATTCCGAAAAACACTTTGTGAGTTATGGCCCTTTGTCATTGTGGTAATTTGTGCCCATTGTAATATATGCTAAAAGTGATGCATAGCATAACTTTAGAACCGTGTATGCTATGGTTTTGAAAATTCATATATGCATTCCTGATGGAAAATAAGCTGATGCGTTTTTTATTTTTCATCCCGATTATGCCTCTTTCAAGAGTTATTGCCCTTTGAAGTTTTTTTGATAAAATCTTGTCAGCAAGAGATCTCAAAAACTATTATAGCTGCAGCCTTGAATGTTGGTGAATACACGTAGATCGGTGTTGATGAGTAGATGACCTGCTTAACTTTTGACAAAATTCCGAAAAATACTTTGTGAGTTCTGGCCTTTTGTCATTTTGGTAATTTGTGCCAATTATAATGTATGCTAAAAGTGATGCATAGCATAACTTTAGAACTGTATATGCTATTGTTTTGAAATTTCATATATGCATTCCTGATGGAAAATAAGCTGAAGCGTATTTTGTTTTCATCCCGATTATGCCTCTTTCAAGAGTGATTGCCCTTTGAAGTTTTTTTGATAAAATCTTGTCAGCAAGAGATCTCAAAAACTATTATAGCTAGAGTCTTGAAAGTTGATGAAAAGATTGGTGGTGATGAGTAGATGACCTGATTAACTTTTGATAAAATTTGAGTTATGGCCCTTTGTCATTTTGGTAATTTGTGTCTATTGTAATGTATGCTAAAAGTGATGCATTCCATAACTTTAGAACCGTGTATGCTATGGTTTTGAAATTTCATATATGTGTTCCTGATGGAAAATAAGCTGACACGTTTTTTTTCATCCGGATTTACCTAAGAACCGTGTAAGCTAGGGATTTGAAATTTCATATATGGATTCGGTATGGAAAATTAGCTGACACTTATTTTTTTCTCATCTGCATTATGCAGTTTCAAAAGTTATTGTCCTTTAATTTATTTGTTAGCATAACCTTTGGGCCAAGGCCACACGCTTTGAATTATTATTGTAATCATGGTAATTTTCGGTTTCATTGGACGGGTTTTTAAAAAATTCCGTCCTTTAAAATAGCGATGTCCGGGTGGGTGGTTGGGCGGGTGGATGGGCATTTTTTTTTTTTCATTATTTTTTTGTGTTTTTTTTTTTTCTACATAAACACATATAAACAGAGATTATACCCCTACACAAAAGTTGATATGGGGTGGGGATATGCCATTTGTCCTGTACATACATAAATACATGCATGCATACATCGCTACCTACCCTACCCTACCCCTGGCTTCCCCACTCAAACCCACCCACCACACCACACTACACCCCACCCCACCCAACCCCACCATGCCCCACCCTACAACACCCCACCCCACCCTGCCCCAACCCCCACACACATGCATGCAGTCATGCACAAATCCTTTGTTGACTAGGAATATTTTGTTTTTGTCTTTTTCTTCATAAACACATAACACAGAAATTATACCCCTACACAAAAGTTGATAGTGGGTGGTGATATGCCATTTGTCCTGTACATACATAAATACATGCATGCATATATTCCTACCCTACCCTACCCCACACCACCCCACCCCACCACATGACACCCTACCCCACAACACCCCACCCCATGACAACACACCTCAACCCGGCCCACTCCAATTACACATGCATGCATGCACACACACATGCATTTACACTCAAACATGCATGCTCATACACAATCACTCATTTATGCTTGCACACTCACATACAAACACACATGCGTGCATGCACACACACACTGATGCTTGCATGCATACATGCAGGTACTCACACATGCATGCATGCATGTACACAAATATGCATGCATGCACACTTATGGACTCGTACAATGTCATGCACACACACACACATGCATGCACATGCAGGCATGCACACTTATGCACTCACTATGCACACACACACCCCCCCCCCCCCACACACACACACACACATAAATACATGCATGCATATATCCCTACCCTACCCTACCCTACCCCACCCCACCCTACCGACCCCACCACATGACACCCTACCCCACAACACCCCACCCCACGACAGCCCACCTCAACCCGGCCCACAACACTTACACATGCATGCATGCACACACACATGCATTTACACTCAAACATGTATGCTCATACATAATCACTCATTTATGCTTGCACACCCACATACAAATGCACATGCATGCATGCACACACACACGCACTGATGCTTGCATGCATACATGCAGGTACTCACATGCATGCACACTTATGGACTCACACAGGCACACACACACATGCATGCACATGCAGGCATGCACACTTATGCACTTACACATGCACACACACACATGCATGCACTCACGCATTAATGCATGCCAGAAGAAAACATGCATGCACACATGCACTCAGGTGCGACATAGCCTTCAGCGGAATTCATGTTGTATGTTTTGAGTCTTTAACAATATTTGTTGAATATTTTGCCATCTAGGGACAAGCAAAGGTTATGGGCATTGTGTTTTACAAACACCATTTCTAGTTTTTAGATGGATTTTGAAATTAATTGGCAGAAATGTTAACCACCATGAGACGATGTGTTGTGTGCATGACCCAAGTTGGTACCTCAAATGTCAAGGACAAAAGGTCAAAGGACAAAAAGGGCCTTTTTTAGTGTTCAGTCAATAACTTTCTTCTTCCGGGATAGATTGTGAAATTACTTGGCAGAAATGTTAACCATCATGAGACGATGTGGTGCACGCTGGACCCAGGTCGGTACCTCCAAGATCAAGGTCATACTAAGGGGTCAGAGGTAAAAAAAGTTTTTTTTTGTGTGTGTCCAGTCATTAACTTTTTATTTCTGGATGGACTTTATAAAGTAACCATGCATAAATGTTCACCGTCATTAGACCATGAGTCATGTGCAAGACAAAGGTCCATACCTCCAATGTCAAGGTCATACCTAGAGGTCAAAGGTAAAGAAAGGACAGTCAATAACTTTCTTATTCTTTGATGGATTATAAAATTACTTGGCAGAAATGTTAACCATCATGAGACGATGTGTTGTACCGCAAAGGTCAAGGCCATACTTAGAGGTCAAAGGTAAAAAGTGCTTTTTTTTGTTTACGGCCAATAACTTTTTTATTTTTCTATGAACATTTTTAGCTCGTCTGTTTTTTGAAAAAAAAAACTTTCAAGCTATTGTCATCACTCCGGCGTCTGCGTTGTCGTTGTCGTCGTCTGGCGTCGTCTGGCGTCGTCGTTCCAAAAAAACTTAACCTTGGCTATAACTTAAAATGTATTAGACCTAGCCTCATGAAACTTCATACACACACTCATCATCACAAGAGCTACATTTTGACCATTTGGCTGAATTATCTCCCCTTTTCCAATTTTTTTCTGAAACACATTTTTTGCTCTCATTTTAATACTATTCACAACAGAGCCTTCAAACTTCACATGAATATTCCTTGGGACAAAACGTTTTCAGTGATACCACACTTTTTGATCTGTGACCTTGACGTTTGAACTTTGACCTATTTTTCGAAAATTTAACCGAAAACCTTAACCTTGACCATATTTCCAAAAGTATTTGGCCTACCTTCATGAAACTTCATACACATACTCACCATCACAAGGGCTACATTCCCTACAAGTTTTATAACTCCATCTTGCAATTTGATTGAATTATTTCCCCTTTTCTCTCCGTTTTTTTAAATTGTTTTTGTCTCTTATTTCAATACTATTCACAACAGAGCCTGACATGGAACAACAGACGAGCATGGCGCCGCTTGCGGTGCTCTTGTTAAAGTTACTATGCAGAAATGTTTATCTTCATTAGATGATTAGTTGCACACAAGACCCAGCTCAATACCTCCAATGTCAAGGTTATACTTAGCAGTCAAAAACGGGGGAGACATCTGTTTTTTTTTTCAGAAAAACAACTTCTAGTTTGCTCCTGAGGAGCAAATTCTTTCCTTTAAGAGTTGACCCCTTTTTCCATGGGACAGACCTTATAGAAAAACGGCCAGGAAGTCCTGAAAATTGTCTCCCTTTGAAAAATGGCGGAAAATGTGCCAGGTGTTCCCATTCCCCTTAATAAGAAAAGAAAACTAGCCGTTTTTTGAATGTGAAGGAATGCACTCTGACACCCGACTTTGTTATCGAAATGGTTTTTGTGTTGCAGGAGACATGCTAGATGAGGCAACAGCTATTGTAGAAGGGTACAATGCCTACTTTAGTTTTTCAAAGAAGAAAAGCGGTTACTCAGGTAAGCTTTAACATTTAACTCCCGAGTTTCTGAAGTGGACTGCTCGTCACATGGAAGGGTCCATGAAATGAACACCTCAGAAAATGCCTTTTTTATGCCCCGCCATTCAAAAAATGGCGGGGTATTATGTTATACGCTCCGAAGTTTTGTGTGTCCGTCCGTCCGTCCGCACCCCATAGTCCCGTCCGCTCCATAACTCTGATACCGTTTGAGATATTTTCACGAAACTTCACAGATATGTAGAGCACTATCAGACGACGTGCAGAACATATACACCCAAACTCTGATTTTCCTTCTTTTGAGTTGTTGCCCTTTGAACATTGAACATAGGCATTTCTATCATAGTTTCGTGTCCGCTCCATAACTTCGATACCATTTGAGATATTTCCATGAAACTTCACAGATATGTAGAGCACCATAAGACGACGTGCAGAACATATGAACCGTAACTTTGATTTTCCTACTTTTGGGGTTATTGCCTTTTGAACTTTGAATATAGCTGTTGCTATCAGTTTCGTGTTCGCTCAATAACTCTGATACCTTTAAAGATATTTTCACGAAACTTGACAGGTGTGTAGAGCACTATCAGATGATGTACATAACATATGAACCGTAACTCTGATTTTTCTACTTTTGGAGTTATTGCCCTTTGAACTTTTGAAATAGCCATTTCTATCGTAGTTTCGTGTCTTCTCCATAACTTCGATACCATTTGAGATATTTCCGTGAAACTTCACAGATATGTAGAGCACGATGAGACGACATGCAGAACATATGAACCATAACTGTAATTTTCCAGCTTTTGGAGATATTGCCCTTTGAATACAGCAGTTGCTGTCAGTTTCTAGTCCGCTCCTTAACTCTGATACCATTTGAGATATTTTTACGAAACTTCACAGATATGTAGAACAACCTGAGATGCCATGCAGAACATATGAACCATAGCTATGATTTTTCTACTTTTGGAATTATCGCCCCTTGAAAATTGAAAATAGTCTTTTCTGTCATTTAGTCTGTTTGAAGCACTATATCTCCTGGACTTAATGATTGATTCTGACCAAACATGAATGGTTACATCACTAGGATGGTTGACAACAGCCATTAGGTTTTGTTTCACTGTGAAATGGCACCTGCTTGATGTAATTGTAGTGGCAGGGCATCGTGCAGTGCTTGCAGTTTTGTTTTAATTTTATACAGAGGTTTTTTTCTACCTGACTCTTCTGACTGTCAAATGCCCTAACGGACATTCTTGACATGTATGCACCGCCTGTGCTAAACATTTATGAACGAATGAGACAAAGTGCAAGATGGGATAGTGAGATGAGCACCTGCTAAGGTAATTAAATCCACATCTCACCATTACAGTGAAGCTGTGTGGCAGCCGGCATATTTGCTCAAGTATTTTCCAGAGGTCTACCTGACTACTTTACTTCTGACCTTATGGAACATATTGAGCTGTTGAAGTAGAAATGACTAGGCTCTGTATTCTGCCTTGCTTTCTCACAAAATCCTTGAAACCGACCGCACATGAGTAATGATGAAACGCTTAGAGGATCTAATCATGCACAGGCAAAGAGGTGCGAGTCCGGCCATACAGGCTTATAAACCTTATTGGTTTCATTGGATGACTGGGTTTGAGATGTCATTTCATGACCTACAAAGTCGGTGTATTCTTTCGTCCAAAGGATCTAACTATTCAGAACTCATTTATCTTCTCTGCAGCTGGTGTTGTGCCGTTTGGCGGCCGTAAAATGTCTTCACGTACATCATCATAGTGCAGATTATATTTCTGCTCCATTGGGATCATTGAGTCCATTTTGAATCGAGTCTGCTTTTTCGTTTATTTGGTATACTCTTTGCTTCCAAAGGATCTAAATTTTCGAACTTTTTTATGTCAAAGGTTTGCGTTAAACCTTTTTGATTGCTAATATATCTGTAACCACAAACCTTTTTTCATTATAGGTTGTTTAGTTTTTGTCTTTCCATTTGTTCATTATTAGTTAGTTTGTTCTTTCGTTATGCTATGACCCAGCCAGTGGGCATTACCTTAAAGTCAAGGTCACACATATAAAACTTTGTAACAGGGACAGATTTTTTCGTTAAAAGTTCATGAGATTTTGCAATTTAAAGACCATTTGATGGATTTCTTTTATATTTTGCATGGTGGTAGATATTGGTCTTTAGTGTCAATTACCGCCTATTCCGGTTCAGTGATGTGACCTTTGTGTCAAGGGCACGGACATAGAACTTCGCCACAGGGTCAAAGTTTCTGCGTTTAAGTTAATAAGACCTTATAACATGAAGGCCCTTCGATTTCTTTCTTTTTTACTTTGCATGGTGGCAGATATAGGTCTTAAGTTTTAATTACTGCTATCCCTGTTGGTATCCTTGACTTTAAGGTCAAGGTTACAGACAGAGAACTTTATCACAGGGTCAAAGTTTTTTTCTTAAAGTTTATAACACCTTATATTTTAAAGAACCTTTAATGGTGTTCTAATTTAAACCAACGGGTAACTTTTACTCACCCGTCCATGTCGGTGCTTATGCTGTGGTTCCTTCATGTTTTGTATTGGTGGTTCTGATCCTTTCCCTAAGTATATATATGTATGTTGTTACGTTAATGATTCTGATTCTTCCCCAATTTTGGTTGTTTATTTGTTATACCATTTGTCCTTCCAGTTTAATGTTTGTCATGTTGGTGATTCAGATTCTTTCCCCATTTTGTACGGCCCCCGACCATCGGGGCTTGAAGAAATATATGGGCTGCATAATGCTTCCACGCAGAGCTGAAACCGACCCGCACACGAGTACTGGTAAACCGGGTAGAGGATCGAAGCCTTCACAGGCAAAGCGGTACGAGTCGGCCCGTCCATGCTTATAAACCATATTGGTTTCATTGGGCGACAGGGCTTGAGATGTCATTTCATCTCAGTGTCGGGTAAAAGTCCCACATAATTGGAAGCAACGTCTCCAAAATGACCTTTACAGTGTTGTCGGGGACGTTCAACCTCAAATCAAACAAAAACGAAATCCCCCATTTTGTATATTACTCCCTTGTAGTTAGGTTTGGTACATATAGGTGTTAAGTTTTATTTACCGCCATCCATGTCAGTTGACATTATCTTAAGTTCAAAGTCACAGACTTAGAACTTTCTAGCAAGAAGGAATCCATATTTACCTGTAGACAGATTTTAAGTATTGTCGGTTGGTACCTGGTGCTCTGTCTCTGGTTGGGCCTACCGAAGTTTAACTGTTAGTTTTCTTTTGCTCCAGTATTTCAGTTATTTCATGCTGTCGGGTCTTCATCAGTGTTTCATCTCTGGGTTCGTCTAATTTTTATGTTCTCGTAGATGTTGCATTGATTAGTTAGAAATCCTTAATGCGGACTGAACAAATTGTTTGTCTTAACCACAAAAGAACCAAAGGCGAAGATTGTGGCCATTTAAAGTCGATTTCAGCACCCTCCAACCCCCGCAGTTAAAATTTTTGCTGACCGTTCCAAGGCGATTCTTCTGCTATGGTTATTATTGTTTAAGATTAAACTTTGTCTTCGCATGTACTGTCTGGCAACAAATAGATGACAGTAACGAAGCTGACTGTTTTGACTATTTTAGCTATTTTACTGCTAGACGCTTGAGCTTTGCGCTGTTCATAACAAAACATGTGGTGACGTCGCTGTCTACTTACTATTCCTCGAGGGACAGTATGTATTGCTTATATCTTTTTTATTTTTGATAGCCTTTATGCCGTTTTATGGGACAGTAACTGGCTTTCTGCTTGTGACGTTTTTATTATGGTGAATTTATTCCTTCCATTTGGTGCCTTGGTATGAATGTGTGACGTTATTGTATCATTCCTGATTATTGCCTTCACTTCTTGTTTGGTTATGATCTTCCTTTTGACACTAGAAGCATGGTGTATAACTGTATATGTATGCATATATATTAACTTTCTGTTTAAGGCGTGGCCAACTTCTGTAAAGACTCCGTTACTCCTCATAAAGCAGAACAAGGTTTATCAGGGATCATTACGGTGAAGGAAGATGGTTCTGTTGGTTGCTATGGAAACTTGACATCATTTTCGGAAGAAGAACTGCAGGCTTTGGATGCAGAAGGAAGGGCAGTAATTACTCAGCACAAAATAAAGTAAGAGCTGTAAATATCGGTTTTGAGGTGAATGTTCTGGTGTTTTTCAAACGGAAGCAGCGTGTCTCCTGATACAATTAAACCTCAGTATAACACTGATATACGAGGGGAGTTCGAAAAGTTTGTAGAACTCGGGGTTTAACCTACAGATTGGAAGTTGGTTTCAACATTATTTTAGCTCACATGACCGAAGGTCATGGTGAGCTTTTGTGACCTTGAGATGCCCGGCGTCGTCCGTCGTGCTTTATGCGTGCGTACACTTTTCTTGTTAACACTCTAGAGGTCACAGTTTTGATCCAATCACCATCAAACTTGGTCAGAGTGAACATCATGACAATATCTCGGTCAGGTTCGAATATGGTACATGTGGGATCAAAAAGTAGGTCAGTAGGTCAAATTATAGAAAAAACCTTGTAAACAATCTTCAAACTTTCTCAGAATGATCATCCTGACATTATCTCGGTCAAGTTCACATATGGGTGATGTCCGGTCAGAAGGTAGGTCAGTAGGTCAAATCATAGAAAAACCTTGTTAACACTCTAGAGGCCATAGTTTTGCTGATTCAGAGGGTTGTGAGTTCAAATCCGAGTCGAGGAACATTTTTTTTATTCTTTCTAAAATCGTTTTTGTTCTTTTTAGCCGAAGGCTCCAGGGGAGCTTATAGTACAGTGGGTCCTCCGTCGTCCGTCCACACTTTTGAGCAGCTATATCTCTGCAGCCTGCAGGCTGATCTCAATCATTTCTCATCAGTAGCATGCCTCTGGTGGTGCATTGATGTCATAAGCTTTTTTTTTTTTAAATTGATGAAAACTTTGGTTGCTATGGCAATCACAAGGTCCCATAGACTTACAATGGGAAAATGCTTGTCATCACCGTAGCCCCTTCAGTTTTGATCGGATCTTTCTGAAACTTATATATAAGGTGGCTGGGGATAAAACCTCGGATGAGTTCGAAAACCGACCAAGTCGCCCCATTTATAATAGAGTTACGTCCCTTTGATTGCTGAAAATGCCGATTTTTGACCTTGTCATCACCGTAGCCCCTTCAGTTTTGATCGGATCTTTCTGAAACTTATATTTAAGGTGGCTGGAGATAAAATCTCGGATGAGTTCGAAAACCGACCAAGTCAGCCCATTTATCGTAGATTTACGTCCCTTTGATTGCTGAAAATGCCGATTTTTGACCTTGTCATCACCTTAGCCCTTTCAGTTTTGATCGAATCTTTCTTAAACTTATATGTAACGTGGCTGGGGATAAAATCTCGGATGAGTTCGAAAACCAGCCAAGTTGGTCCATTTATCACAGAGTAACGTCATTTATCATAGAGTTAGGTCCCTTTGATTTCTGAAAATGTCGATTTTTGACCTTCTCATTACTGTAGCCCCTTCAGTTTTGAACGGATCTTTCTGAAACTTATATGTCAGGTGGCTGGGGATAAAACCTCGGATGAGTTCGAAAACTGGCCAAGTCGCCCCATTTACTATATAGTTGTGTGCATTTGATGGCTGAAAATGTCGATTTTTGACCTTTTCATCACCGTAGCCCCTTCAGTTTTGATCGGATCCTTTTGAAACTTGTATGTAAGGTGACTGGGGATAAAACCCAGGATGAATTCGAATACCCATCAAGTTGGCCCATTTATCATAGATTTACGTCTCTTTGATTGCTGAAAATGCTGATTTTTGACCTTGTCATCACCATAGCCCCTTCAGTTTTGATCGGATCTTTCTGAAACTTATTTGTTAGGTGGCTGGGGATAAAATCTCGGATGATTTGTAAAACAGGCCAAGTCAGCCCATTTATCGTAGAGTTGTGTTCCTTTGATGGCTGAAAATGTTGATTTTTGACCTTGTCATCACTGTAGCCCCTTCAGTTTTGATCGGATATTTCTGAAACTTATAAGTAAGGTGGCGCAGGATAAAATCTCGGATGAGTTCGAAAACTGGCCAAGTCGGCCAATTTATCGTAGATTTACATCCCCTTGGTTGCTAAAAATGCCAAATTTTGACCTTGTCATCACCTTAGCCCCTTTAGTTTTGGTCGGATCTTTCTGAAACTTATATGTAAGGTGGCTGGGAATAAAACCTTGGTTGAGTATGAATACTGGCCAAGTCTGCACATTTATCATAGAGTAACGTGCCTTTGATTGCTTAAAAATGCCTATTTACGACCTTGTTAGCACTGCTGCCCCTTCAGTTTTGATCGGATCTTCATGAAACTTACAAACAAATAAGTCAGGCAGAAAAGCTCGGAGGAGTTTGAAAACTTGTGAGGTTTGCCTATTTGTCACAGAGTACATCCCTTTGATTGCAGCAGTTAATTGCTTATTTTTGAACTTGTAATCACCATAGCCCCTTCAGTTTATATCCAATCTTCTTAGCAAGTCAGGAATAAAAGCTTGAATGAGTTTGAAAACTGGTGAGGGCAGCCTATTTATCATAGAGTTACATTCTACTTGATTTGAAGAAATTGCTTACCCTGTCATCACCATGTCTTTCCATTAATCCTTCAGTAAAGGTTGGCACTTCCTGCAACTTTGAATCTGTTAGCTCAGGTGAGCGATACAGGACCAGCTAGTAAAAACATATTAACAATTCATATCCCCCATACATACATACATACATACATACATACATACATACATACATACATACATACTCAGGCATGCATGCACAGACACATCAAAATGTGCACATACTTAGGCATGCATGTTCACATGCATTCACACACTCATATATGCATGCACACACTCATGCATGCATGTACGTGCACATACATGCATTCACACACTCATGCATGAATTCATGCACACACTTACGTCCATCACACATACAAGCACACACGCATGCATGGACACACATATGCATGCACGCATGCACCCACACATGCATGCATGCACCTACACATGAACAAATGCATGCATTCGCACACACACAAGAAATTTCACACATGCATTCATGTACTACCCATACCCATACACATATGACTGCTCTGAACTCATTATTCTGACCTTCCATTTTTGCCTATGAGTATAGGTTTTCAAACAAAATGTAAGAGCAAAAAAAACGTATGTACGTCTGTCGGTCCGTCAGCATCTCATAGTTTCGTGTCAGCACGATAACTCTGATACCATTTGAGATATTTTCACGAAACTTTGCAGATATGTAGAGCACTATCAGACGATGTGCAGAACATATGAGCTGTAATTCTGATTTTCCTACTTTTGGAATTGCTGCCATTTGCCCATTGAACATAGCCATTTCCGTCATAGTTTTGTGTCCGCTCCATAACTTGAGATATTTCCATGAAACTTCACAGATATGTAGAGCACCATGAGACAATGTGCAGAACATATGAACCATAACTCTGATTTGCCGACTTTTGTAGTGTTTGTCCTTTGAATATAGTTGTTGCCATCAGTTTCGTGTCCGCTCCATAACTCTGATAACATTTGAGATATTTTCACGACACTTCACAGATATGTAGAACGCCCTGAGGTGACTTGCAGAACATCTGTACCATAACTCTGATTTTCCTTCTTTTGGAGTTATCGCCCCTTGAACATCGAACATTGCCATTTCGATCATGTAGTTTGTTTGAAGCACTATATCTCCTGAACCTAATGATTGATTCTGACCAAAATTATATGGTTACATAACTAGGATAGGGGAAAACAGTGTTTGCAAGGGCACAGACCCCCCAAAACTGTCAGGTTTTTTTTTTTTCAAAGATGGCTTGTCTGCACCCAGTCTCATAATAAAACACATCAATGAAATATGGTCTAACTTGGTAAAATATATCATTGCAATTGACCAAAGATATGATAAGATTTTGGAGCCCTTGACTTTATTTTAAAGGGCACAGGCCCCCTGAAAATGAGAAATGTAATTCTGGTTTACTTGCTTTTGAAGCCATGGCTCTTTGAACATTGAAAAAAGTCATCTCATTCATGTTTTCTCGTCAACCTTATTAAAGGGTGATTATATTTTAAAGACCATGACTTTATTTTAAAGGGCACAGGCCCCGCAAAACTGACAATGAGAATAAAAATTGTTATTCTGGTTTACTTTCTTTTGGAGCCATGGCTCTTTGACATTGAAAATAGTCATCTCAGTCATGTATTACTGTCAATTTTATTTAGGGAAAGAGCAGTGCATCCTTACTTTGAATTCCTTTTTGACTGTGATATGGCACTTGCTTGATGTAATTGTAGTTGTGGGTCATCATGCAGTGCTTGCAGCTTTTATAATCTTCTATATAATCTTCACATTTTGTTTGAATATTACCTAGTTGTTTAGCTAAGACAGTTTCTGCTTTAGACTCCAACAGTAGTGTTATAAAGAGGTAACGGACATTATCTATAAACTGACCACCTTTAGTACTATCCAGGCCTCCGGAGCAAATTCCTTCCTTAAAAAAATCAAGATAGTCTTGAAAGTGTTGATCTTCTGGCATCGTATCAATTCTCCTTATAGAGCATTGTTTCACCTTCAGGAAAGGCACTCTTTCAAACATGTACTTTGTCTTATCAGTGGGGGTCATTTATGGAAAAGAAATAGATTTTTCGCGTGGAATAGAATAAGAGAAAATTTACATGGGTGTGAAGGGTGGATAGAAAAATCTGCCCCGATAGTCATGGCCTGGCAGCAAGAGGTTTGCCGAGAGATGCCAGGCAGTGATCCGACTGATCCCGAGGATCAGATTATTCCATCCATCCTTCACACCCATGTCAGATTCTTTTTTCTTGCATGCCTTTCATTTCTGAGAGTGTAGTTTGTGTCAAACCTACTATTAGCATGGTTTAATATAGGCATCCAATTTACCATCTGTCCATTCGTCCGTTTGTCAGTCTATCAACTTTCACCCAAATGGCCAATTCATTTCTCAATAACTATAAGAGTTTCCTTCATTAATGATGCTTGATACAATTTTGCATCTTGGGGTGGCAACAATAATGCAAGCATCAATATATGTCCTTGACCCAATTTTCATAGTTCACTGACTTTTTAAGCTATTGCGTCAAATGACACCAGTGACCAGGAATCGATATAATTACCCCACACCTACCATGAGAGACCAAAGGGAAAGAAACACAAACATGAAATAACTAGACCCTTATGGAAACATCAATAGCGGAAAGCCTAAAGGGCAGTTACTTTCCCACAAAATGGCCAATTGGCTATTAAAAAAAAAAAGGGATACACAAACTCAAAGACAAGCCATAACAAAAATAAACCGCGACAGAAGAACCTAACTTTCACCCTGCTATTAAGTTTCATTTCTCAAGATCTATAATAGTTTTAATATTTGGTAGAAGGTTGCATCTAGTTTTGACTTTGACCATCAATTCAGGGTTCAATGACTTTGTGATCTATTGTGCCAACCCTTGTGTCCATGTCCATTTCTCAAGACCTTTAAGTTTCATAAATGATACATGGTACAAGCTTGCATCTAGGAGTTGTTACTTTAATGCAAGCACCCATGTTTGACCTTGACCTAGATTTCATGGCTCTGTGACTTTGATCCTCCCACACAGTCACACTTGGGTGGAATTCTTGTTTATTTTGCAGTCACTTCTATTTTCGATGTCCGCCACATCTTGATAACAGTAATATAATGTTATTAAGCAAGTTTGTATTGGCCCAGTTACAGGTCTCAGGTCTGCTGTATTGGCCTGAGACCGAAGGCCGAGGCCATTACAGCTGACCGAGGACCTGTAACTTGGCCAATACGATATACTTGATTAATGACAATTTTATTAATTGACACAATTAAAAAAAAATGATTTATGATTATTGACCCCTGTTATTATTGGTTCACCTGGTGTTATACAGGATAGTCAGTTAATAATGCAATATATCTCAAGAACATCATGGGCTAGGCTCTTGGAATTTTGAAGGCTGTTTGGAACTAATGAAGATAATTTGATTGAAAAGTAGAAGTAAAACAAAGATCAGGAATCGATACAATTAACTTACTCCACCCACCAAAGACACCAAAGGGAAAGAAACACAAACATGAAGCGACCAGATCATAATGGAAACCTAAACAAAGGATGGCCATAAGGACAGTTACTTTCCCACAAAATGGCCGAATGGCCATCCAAAATAAAAAGACACAAGTGATATACACAGTAAGTAGTAACAAACAACAACATAAATAAACCGCCACAGAAGAACCGCCACTGGGGGGCTTAAATCGATTTAACGTGGCCACAATCGTCACCCTTACTTTCGTCACGATTTAGACAAATAATTTGTTCAGTCCGCATGAAGGCCTCCTAACTCATCAGTGCGACATCTCCTTGAACACAAATAATCAAAGAACCACAGAGTTGAGACAATGGTGAGGACTCGACAGCAAGAAACCACTGAAATGCTGGAGCAAAAGAAAACCAACAGTTAGACTCCGATGGGCCCAACCAGAGACTGAGCATCAGGCACCAACCAACATTACCAAGAATAAGATCTCTAATTCTCAATAAGCCTTTACGTTGGAACCATCATAGAATCGGAGGCCTGACCCACTGGCGTGCAATTTAAGATGGAAGCAAAGTTGCAAACCGTGATTGGGTTAACTACCATGCATGCAGTCTGTCGTATAACATCCATGTTGTACCCAATCTTTTTATATCGAAGAATGATTTTACGAAATTGGGTGCTGAAGTCATTGCGGTTATATATTTTTCTGAATTTATACACTAAGTCACCATAAAATTCGGGTTGCCATAGACCTTGTTGCAGTTTGAATTTTGAAATTAAGTCAGAATGGCGTCTATAAAAGTTTGAAAAGGCTTTGCGTAGTTTGTGGTACCGATAAACCTGATTAAGAAGTTTAGCCATTAATAATTTATTATGAGTCAGTTACATGACTACACACTCTAGCAAATCGAATTAGTTGCGAAATATAAACACCATAGGATGGCGCACGAGGAACATCACCATCCAAAAAAGGAAAATTTACAATCCCAAAATCAAAGGTATCACGTTTATCATAAATTTTGCACGAAACAAGCCCATCTACAATAGATAGATGTAAATCCAAAAACGGGGCCTCTGTATCAGAAGAATTTGCTTTATTTAACTAAAGTTCTGGGGGGTAAATCTGACTGATCAAGCCATCGAAATAGGTATTATCAATCCTGGTATAATGTTATGAAAATTGGACCAAATTATGCCCCTTTGTTGACTTTGGCATTTTGGCATAGGAAAAGGTTGTAAGCGAAATATCTCAAGAATCCCTTATGCTATTCCCTTGAAATTGTGCAGTATATTTTGAACCAATGTGAAATTTGACTAAATATTGCCCCTTTTTGGTCTTATAATATACAGCATTTTGTTTGTCTGTTTGTTTGTACTGGAGTATAACGGCACAGTCAACACTACTTTAGGTTATTTTTGAGCCGGTCAGATTACCTATCCACACTTTTTCTGGACAGGCTTATATGTAAGCTGTTAACCAGTACAGTGCACATTCCTTCACCAGAAACTCACAACTGCCCTTCTTGAACCAGCGGAAGGGTGAGAATGACACAGCATTTTAGCACAGAAAAAGCTGGCTAGCACTGTCTCTGGTCTGGCTCATCGGAGTCTAACTGTTGGTTTTCTTTTGCTCCAGCATTTCAGTGGTTTCTTGCTGTCGAGTCCTCACCGTTGTCTCACCTCTGTGGTTCTTTGATTTCTGTGTTCACGGAGATGTTGCACTGATGAGTTAGGAGGCCTTCATGCGGACTGAACAAATTATTTGTCTAAATCGCGATGGAAGTAAGGGCTAGGATTGTGGCCACGTAAAATCGATTTAAGCCCCCCAGTGGAAATCTTCCACTGGCCGTTCCAAGGCGGCTCTTCTGTGGCGATTTATTTATGTTGTTGTTTGTTACTTACTGTGTGTATCACTTGTGTCTTTTAATTTTGGATGGCCATATTGCCATTTTGTGGGAAAGTAACTGTCCATATGGCCTTCCTTTGTTTAGGTTTCCATTATGGTCTGATCGCTTAATGTTTGTATTTCTTTCCCTTTGGTGTCTTTTATGGATGGAGTAAGTTAATTGTATCAATTCCTGATCTTTGTTTTACTTCTACTTTTTAGATCCTCTAAGTGGCTTACCAATATACGTATGTGGGTCGGTTTCAGCTCTGCGTGGAAGCATCATGCAGCCCATGTATTTATTAAAGCCCAGATGGGCGGGGGCTCATTAACAAATTATTACAAATGTATTTTACCCAATTTGTTCAATAAAATATGAAATCACACATGAGGTTCTAAGTCATCCTTCCAAATACCCATTCCATACAAAAGCATACCAGGCTCCAAGGTTATAAAATAATTTTCATGCTCAACTCACTAGAACATGAAATTTGTCCTGCTCATAATTTATAAAATCTAACAAACAGTGTCATTGAAAAATTTATGAGCAGTATTTGTGCTGATCTGAGCGGGACAATTGCCAGATTTGTATGTATTGTGATAGTTAGGAACATTACAAATCTCATGCTCAGCTCTATGAAAAACTTTTATAACCTCGTGCCTGTTCTTCTGTTATACTTTCAGACTTGACACTGATACTCTGGAGAATCTGGCCATTATTAATGTATACTGTCCTAGAGCTGACCCAGAGAGAGAAGACAGACTTCTGTATAAACTTAGATTCTTTGCACTTCTTCAGACCAGGGCGGAGGCTTTGCTTAAATCAGGAAGGTAGTGCATTTACATTAAGACCAGTTAGAATTAAGACGAGTTTTGCTGATAAAAAGCATATTTAAAAGGTTTCACTTATTCTGTATTTGCGATTTCTACAACCAGTGTCCTCTAGAAATTGTCCACCTTTGAGACTGTTCAAAAGTGATCTATAAGACCAATTTTGAACAGTCCCAAAGGTAGTCTTAGTAATGGAATTTTATTGTATTTATCAAGACTATAAGGAAAAGCTTATTTTCTGTTCAGAGTTGTAGCCTGTGTCTGTGTATTTTTGGTCTTAAATTGACAATGCCATAAACACTTTACAAAGAAAACTAAAAAAGAAGTGAATACATTCAAAAACTCTACCCTATTAGATATTGGTCCCCACCTATTGATGCTTAGAGAAGTAAATTGAGCTGCATGGTGATTCTGTGCAGAGCTTAAACGGACCTTACTTTGGAGTATTGATTTGTTTGGATTGGAGTTTAACGGCCCAGTCAACACTATTTAGGTCATTTTTGAGCCGGTCAGTTTACCTATCCACACTCTCCTGGGCAGGCTTATACGTAAGCAGTTAACCAGTACAGTGCACATTCTTTCGCCAGAAACTGACAACTGCCCTTCTTGAATCAGCGGAAGGGAGAGAATGACCGTAGAAAAGATTTCATGATCAATCTCCACGAAAGAATGTTGCCGATCCCGGCGGGAGTCGAACCCGCGTCCTCCTGATCACCAGTCAGACGAGCATCCGACTGAGCCAACGAGGCCGGCAAAATTTTGGAGTCTATGACTGCCCAAACAAAGTGGTGCGAACTAGTAAGAAAATGTCAGCCAGGGAAGGCCACAATCAAAGAATGCAGCTATCTCAAGGCAATTAACCCTTTTAGTGTTTTATCAAGTTTATTTGAAAAATGACTGAACTTTTAGCAAACAGTGGAGGCCCTGATCAGATGCTGCGTTCTGCAGCATCATCTGAGACTGCACTGTTTGCCAGGGTACCCGTTATGGGGTTTCTGGTACAAAATGGGTAAAAGAAAGTAAGTGACATGTAGAGACAATCAAAAACATATGGAACATGAACCAACGACACAAAGCTAACTAACAAATTAGACACTGCAAAAAGAATGACCGCCTTGGGACATCCAGTAGTAAAACTGCCTGGGGGTTCCAATTAGATCAGAGTCAGATTTTCCCTTGTAACCTAGTGGTTTCTTTGGGTGATGGGGCTTGAGATATCATCTCATTTTGGTGTCGGGGAAAGAGTCCAAAAAGACCTAAAACGTGTTAATGGAAATGTTAAATCTCAACAGAAACAAACAAAATCTTATTTAATATGGATGGATACACCGCTTATTTCTACCATTTGTTTTTGGAGCTTCCTGTTTGATTTACTATATAGAGAATACCAGGCGAGTGTCTTTTGATATCAAGTTTATCAGGCAAGGCTTCGAGAACGCTTGTAGAATCGCGAGGCTTGCCGACCATCACCTCCTAGGCTAAGGGTCCGATTTCATAATTTCATAGGAATGTTCCTTGGGTGACCCTCTACCAGAATTGCTAAAATGGTTCCACTCAGCTAAACAAACTGACTGCCACAGCTAAATATAGAAAAAAAAAACTTTAAACAACATCTCATCCTTGGCTATTGGTCCGATCTCAAAATGATTTCACAGGAATTGTTCTTGGGTAACCGTCTACCAGAACTGCTTAAATGATTCCGTTCCACTGAACAAAATGGCCAGCAGAGCCAAAAATAGAGTCAGTTGTGCATTTACAAACCCAATTCACAGAAATGCCTATTATTTTTGTACCAAAGAATGATTAAACAGTATGGCTCATCTTAAGTCTGTTCCATTGAAATATCCCATCTCAAAGTAGTATTATTGTGCTGATGATTGAGGCAAAGGTGACATGTGTTTTGCGTCACTGTGGCATCCAACTGATATTTGCTTACAGTAGGTCAAAGCCCACTGTCCTTGCAGCAGGTAAGGGTAGTGGGGGATTGTTGTTGTTTCTTCTGTTTTAACACTTACATTCATTTTTGTAGGCCCCCGCCCATAGGGGCTTGAAGAAATATATGGGCTGCATGATGCTTCCACGCAGAGCTGAATCCGGCCCGCACACTAGTACTGGTAAACCGCTTGGAGGATCTAAGCCTGTCCAGAACCCCGGTGCAAGGCGGACCGTCCATGCTAATAAGCCACCAGATCTGGAACTACAGTTTGCCAAGATATGGTTTGTAGTGAACAGCAGGATAAGGGTTATCTCTTCAATCAAGTCTACTAACCTTTATGTTTTACTTCAGCGAATTCACAAACAAAATGTCAAAGAGTGTAGATCCTGATCGGCCATCACATCTGGATCTACACTGCAAAGATATGACTTGTCATCACGAAAACACCTCTATATAACTTTGACCCCCTTGAACCCCACTTTTATAGGTTAAACTGGGGTTTACAGTGGTATACTTAATTTTTAGCTCACCTGAGCACGAAGTGCTCAAGGTGAGCTTTTGTGATTGGTCTTTGTCCGTCGTTCGTGCGTGTGTCCGTCGTAAACTTTTGCTTTAAACAGCTTCTACTCAAAAACTGCTTGACAGATTTGAAATAATTTCATAGGAATGTTCATTGCTTGACCCTCTACCAAAATTGCTCAAATCATTTCGCTTGGGTGAACAAGATGGCCACCAGAGCTAAAAATAGAAAAAAAACCTGTAAACGACTTCTCCTTCTTAACTAGTGAATGGATTTTGAAATTATTTCACAGGAATGTTCCTTTGGTGACCCTCTATCAAAATTGCTCAAATCGTTACGCTCGTATGAACAAGATGGCCACCAGAGTTAAAAAAAAAGAAAAACACCTTTAAACGACTTCTCCTAAGTAACCAGTGCATGGATTTTGAAATAATTTGACATGAAGGTTCATTGGGTGACTCTCTACCAAAATTGCTCAAATCGTTCCGCTTGGGTGGACAAGATGGCCGCCAGAGCTAAAAATAGAAAAAAAACCTTTAAACGACTTCTCCACCTAAACCAGTGCATGGAGTTTGAAATAATTTCACTGGATGGTTCCTTGGGTGACCCTCTACCAAATTTGCTCAAACCGTTACGCTCGGATGAACAAGATGGCCCCCAGAGCTAAAAATAGAAAAAAAACCTTTAAACGACTTCTACTCCTTAACCAGTGAATGGATTTCAAAATAATTTCACAGGTCTGCTGTTCCTTGGGTGACCCTCTACCAAAATTGCTCAAACCGTTAATTATGCTCGGATGGACAAGATGGCTACCAGAGCTAAAAATTGATAAACCTTTTTAACAATGACTTCTTCTCCTTAAGGAGGGTATTGATTTCAAAATAATTTCACAGGAATGTTCCTTATGTGACCCTCTACCAAAATTGCTCAAATCGTTCCGCTCGGGTGGACAAGATGGCCACCAGAACTAAAAATAGAAAAAAACCCTTTTAAACGACTTCTCCTCCTTAACCAGTGCATGGAGTTTGAAATAATTTCACTGGAAGGTTCCTTGGGTGACCCTCTACCAAAATTGCTCAAACCGTTACGCTCGGATGAACAAGATGCCCCCAGATCTAAAAATAGAAAAAAAAAACCTTTAAACGACTTCTTCTCCTTAACCAGTGAATTGATTTCAAAATAATTTCACAGAATTGTGCCTTGGGGTGACCCTCTACCAAAATTGCTCAAACCGTTAATTATGCTCGGATGAACAAGATGGCCACCAGAGCTAAAAGCCTTTAAATGACTTCTTCTCCTTAACCAGTGGATGAGATTCAAAACAATTTCACAGGAATGTTCCTTGGGTGACCCTCAACCAAAATTGCTCAAAATGTGCTGCTCGGATGAACAAGATGGCCGCCAGAGCTAAAAATAAAAAAAAATCTTTAAAAGTCTTCTCTTCCTTAACTATTGGATGGATTTTGATATAACTGCACAAGAATGATCCTTGTTGGACCCTCTACCAAAATTGCTCGAATTGCTCTGCTCGGATGAACAAGTTGGCCACCAGGGCTAAAAATAGAAAAAAAACTTTTAACAACTTCTGGATTTCGATATAATTTCACAGGAATGTTTCTATTAAAATTGTTCTAACAATTCTTCTGGGATGAAAAAGGTGGCCGCTAGAGCTAATAAAACTAAAACTTTTAAATGACTTCTCCTGCTTAACCAGTGGAAGGATTTCAAATAAATTTCATTATGATAACACACCCGTGTGACATAATGCATTTTTCATATCTCCAAAATGGCAACTTTTCTGATGAAAATCCATGATATTTTTTATCAATGCTCAAAACAGGTTGTTGGAGCTCGTAAGAAGTGCCTCATTGACGTTCTAATGAGTACCTACAACCTATGTCTTGGAGTAGAAATGAGAAAAATAATGTATGCCCCCTTAACCCCCAGTTTTCTCTAGATGGAGTGGGGCTTAGGGTGTCTTAATTTCACGGACTTGTTCACATGATGTCACAGGACTATTCCTTTGGTGACCCTCTTCCAAAATTGCTCAACCCATTGTGCTTGGATGAACAAGATGGCTAAAATTATAAAAACCTCCTTGGGTCAACAAAAATTGCGCAAATCCTCTACTCAACCATATGATACCTACTGTCTCATTTGTACAATATGGATCAGGTGAGCGATCCAGGGCCATCATGGGCCTCGTGTTCGTATTTCTGCTCCAAAATATAGATTGTGGGTACTCCTTAGAACCGCCTCGACAAGGCGGTTCTAACGTGTACCCACAATCTATATTTAGAGCAGAAAGAAGGAAATATCACAATTTTTCATCTTAACATTTTCGTTTTTTTGTTTTTTCGACAGTAAAGTTTAGAATGTATATATATAGGCGTGTTTTCGTTATTGTCATGGACTATCTCCTTAGCCATGGCTACTAACATTTATGTCTTGTTTCAGTCATGTGATAGTCCTGGGCGATATTAATACTGTGCATAAATTGATTGACCACTGTGATCCAAATCATGAGGTGAGTTTCCTGTTTGTAATATGCGTATAATTCAAAGTTTCTGCTAAGGAAATATCTATCTACCATACCTTTCCTAAGTATTCGGACACAACAACGCCTACCATTCTACGATATGTTGGATAAAACATTTTGTAATATAAGGGCTGGAAGGCCTATTTTTAGCTCTCCGTCATTTAGTGATGAGGTGAGCTTTTGGGATCACTTTTTGTCTCTCGTGCATACGTGCGTCTGATGGTGCATCCGTAAAATATTTCTTCAAAGGACATCTCGTCCTAAACCACTGATCGGATTTTGAACAAACTTCACAGGAATGATCCTTAAGTGGTCACCTTTCAAAGTTGTACAAATGGTTCCGGTCCGTTGCACATCTAGGTCACAGGAACCACAAATAGATTTATTTTCACTAAAAACTTAAAAATCTTCTTCTCTGAAACCACAAGGCCCAGGTCTTTGATATTTGGTATGGAGCTTCATTTAGTGGCTCCTTCCAAGATTGTTCAAATTATAGAGCTTGGGCCAAAAATGGCCCCGCACCACTGCCCATTGGTGTAACATAGGATTATATAGGGAAAATCTTTAAAACTCTTCTCCTCTGACACCTCAAGACGCACCTCTTGTGGCTGTTCTATTATTGTATTGTTATGAAAGAGACTTCATGTTGTCGCTTTCCATCTGAAATTATTGAAGCTTTTAGCTCAACTTCTAGATATTTAGATGATTTATTAAATATTGATAAGTAGAAGTAAAACAAAGATCAGGAATTGAATACCTGTTTCAATGGTTTGATCAGTCAGATTAACCCCCGAGAACTTCAGTTAAATAAAGCAAATTCTTCTGATACCGAGGCCCCGTTTTTGGATTTACATCTATCTATTGTAGATGGGTTTGTTTCGTGCAAAATTTATGATAAACGCGATGACTTTGATTTTGAGATTGTAAATTTTCCTTTTTTGGATGGTGATGTTCCTGGTGCGCCATGCTATGGCGTTTATATTTCGCAATTAATTCGATTTGCTAGAGTGTGTAGCCATGTAACTGACTTCAACACTCGTAATAAATTATTAGCAGCTAAACTTCTTAATCAGGGTTATAGGTACCATAAACTACGCAAAGCCTTTTCAAAATTTTATAGACGTCATTCTGATTTAACATCAAAATTCAGTATTGGACTTAAATCTCTTCTGCAACAAGGTCTATCGGAACCCGAATTTTATGGTGACTTAGTATATAAATTCAGAAAAATATATAACCGCAATGACTTTAGCACCCAATTACGTAAAATCATTCTTCGATATAAAAAGATTGGGTACAACTTGGATATTATACGACAGACTGCATGCATGGTAGTTAACCCAATCATGGTTGGCAACTTTGCTTCCCTCTTTAATTGCACGTCGGTGGGTCAGGCCTCAGATCCTATGACGGTTCCAACGTAAAGGCTTATTGAGAATTAGAGAGATCTAATTCAAGGTAATGTTGGTTGGTGCCTGATGCTCTGTCTCTGGTCGGCCCCATTGGAGTCTAACTGTTGGGTTTTTTTTGCTCCAGCATTTCAGTGGTTTCTTGCTATCGAGTCCTCACCGTTGTCTCACCTCTGTGGTTCTTTGATTATTTGTGTCACGGAGATGTTGCACTGATGAGTTAGGAGGCCTTCATGCGGACTGAACAAATTATTTGTCTAAATTGCGACGGAAGTAAAGGCGAGGATTGTGGCCACATAAAATCTATCTATCTATCTATCTTCTTATACTGAGTCGGTCATATCTGGCCATTACCTCAGTTGATTGAGTGGCTAAATTTAGAATTTAGCTGAAAAAAAAAAGAGAGGCACTGGATGCGTCCTTAAAACTATTTACAATCTGCATAACAGAGGTATCCTAAAACGCATACCTCTGAGTCCCAATCTTACACTGTGCGGGCTTTGAACTCTTCTGCGGACTTGACATTCACCGCAGAGGAGGGAAGACTATTCCATTGGGGAATAGTTCTAGGAAAAAACGAGTTCTTCAGGGCATCACTATAGGACTGGTATCTACGATATTGTGAGTCATTTACTTTTGATGCCCTTGTTTGGGTCGACAGTGTTACAGGGGTCAAGTACCTATCTTTATCAATAGACACTGAATCAGAGTGTATCTTGTAGAAGAAGGTTAAAGAGGACTGCTCACGACGGGCCTCCAGGGACGGCCACTCTAGCTCATTAAGCATGTCACCGACGCTACTTCTATTTCGCCATCGCCTACAGGTCCATCGAGCAGCTGTCCTCTGCACCTTCTCCACCTGCTGAGTCTGAGTTTTAACATAGGGGTGCCAAATGGGTGATGCATATTCGAGTTGAGGGCGAACCAATGTTTTATATGCAACATCCTTTGTCTGCCTAGGTGCAAAAGCCAAGTTCCGTCTAAGGAATCCCAAAGTCCTAGTTGCTTTAGATGTAATCTCTGAGATATGTTGACCCCAATCAAGATCGTCAGTGATGGTGATACCAAGATATTTGGCGGATTGAACATGCTCCAAAACTTGCTGGTGAAGAGTATAGTCAAACTTAATTTGCTTGTCCGGAGGGTGTCGTGACACTCTCATTGAGTGACATTTTGCCACATTGAACTTCATTTGCCAATCGGCCTCCCACTGTGCAAGTTTATCCAGGTCATCTTGTAAAATAAGACAGTCAGAAGGAGAATATATGTTCCTATACAGGACACAATCATCAGCAAACAAACGGACCGATGACCTGATATTATCGGGGAGATCATTAATGAAAACCAAGAAAAGGACCGGTCCAAGGACCGAACCTTGGGGGACTCCAGATAAAACAGGGACTGGATCAGACGCTTGGCCATCAAGTACAACTTGTTGTGAGCGCCCAGAGAGCCATGAGCTAATCCACCTATGCGTGGATCCTCTTATCCCATAGTACTCCAGTTTATGTAATAGCCTTCTGTGAGGTACCTTGTCAAAGGCCTTAGCAAAGTCCATGATGATCAAGTCAGTCTGTTTGTGGCCACGGTTTATGGCCCCATCCAGATTGCTCACAATGTCATGGTAAAATTGAACAAGCTGCGTTTCGCAAGACCTTTGACTCCGGAAACCATGTTGACAGTCAGCATGAATGCTCTCAAAGGCTAAGTGCTTGTTGATGTTGCTTACTAATATATGCTCCAGGGTTTTGCAACAGATGCATGTTAGCGACACTGGTCTATAATTTGCTGCATCATATTTTTCCCCTTTTTTATAGACCGGGGTTACATTTGCTTGTCGCCAGTCATCTGGTACAGTGCCCTGGGCAAGTGATTGATTGAAGAAAAATCGATTTAAGCCCAACAGTGGAAATCTTTCCACTGACTGTTCCAAGGCGGTTCTTCTCTGGCGATTTATTTATGTTGTTGTTTGTTACTTACTGTGTTTATCACTTGTGTTTTTTTATTTTGGATGGCCATATGGCCATTTTGTGGGAAAGTAACTGTCCTTATGGCCTTCCTTTGTTTAGGTTTCCATTATGGTCTGGTCGCTTGGTGTTTGTGCTTCTTTCACTTTGGTGTCTTTGATGGATGGTGTGGGTTGATTGTATCGATTCCTGATCTTTGTTTTACTTCTACTTCTTATAGTTTTGGAGAAAAGAACTCATATCACGAGTGTTAACACAATAATTTAATGTTTGTGTTTGTTTCCCTTTGGTGTCTTTGATGGGTGGAGTAAGTTAATTGTATCGATTCCTGATCTTTGTTTTACTTCTATTTTGATATTTGGTATGAAGCTTCATCTATTGGACCCCTACCGAGATTGTTCAAATTTAGTGCAGGGGCCAAAATGCACCCCCGGGGCCTGTTAGTTTTACATAGACTTATATAGGGGATGTCATTAAAACTCTTCTTCTCTGAAACCGCAAGGCCCACGTCTTTGATATTTGTTATGAAGCTTTATCTAGTGGACCTCTACAACGATTGTTCAAATTAGAGCCCTTGGGCCAAAAATGCCTCCGCTCCGGGGGCCGTTTGGTTTTCCATAGACTTATATAGGGAAATCTTCTTCTCTGAAACTGCAAGGCCCAGTTCTTTGATATTTCGTATGGAGCTTCATCTAGTGGACCTCTACCAAGATTGTAGCCCTCGGGCCACAAATGCTCCGGCCCCGGGGACCCTTTGGATTCGCATAGACTTATATATAGATATTCTTTGAAAATCTTCCTCTTTGAAATAGCAAGGCCGAGCTCTTTGATATATGTTGTGAAGCTTCATCTAGTGGACCTCTATCAAAAATGTTTAAATTATAGCCCTTGGGCCAAAAATGCCCCGACCAGAGACCCTTTGGTTTTACATAGACTTATATAGGGAAATCTTTAAAAATCTTCTTCTCTGAAACTGCTAGGTCCAGGTCTTTGATATGTAAAAATTGACAATGCCGTGTCCCATTAGGAAGAACTTAAAAAAAAAATATGCTCAAAGACCATGAGACAAACAGCTAACTAAAATGTTCCTCAGGTGAGCGGTTAGGCTCATTGAGCCTCTTGTTTATATTTGGTATGAAGCTTCACATTTTTAGACCCAGATTATAGCCCTGGGGCCAATAATGGCCATCCCCGGGGTCCACTTGTTACTCTATGGATCAGGTGAGCCATCCACAGCATCATGGCCCTCTTGTTTCGTTCTAATTCTATTTTGACAGAAAATTCTGTTTGTAAATAATGCAGATCCTGATCAGACGGCATCTAATCTGGGTCTGCACTGTTTGCTTAGGTACGGGTATTGCTTTAGCCCTTAAGGGGTTGTCCACATGCAGAAGGTTGTTTCATCTGTCAAAAAAGTCGGATAGACGGCAAACAGTGAAGACCCTTGTGAGATGACATGCTGTGCCGCACCCCATCTGGGCCAACAGTCCGCTGCACATGAAGGCCACAGGAGCCAAAAAAAAAAATTTGTGATGAAAACCTAAAAAATCTTCTCTGAAACCGCAATGCCCAGGTCTTCAATATTTGGTGTGAAGCTTAATCTAGTGGACCTCTACCAAGATTTTTCGAATTATAGCCCTGGGGCAAAAATGCTTTCGCTCAGGGGCCCTTCATTTTTGCATAGACTTAAATAGGGAAAACCTTTAAAAATCTTCTCTTCTGAAACCGAAAGGCCCAGGTCTTCAATATTTGGTGTGTAGCTTCATCTAGTGGACCTCTATCAAGATTGTTCAAATTATAGCACTGGGGCCAATAAATGGCTCCGGGGCCCTTTGGTTTTACATAGACTTTGCTGTGGGTTAATTGTATCGATTGCTGATCATTGCCTCCACTTCTATTTTATATGGGGAAAACCTTTAAAAATCTTCTTGTCTAAAACCAGAAGGCTCAGGTCTTTAGTATTTGGTATGAAGCTTCGTCTTATGGACCTCTATCAAGATTGTTCAAATTAGAGCCCTGGAGCCAAATATACCCCCGCCCTGGGGCCCTTTGGTTTTACATTGACTTATATAAGGAAAACCTTTAAACATCTTCTTGTCTGAAACCAGAAGGCTCAGGTGTTTGATATGTAGTATGAAGGTTCGTCTTGTGGACCTCTATCAAGATTGTTCAGATTATAGCCCTGGAGCTAAAAATGCCCCAGAAACTCAGAAACAGTTTCAAAATTTTCATAGAAGCCTCCGTGGTGCAGTGGTTACGCTACTCGCCTTGTAAACCAGGGATCGCAGGATCGATCCCGGGCTTCTCCAGACTTTCGGATGAGTCTTTAAACCGATTTCCCGTCTCCGTATGACCTTAGCTGTTGGTGGGACGTAAAACTAAAACTCACTCACTCAATCACTCAAAATTTTCATGGAACTGTACACAAATGTAACGCACGATGATGCGAGATGTCATTTTTCTTTTTTCGTAGCGCTATAGCTGGGCTATAGTCAGATCCTCTGACAGTTCTATTTTGAATACTTTTTGATGGAGAAACTTAATACATTAATTATAAATTCCATGTCGCCCGATTATTGACATAAAACTATATCTAGGTCAGTGAGACCTTTATTTCACGGTTCAATGATTTTGCCTCATAATTTGGACATTTTTTGGATTGGCACACGTTGGATGTTAGTTCCATGCAACGCAACCAGGCGATTGACCCTTAAAATACATCTAGGTCAGGGTAACATATGTTTCATGGTTCAGTGGGTTTTACTATATATCTTGAATACAATTTGATGGAGAATTATAAATTTATTGCGACCCAACGATTCGCATGAAAATATATCTTGGTCAGCTTTACCTATATTTCGTGGTTCAATGATTTTGCCTTATAATTTGGAACCTATTTTGTTGAGAAACCTCATACCTGGGATATCTTAAATCATTTTTGATGGAGCAATGCCATGAATGGAATATATTTGATTTTGGAATAAAATCGTATAAAATAAGAGCTGTTTAAACAAAAAATTCTCATATTTTTGTGAAACCATACATTGACAAGGAGCGAAACAGGCGAGCTATGCTGTCATGCGACAGCCATTTTTCTCAATGAACTGTATAAAATGGATACAAACTATATACATTGTCATTTCCAGTAGAGGCCGTGGCACTGGCCGGGGTATACTTCCCCCACTGGGCACTTTGTCTAGTTTATTATCCATTCGTAATGTAATTGGAAAATCAATTAAAATAGGCTGTTAGCAAAACCCCAACTGTCTACCGCCACATATCTGGGCTTGGAGAAATAGATTGGGCTGAATGGTGTTTCCACACAGAGCTGAAACTGATCAAAATGATAGGAACAGCCTACCAATGGCTACAAGAGGAGGAGTAACTAACAGTAGTTAGTTAGTGTTTGAGTTTTACGTCCCACCAACAGCTAAGGTCATATGGAGACAGGACCTCGGTTTAACATTACGATAACATACCCGTGCGACATAGTGCATTTTTCACATCTCCAAAATGGCTTATTTGCTGATGAAAATCTGTGATATTTTTGTTAATTTTACTCCAAACATAGGTTGTGGGTGCTCGTTAGAACCGCCTCATTGAGGCGGTTCTAACGAGTACCCACAACCTATGTGTTGGAGCATAAATAAGAAAAATAATGTATACCCCCGTACACCCCAGTTTTCTCTATATAAAGTGGGGTGTAAGGGGGTGTTCATTTCACGGACCTGTTAACGTGATGAAGACTCGTCCGAAAATCTGGAGAAGCCCGGGATCGATCCTGCGATCCCTGGTTTACAAGGCGAGTAGCGTAACCACAACACAAAGGAGGCTTGTTTTGTAACTAACAGTGAAGAAAACAAAACAGGAAACAAATAACCACAAACAGCATAGCTGGAGGTGATCAAGGTACAACAGTACTGGTATCTGCTTAGGTCAAAAATTGAAAAAGGAAATCCTAAACTTGCCTAGAAAGAGTGCTGTGAGTCTGATCATGTCTGAAATGCCTAGTGAATTCTTCGGGCGGTTGGGTTTGAAATGTCATTTCATCTCCATGTCGGGTAAAAGTCCCACAAAATCGAAAGTAAAGTCTCCAAAACGATCTAAATAGTGTTGACGGGACTTACAATCTCAACATAAACAATCAAACAAACCCCCAACTGTCAGTGTGTGTACATGGAGTCAAACGCTTCTTGCCAGACTCTGAATGGGAAATGATCTGTGTATGCCTAGTTGAATTAATACAAATTCACACATTTAAACATTGGATTTGACTTTACAGTGATACAGAGTGAGGAAACATATGCTTTATTTGCAGAGTGAGAAAGCTCATTTGCTGATGCGATTTGTGTAATTGTATATTATTGATTTTTTTTTTCTCAGTTACTTGATGGTAACCCATTTACACTCCCCATCATTTGATATACAGTGGGTCGGGGAGGACCATCCCACTGTATACCTTACAAACTACATATTTTCAAATGAGCATGTAGCATAAAGATGTTTCGTCACAGCATAGATCCACAACAAAAGCGACAATGAAGGAGGAGTTTTCCGTATCTTTTAGTTCCATGATATGTTTTTACCATACATATTTTAATATTATATAAACAGAGATTTGGTTTTTAAATTTACAGCCCTTTCAAGATTGTTTCATTCATATCTAGCGATCCTTAATCAGAGGTGGATGAAAACCAGAGTAACCGAAGAAACCCTGTAAAACTGGGCATCTCGCATGTGACCTTAGCCAGGCTCGAACCACAGTGGTGGGCAAAAACGGACTTAACATTGTTTATTAACATGGATAAACTGCCCTATCAACGTCATTTCAGTTGTGGGTTTATTTAAGGTAATAGACATGCAATATATACCCAGTCAAAAAAGTAACTATACCACGTTCCGGGTAAATTCCAGTAGCTATCCGGCAGCCATTCAGCTAAGCGTGGTTGTAAACATGCGAATCGGACGTTTAACTACAAAATGCATACATTTACATTTGCCAATACTATTCTGCTCAAGAGTTGTCTTGCAATATGTGCCTAGAAAGGTTTTGCAAGCAATTTGGCATTGCGCATGCGCAGATGATCATTTTTGTCAGAGATGTAAGATCATGACCACTGATCATCGAAACTCACTTTACATTTCCAATATCTCATGATCTTGCCCTACAATCAAAGCTTTAATTTACGAAATTCTCAGATTATCTCCCTTTCAATTAAAAATATAGCAATTTTCAAACTGTTGCTATTTCTATACCTGTCATTCAATTTTTGGAGTTTCTTTTAAAAGCGCTTTGTTTCCACCATTGCTGTTAATTATGATGGAAAATAATGTAGAAAATTCATGTAGCATGTAGCACTACCAATTGCAATATTCTATGGAGTTTCAATTGAAATCAGCATTTTGCACACAACTTCAAAGAATGGGAGGCCTATACGCAATCGTCTGTTTCTCTTAGCGAATGGAACTAAAGTTACAAACCTTTTGTAAATAGACACACAGGGTATCTAATAAAAGGTTACATGTATCAAAGTTTAGAAATCTTGCGCTAAGTATAATTTTTATGGTGTTAAATCTTGGTCTTTGTAATGATCTATTCTGCGAAATTGCCACAGTGACCCCTTGGGTGTTTAAAACAATAGCCCAGGCTGGCGAGTTTACATGAACAAAAACAGTTTGGACTTTTTCATGTAAAAATCAGTCTTCTAACAAAAACAAAACAAGTTTTGTGTGTTTTTCATTTGTAGTAACTATGGTAACAGAAGCAATTTTATGTATAGGAACTTTTTTGATTCAGTATATATCATACAGAATAAACAACCCATCATCAGGTAATAGAAAAAGCATACTCGAAAGAAAAAAATAGTGAAAAAGTGAGAGAAAAAAGTCTCATTATACCAGCCTCACTCAGCATGGCAGCACCTGTATTTTTATACTTGACTATGTTAAGGAATTTATATATATATTTATATCTGTCAGGGGTATAAATCACACTAACCCTTATCTTGCTGAATATCATTTAAGCCACACCCATTTCTGTCTATCAACCAATCAAATTACTTGATGTAGTTTATTACTACAAATTCATAAACTGAATGCCTAACAGTGTGGATCTAGATCAGATGGCTTCTTCTTCAGAAACATTATATTATTGAAATTTAAATATATGTAATAAATCCGTACTTTGTATATATTGTGTTTATTTTTAGGAGTTTGTGAAGAAACCAAGCAGAATGTGGCTCAATCAATTCTTAAGAGAGGAAGACAGAGATGTATCTTTACCACCCATCTCAGATCAAGAGGTTTTTGTTGGAGTGACACCATACACAGAAGGTGGTCTGTTTATAGATACATTCCGATATATCCACCCAGAGCAAGAAGGCGCATTTACTAATTGGTGCACATTGACAGGAGCAAGAGCTACTAATTATGGTAGAAGACTTGACTACATATTTGGCAATACTGATCTTGTAGCAAAGTGCTTGACTGATGCATGTGTAATGCCAGACGTAGAGGGCTCTGATCATTGTCCTGTAACAGTAGAACTTAAATGTAAACCAGTGCCTTCCAAGACTGTTCCACCTCTTTGCACCAAATATATGCCAGAATTCGCTGGAAAGCAGAAAAAGTTGTCCATGTTCTTTACAAAACTCAAAAAGGATGACAGCTTACACAAAGACAATCCTACAAATGATTTAAAACACACCACATGTGAAACTGTAACTGTGCTAAAAACTGAACTGAAAACCTCTTCTTCTCAGTCAGTGCTTAAGAGACCTATTGAAAACCAGAGTGCTAAAAGTTCTATGTCATTGAAGAAAAGGAAAACAGACAATAAAAAATCTGACCTTGGTGCAAAACAATCTAGTCTAAAGAGCTTCTTTTCAGTCAATGCAAATGACTTGAAACAAGAGAAAAAACACAATTTTGTAACAGTTGAAGTGAGCCCTCATAAACCACAGTATACAGTAAATACTAAGGCTAGTTTATATTTCAATAAAGACAATGATATAGAAAAGAAACCTGAAAATGCACAAGAAGGTTGTAATCATGCCACTGCTGAAAAACTAGCTGTTGAAAAACCAGCAGAAAAGTCGGCTATAGTGAAAGCTGGGAATGAGACTGTAAGTGCATGGAAAAGTATACTTGGAGGACTGGGACCAGCCCCTCTATGCAAGGGTCACAAGGAACCCTGTGTTTTACGCATGGTTAAAAAAGAGGGGCCAAATAAAGGTAAACAGTTCTATACTTGTGCTAGAGGAGAAGGATTAAAATCAAACCCAGAATCAAGATGTGACTTCTTTAAATGGGTAGAGAAAAAAAGGTCATGATGATCGTCTTATAACATATAATTGTTGCGGCAGATATTCCTAATCATGAGCTGGACCTGATTACACAGTCTGGTGCACATCTATTAGATGACAAGGAGGTTTCGAGATCGATCAACGTTGCTAGGGTGACATTCTTTCATTGAGGTTGATCACATAATATTTTCTGTAACTATCCACTCCTACCGATTCAAGAAGAGTAGTTGTCGATTTCTTGTGAAGGAATGTTTATTGACAGCCTCATTGCATAAATACAAAAGAAGAACTTTGTTCACTGATGAGTTAAAAACTAAAGAAATTACTTTTCTAAAATAGAAGTAGAGGCAATGATCTGGAATCGATACAATTAACCCACAGCTCCCATCATAGACACCAAAGGGAAAGAAATACAAACCCAAACGGAAACACCAACAGCAGAAAGCCAAAAGGACAGTTACTTTCCCACAAAATGGCCAAAAGGCTATCCAAAATAAAATACTATAAGCGACACAAACACCCACAGACAAACCATAACAAAAATAAACCACGACAGAAGCAAGGTCGAGTATTGTGGCTACCTAAAATCGATTCTACACCCCCCCCCGCCCAGTTTTGATAGTTTCATTTTCTTCTAATGTGCTTTATTGTTGAAGTTCATCTTTGCATGTATGTGTAGCTTGTATCTTTTTGTTTTGGATATCCTTTTGGCCATTCTAAGCTCACCTGTCTCGAAGTTTTTTGATGCATTTTGTCTGCCATGCGTGTGTGCGTCCGTGCATCCGTAAACAGATAAGTATATCTCTATATATCTAATGCCCCATGGCCAGTTTTGATCAAATTTCACGAGAAGCATCATCAAGTAGGCTGCATAAGGTTTTTGGGCTGATCGGATTGGAATTCTGGTTGCCATGGCAACATATAGCTCCCATATACTTACAAAGGGAAAAATTAAAAAAAAATCTTCTCTGAAACCACAGGGCCCAGAGCTTAGATATTTAGTTTGTAGCAACATCAAGTGGTCACCTACATAAATCCGGCCAATCATGCCTCTGGGGTCCAAATTGGCCACACGCTGGGGCCCCTTAGCTTCCATAGACTTATAATGGTAAAAAATGGCTTCAAAAATCTTCTTCTCTGAAATTATGAAGCACAGTGCTTAGATATTTAGTTTATAGCGATATAAAATAGTCATCTACATAAATCCTGCTAACCATACCCCTGGGGCCAAAATTGGCCACGCCCCGGGGCTCATCATCTCCCATAGACTTATAAGGGCTCAGAGCTTAGATATTTAGCATAAAGCAATGGCAAGTGGTTACCTACAAAAATCCTGCCAATCATGCCCCTGGGGTCCAAATTGGATACGCCCCGGGGCTCCTTAGCTTACATAGACTCATTATAGAAAAAAAGCTTCAAAATCTTCTTCTCTGATACTATGAAGCACAGAGCTTAGATATTTAGTATCTACCTTCATAAAATAGTCACCTACTTAAATCATACTAACCCTGCCTCTGGGGTCAAAATTGGCCACGCCCGAGCTCATCAGATCCCATTGACTTATAATAGAAAAAAAGTTCAGAAATCTTTTTCTCTGAAAGGCCCAGGGCTTAGATATTTAGTATGTAGCAACGTCAAGTGGCCACCTACATAAATGCCAATTATATCCCTGGGATCAAAATTGGCCACATCCCAGGGCTCTTTTGCTCCCATTGACTTACAATTGAAAAAAACAGAGCTTAAATATATAGCATAAAGCAAAGTCAAGTGGTCACCTACATAAATCCTGCCAACCATGCAAAATTGGCCAGGTCCATGGGCCCATTATCTCCCATAGACCTATAATGGGAAAAAACTTCAAAATCTTCTCCTCTGAAACCGTAAGTCCCAGAGCTTAGATATATACATGTAGTTTTTGTTTGTTTGATTTGAGGTTTAACGTCCCCGTCAACACTGTAAAGGTCATTTTGGAGACGTTGCTTCCAATTTTGTGGGACTTTTACCCGACATTGAAATGTATAGTATGTAGCCACATGAAATGGTAATCTTAAGAAATCCTGCCAAACATGCCCCTTGGGCCAAAATTGGCCACGCCCATGGGCCCATTAGCTACCATAGACTTAAAATGTAAAAAAAAAAATGCTTAAAATGGAAAATTAAAAATTCAAAAATCTTTTGTCTGAAACCATAAGGCCCAGAGCTTAGGTATTTAGCATGTAGCAATGTCGAGTGGTCGCCTACATAAATCCTGCCAATCATGCCCCTGGGGCCAAATTGGCCAAATCCTGTGACCCCTTAACTCCAGTAAACTTATAATGGCAAGTCTTCAAAAATCTTCTTCTCTGAAACCATGAAGTACAGATCTTAGACCTTAGTATATAGCAACATAAAATGGTGGCCTACATAAATCCTGCCAACCATGCGCTTCGGGTCAAAATTGGCCATGCCCCAGGGCTCGTTAGCTCCTATAGACTTATACTGGAAAACACTTCAAAAATCTTCTTCTCCAAAACCATAAGACCAAGAGCTTAGATCTTTATTATGTGGCAATGTCAAGTGGTCTCCTACACTTATGTTTTCTGGTACACAGGTGAGCAATATAGGGCCATTGAGCCCTCTTGTTTGGAAAGTAACTGTCCTTTGGGCTAATGTTTGCGTTATGGTGGAGTTGTTTTATGTTGGTGTTTCTTTCCCTTTCGAAATGCGAAAATGGCCGCCTGGCTGCCATCCTGTAATTCTTCAAACGACATCTCCACCCGAACCAATAGTCTGATCAAGTTGAAACTTGATGGGATGCATCAGTTCAACATGGAGGTTCAGATTGGCTAAAGTCATTCCATTCCGATATGCGAAATTGCCTCCATGTTGGCCGTCTTGCATTTCGGCAAACAATATCCCCTCCCGTACCAGAGGTTGAATCGAGTTGAAACTTCATGGAAGGCATCCGGGCGAAATGGAGATAAATATTTCCTGAAATTGTTCTGATCCTATATCCAAGATGGCTGCTAATGCGGCCATCCTGAAATTCTTCAAATGACATCTCTTCCTCATGGCGTCAAAAGACCCAACTCATCCTTGTTGATGGCAATTTGACGGCACGTCGGTACATAGATGAAATCATAGAGCCTGAGGTAGTACCGTTTTTACGCAATAATGGTGATGTTACTTTTTTAACATCATATTGCACGTGCTCATTCTGCGAGGCTAACCATGGACTTTTTCAATCAAATTGGTGTGCAAGTTCTTCCTTGCCATGGCCTGCGTTTTCGCCGGATTTAAACCCAAATGAGCACCTTTGGGACCAGCTCGGAAAACGTGTGTACAGCCAACGTCATCCGCCAATCAACCGTCTGCAGCTTGCCAAGGCGCTACAGGAAGAATGGGACAACATCACACAAGACCAGATACAATGTTTAATTCGAAGCATTAGGCTTCGATGCCAAGCAACACTTGAAATAATGGTGGACATACCCGGTATTAGGATATGTGGTTTTGATTTTTCGGGTGTGTGGACTTACGAGGACTGTTCAAATATGAATGCAACTAAGCACATAAAAATGATTCCATGATAGATTTCGATGAAAATTTTATTTAGTCTCCTCAAAGTATTCCCCTTTAACAGATATACAAACTTTTAGTCTTCTGATCCAATCATTGAATGCATTTTGGTAGTCTTTTCGAGGTAAACTAAGAAGGCACTGGAATATTGCAGAACCGATGTGTTTGCGCTGTACAAATTAAGTGAACACAGTGAATGTCATACCATGTTTGTCTGATCATTGCATTGTGAAGTGTGTAGTAGATACAAAGGCAGCTACTACCACAAAAGCTCCTAGAAAGGCATATCTTTACAGGAAAGCAGACTGGGAATCTCTCAGGAAATACATGAAAGACTTCTGTGACACCTTTGTACAGAACTATGAAGGTAAGTCTGTTGAAACTCTCTGGCTTGAATTCAAGGAGGCCCTGAATAAAGGTATCCAAAAGTTTATACCTTCCAAGCTTGTTGGACAGAAAAAGCACTTACCCTGGATAACACAGTCAATAAGGAGAGAAATCAGAAAGAGGGATAGATTGTATCAAAAGTTCAAGAGATCCAAAGACCCTAAGGATAGAAGAGCATTCCTCAACAGTAAGCATGGGGTTAAACAGAAAATTGTACAGGCGTATGACAGGTACCTCGAGGACATCCTCGGACTGAATGATGACTCAGGTAATCAGCCCTTTTCACGGAAGAAACTGTTCAGTTTCCTGAAGAGCTCTCGTGCAGATACACAAGGAATAGCGGTTCTCAAGAAGGGTGACACAGTCTGTACAGGTAATGTGGATCAGACCAACATGCTGAATTCACAGTTTTAATCTGTTTTCTCAGTTATATCACCACCTGATTGTGCATCTGAAGACATGGACTGTAAGTACCCTACTATGCCTGATATTGAAATTTCTGTTGCAGGAGTAGCCAAGCTCCTCTCAACCCTGAATGTGTCCAAAGCAGCTGGCCCGGATTCTATCAGACCTATAGTCTTAAAGGAACTCAGTCAGGACATTGCACCTGTGGTTACCATTATTTTCCAGATTTCACTGGACAGTGGTACCGTTCCTTCTGACTGGAAGAAGGCCCAAGTTTGCCCTCTCTTCAAAAAAAGGTGATAAGACAGATCCGGCCAACTACCGACCGATATCACTTACTTGTATACTATGTAAAACGATGGAACACATCGTTACTTCAAACCTGTGTAAACATCTAAAGTAGAAGTAAAACAAAGATCAGGAATTGATACAATTAACTTACTCCACCCATAAAAGACACCAAAGGGAAAGAAATACAAACATTAAGCGACCAGACCATAGTGGAAACCTAAACAAAGGAAGGCCATAAGGACAGTTACTTTCCCACAAAACCAGAATGACATACTGTACGACCTGCAGCATGGTTTTCGCGAAAAAAGATCGTGTGAAACACAACTCATTCAGTTAGTGGAGGACCTTGCCAGAAACATGACTTCAGGTAAACAGACAGATCTCATATTACTTGATTTCAGTAAGGCCTTTGATAAGGTCAATCACCTAAAGCTTTTGTACAAGCTCCAAGTGCATGGTGTCAAGGGCAAGACACTTGGATGGATTGAATCCTTTTTACTTGGGAGAACTCAGTGTGTAGTCCTCAATAGCGAGTCTTCTAGTGAGCTTCCCGTCACATCTGGGGTCCCACAAGGGTCAGTCCTGGGTCCTATCTTATTCTTATTATATATTAATGACCTGCCCGATACCATACAATCAAATGTCCGTCTATTTGCGGATGACACCGCAGTGTACCTAGTAGTCCAAGGCCCAGAAGACTCAGCTACCCTCCAAAAAGACCTTGATAAACTCCCGACAATGGGAAAAGGCATGGGATATGGAGTTTAATCCATCAAAGTGTCAGGTCCTGCACATATCAAGGTCGCGAACACCCAACAAGTATGTTTACACCATGCACGGACAAGTTCTTATTGCTGTAGACCACGCCCGCTACCTGGGTGTCGACATCTCATCCGATTTAAAATTTAGCCATCATATAAACCGAGTTACCGCTAATGCTTCAAAAAGAATGGGCTACCTGAAAAGAAACATTAAAACAAAACATCCCGGTATCTGCGAAGCTGCTTACACCACAACCGTCAGACCACAGGTCGAGTACGCGTCTAGTGTCTGGAGTCATTACACTAATAAAGACATTTATAAGGTTGAGATGGTGCAGAGAAGGGCCATTCGATAGATTCTCAGCTCCTACTCAACCTACCAAAGTGTTACAAGGCTCCAGAACCAACTTAATCTGAAAGCACTAGAACAGAGGAGGGTGGATGCCAAAGTAATTATGATGTATAAAATCATACATGGTCTGGTTACCTGTACCATCATACTTTGAGCAACCCACTAGATCGACACGACATACTTGCCACCCCTTCGCATTACGTCAGATTCACACCACGGCCAACTATTATAAATTTTCCTTTTTCCCCTCAACAGTTGGTTATTGGAACCAACTACCAGCCCAAATAGTATTACTGCCTACACTGGATCAGTTCAGTGTGGCAGTTCGGTCACACGACCATCTCATCCCGTAAGCACAACTGTTTTTATCCTGTTTTTAACTCTTCTGTATATGTCTTTAAACCCTATCATCTGTTCTTATTCTTTTTCTTACACTTTGTGCTGGGCTGTAAGACGTAATCATCCTGCACGTAATCCTCGCGAGGGGGTGATGCAGTATCGAAAGAAAGAAAGAAGACCAGAAAGGTATTTTTTCAGCCGCGGGAACAAAAAAAGTCACACGGGGCAAGGTCAGGGGAATACGGGGGGTGAGGGAGTTCAACAACCTTTTCCTGCTTCAGATAGTCTTGCTTAATTAACGCCTTGTGCGATGACGCAGTGTCATGTAGCAATCTGACATTGGCCAAACCAGTTGCTGGTCTTCCTTCTTTGAAATATTTCTTCAATTTTCGAAGAACTTTATTCTTGTAAAACTTCGCATTTACAGATTTGCCTTTAGGCACAGCAACCTGAATAGCAGGGCCTTAATTTGAAAAGAATATGGCATACATTTACTTTATGGTCCGCTTTGCAATGCATGGTTTTTTGCAATACTTTGTTGCCCATATTTTGTTCTGAATCTTTCGTTTTGGCTAAAAAAAGTGAACCCATGTCTCGTCACCTGTGACGACATTAGCGAAAGACCGTGCATTGTAATTTGGAAACTTTTTAAGCAACTTCTTGGCGCACTGAATGCGTGTCTTTTTCTGCTCATCTGTCAACAGATGGGGAATCCATCTAGCACAGATCTTTCTCATTTTCAAATCCCGTTTCAGAATTGTGTGAGCTGCTCCTAATGAGATGCCAACCATACTAGCTATTTGCCTAGTGGTGTATCGTGCATCGGTAGCAACTATTTCTTTCACTCGAGCAACCATCTTATCAGATGTTGCTCTTTTCGGCCGACGATCATGTGGTGCATCTTCTGTTGAGCCTAGCCCACAGCTGAATTTCTTACACCAACGAAAAACTGTCGGAAAAGACATTTCATTATGCCCATAAACCGAACATATTTCATCAAAAATGACTGTGCACCGTATACCAAGAATACAACGATTCTTAATATAGGACCGTATTTCAACGGCGTACTTTGACTTTCTTCCAACCATGTTTTGTATTAGTATACAAGAGTAAACAGTGTTTAATGAACGGTATACATGGCTAAAGTGCACGGATTTTAAAAGGTTTGGTATCAATGTATAGGTAAAATGTTTTTCTACGCTGTGATATTTATTTCCACGTGATTTTCGCATTAGTGCATGAGAAAACGCCCTACTTGCATTCACATTTGAACAGTCCTCGTATTCGAGTCTCCGTATCTCTGCAGCCAATGAAATGCTGTAACTCTGCAGTGAGTCGGTGGATAAGTTACTGATAATTCATTAAACGTGATCAAATGCTGGAAATATTGGGAATCAATTAAAATTTGAGGTAAAGTACTAGTGGTGCGTTTTCATTGAATCGTGAGTATATTTTAGCATTTTTTGTAGACGTCATACAAGATATTATTTTGAAATCGGACCATTAGCCTAGGAAGAGATGTTGTTTAAAGGTTGTTCAATTTTTAGCTCCGGTGACCACTTTGTTCAGCGGAGCGGAACCGTTTTAGCAATTTTGGCAGAGGGTCACCCAAGGAATGAATATTCCTTTGAAATTATTTTAAAAGTGGCTCTGTGGTTTCGGATGAGATGTCATTTGAAGAAATTGTTGACGGACGGACTGATGGTCGACGGACAAAAGGCGACCACAATAGCCACTTCATCATCGGTCGGTAATATGCAGGTGTCTGCAAACGAAGACATGAATATAATTCATAAGAATAATACCCATCACGTGGACAAGTCTGTGAAATGAGCACCCCCTAAACCCCACTTCAAATAGAAAAACTGGGGTTTACGGGGGAAATATCATTTTTCTTATTTCTGCTCCGAGACATAGGTTGTGAGTACTCGTTAGAACTGCCGCAATGAAGCGGTTCTAACGAGCACCCACAACCTATGTTTTCAGCATGAATAAAAAATATCACGTATTTTCCTCGAACCCACAACCTTTGTCTTGGAGAAGATATAAGCAAAAGCAATTTTAAAAAATATAAGATTCTAGCGAGTACCCACAATATTTGCTTTTAAGGAAAAATGAGAAAACATATCCCCTAATTATCCTTATTTCTCCCTCTGGAGTTATGACAAATCCTGAAGGTATTCAAGACATGACGAAACATGGACTCATTATTCGTTTTCTAAGAACCACAACTCTTGCTTTAACAAAACCACTTCTGTAACAAGAAATAGTGGAATACTCTGTGTGCATGACGTCACGTTTAACATGCTCTTTACGATTTACATTTGTATATCACCTGCACATTGTGGCATCATTGGCTTCCATTTGCCTCGATGGCATGTAATCACGTTATACATAATGATAAGGTAGGTAACATACGATAACGACTCGTTGATACTGCTTCATCTGTTCTCCGCGGCCCTCTGTGTGTGTGTGTGGAGGGGGGGTCTTATGCCATTACTGTACTGGAGACTGAACGTTGCGCGATCGTACAAGTGCAGTCTGCAGAAAAGAGAAAATGATCTTAGCCCCTATGGGGTGACATTTTTCTATTAAATCCATATTTATATATATCCATAATTCGATTTATGGATATCTATAATACAGATCGATTTATGGATATCCATAATTCGAATTATGGATATCACTAATTCGAATTATGGATATCCATTCATAGAGAATAAATAGAAAAAGGGCGCCCCACAAGCCCCCATGCCCCAGACAGCAAAGAATGCTGGGGCAATATGAAGCCTACAACAACGTATCGCTATAGGCCCGACGTCGGCCCACTTTTTCGTGCTGGATGGGCCGTCACGGGAGACCAGAACTGTCCTTTAGATATTCAAACTACAGTCGAACTTCAATGGCTCGAGCACCTATGGGACCTCGAAAATCTGTTCGAGACAGGGGTAGTTCGAGCCACTGAGGATTACTGCCAGGAGGCATAACGTGATACTTTTAAACATACTTTCGGTGTTCTATAATGAAAATGTATGCTGTGTTTACTCATCAGAATCGCAACATCGAGGCGATTCTAATGAGTACACACAGCATACATTTGTAAGATAAAATACTGAAATCTCCCTAATTATCCCCCACTATTTCCTAATGTAGAGGATTTCGCTAGGGACTCAAGAACGGGTTCGACCCATCCATGGTAAACGAGCCATCGAAGTTCAATTGTAGAGGTATTGTACTATCTAGCGAACAATAAGGTGCTTATCAGTCTGGCTGTATGTAGTCCACAAATGGCAAAAAAAAAAAAAAAAAAAAAAGATTTTCTCATGGCTTGGATCTTTTGATTTTTAATTCCGCTATTAAGAGCACCTAAACGAGACTCAATCTGCTGTAAAAAGCCTTTTGAGAAAGTTTCAGTTATTCTTTCTTTATGTTCTCAACCCCCAGTGTCTCCGAATAAGATACCACCTTTAGGACTTTTCAAAAGTGGTCTTACAGACAGCTTTTGAACTGTCCCAAAGGTGGTCTTAATATAGGAATTTTACTGTATTTTCATAATCTGCGTATACCTACACAACAGTTTCTTTTCCTAGGGCGTGATTAATGTCAAGAATATTTGTTTCATAACAAGCAAACACAGTACCGGATGACATGAAACATGGCATTGGTTATTGTTATTATTTTCGGAACAAGGGATAACTTTCCCCACCTGTGGGCGATATTAACTCGAGCCTTATACTGTGACTTGTAAATCCCACTAGTGACAGGAAGTGTTACAGTTCCATTGTAATACAGAAAATGTGTTTCCAGGGAGATAGTATATTTACTAAATATTTAAATCCTTATCCCTAGACATGTAATAATTATTACCGGACCTCTCAGACTCATTGATTGTTAGCATTTTACGTTTATTTCATAACACTTGACATGCCAAATATCTAACAACTTATAGATATTTTACTTCATACGGAGTCTGCGTGTTAATTTTCGAGTTTAAAGACCTAGTAAACACTATTAAGGTCATGTCGAGCTGGTTGCTTTACCTAATTTTTTATCTATTTTATGAATGTAGCATCGGTAACAGTTTGCTATGTGGATATACTTTGTAGGTGACCAAATTGCTTAACAATATGACATTGTAATATTCCACTAATGAGTTTGGAGTGGTCCATTTCGAGTTATAGGGATGTCAGGGGTGTGTAGTAACGTTTACAAACAAAAATGTACGTACTTTAAGCAAACAGTGTAGACTCAGAACAGACGCCGCAGAATACGGTGTCTGATCTGGGTCTACACTGTTTGCTAATGCCAGAAAGGGGCCGGTAGGCATATATGGGTTAACAGTAACTGTAACATAAAATTGCGATACCTCGGTCTGATAAAGACAAAATGGCATCTAATACATTTGATTATATAATTTAAGAAAATTATCCATTGGTAGAAGGGGAAGGTATTGGTGGTTCATATAAATACATTCATCCATTCTGTACCGGAAACCCCAAAATGGATAATTGGCAAACAGTGCAGGCCCTCATCACGAAAACACGCCTATATAAATTTGAACCCCTTAACCCCCACTTTTATATAGTAAGAGTGGGGTTTGAAGGGGTATACATTATTTTTCTTATTTCTGCTCAAAAACATAGATTGTGGGTACTCATTAGAACCGCCTCGAGGCGGTTCTAACCAGTATCCACAATCTATGTTTTGAGCAGAAATAAGAAAAATATCGAAATTTTTCATCTCAAAATTTTCATTTTTTTCGGCGGTAAAGGTTTCAATGTATTTGTATATGCGTGTTCTCGTAATGGAACGCGGCAATGTTTGTCTGAGTATCTGAGTGATTACAGCACTAATCACATCTACAGAAAACTTGGTGGGATGCTCACCAGAAATTCAATTTGCAGAGGGGGTGTGAATCTTAAAGAAAAATATTGATTTGGGAACCAAAGTTATTGGTGTATACTTGAGTGCTGGTGAACAACTGCATGAATTGTAGATAATTCTCCAAACAAGAAAAAATGCCTCGGGGTTTTCATTCTCTTTTGTAATAGAGCTCAACAGACCACAGCAATTAAAAGATAACCAGATAGTACCCCTAAGAAACACTGAACAAGGAATCTGGTTTTGAGAGTTTTTATTTAAAACAACAACAACAAAAAAAAAGAATTCCAATTTGCCGGTTTTGCGCAAAAAGGCCATTTTCTTAAGCGAATGCAGCATTTGAAAGAGTACCAAAACTACCCTTGAGAACAAATGAACAAGACTTTTTTTTTTTTTTTTTTTTTTAAAAAATCCGGTTTACGAGCACTTGCATTAAATAGAAATCTGTATTTGACCACAAAAAATATAAGAGAGAGGGAGAAAAAAAATCCTCTTCCAGGATTTGAACCCACGACCCTCTGCACTACCAAGCTTGCAAGGGAAGAAATTCAGAGAAAACTTCTAATCAACTTTAGTTCGAATTCTTTGGTACCATTAATGGATTGTCAATATTTGCATATGAGTTGGGCGCATTTGTCACAAGGAACGTACATGCTAAACATGAAGGTTCTATCTCAAACGGTTCAAAGTTATGACCAATGTATTTTTTCCTTAAAGTATGTCACAGGTCAAGGTCAAGGTCACAGATCAATTGTTGTACGAGTTGGAAACCCTTGTCACAAGGCACCTAAATGCTCAATATAAAGGCTCTATCTCAAATGGTTCAAAAGTTATGACTAATGTTGTCTTTTTCTTTAAAGTAGGTCACAGGTCAAGGTAAAGATCACAGATCTTTTTTTTAATGAGTGGAAAGCCCGTATCACAAGAAACCTACCTGCCATATATGTAGGCTCTATCTCAAATGGTTTAAAAGTTATTACCAATGTTATGTTTTTTCTTTCAAGCTGGTCATAGATCAAGGTCAAGGTCACAGAATATTTTTGTATGAGTGGGAAGCCCTAGTCACAAGAACCTACATGCTAAGTATGAAAGCTTTACCTCAAACGGGTCAAACATGATCAATGTTATTTCTTAAAATAGGTCACAGGTCAAGGTCAAACTGTTGTGGATGAGCGAAAAGCCCTTGTTACAAGGAACCAACATGCCAAATATGTAGGCTCTATCTCAACTGGTTCGAAATTTATGACAAATGTTAAAGTTTTCCACGTACAACCAGTAAACCAAGCAACAAACAAACAGACAAACAAACAAACAGACCGGCAGGGCAAAAACAGTATGTCCCCACTATCACCTAAAATTTACAGGAAGGTAACGAAAATGTTATGGCTATAGAACTTTCGGGTATTAAAAAGGAATGCACTTTTAACGTGTATAGTATACCTACCGACAAATAAGAACCCTTACATTGAATATGCTGAATCGAACAGTATAATTCTAAGACCTATATTAATCAAAGCACTGGTCGGTCGATTGTCTCAGAGCGTAGGCTAACAACATGATCATGAACGTTGACTTAGACTGTTAACATTTAACCCTTACCTTCCTGCACTGTAAGCATTGTTAACCCTGATCAGATGGTGCGTTTTGTTGTGTCTGATCCTTAAGTTCCTTTACTGTAAGCAAACCGTGTAGACCCTGATCAGACGCCGCGTTCTGTGGCGTCTGATCTGGGCCTACACTGTTTGCAAAGTCCAGCCCATTATTCAAGCCCAGATTCTATAGATAACCATATTACGCAACCCGCTGGAAAAATAGCGTTGCTATTTTCTATAGATAATTTATTTGTATTTGCTTGTGCCCCCGCCCATCGGGGCTTGAAGAAATAAATGGCAGCATGATGCTTCCACGCAGACCTGAAACCGACCACACACGAGTATTGGTAAACCACTTAGGGGATCTAAGTCTGCCCAGGCAAAGCGGTGCGAGTCGGACCGTCCATGCTTATAAACCCTATTGGTTTCATTGGGTGACAGGGCTTGAGATGTCATTTCATCTCAATATCGGGTAAAAGTCCCACAAAATTGGAAGCAACGTCTCCAAAATGACATTTACATTGTTGACGGGGACGTTAAACCTCAAATAAAACAAACAAACAAAACGTGTATTTCCTACAAATCAGTGGTAGTCACGTGGACTTTAGCACTGAATTTTTTTTTATACTTAGTTACTTTTGGTCGATTGAATGACACAATGTTAACCCTTTCAATGTCAATCACTACAATCGTCGTTTTTTTTTTGTTGTCTACTGATTACTTTAAAAGCCACTGTTGCAAACTATGTGGACCCAGATCTGACTGCTCCTCAGTCTGATCTGTATCCATACTGTTTGTCTTTCCTACAAATCAGGGGTAGTCAAGTGGACTTTCCAAGGCGGTTCTTCTGTCGCTGTTTATTTTTGTTATGGTTTGTATTTTGGTGTTTGTGTCGCTTATATTTTTTGTTTTGGATAGCCAATTGGCCATTTTGTGGGAAAGTAACTGTCCTTTTGGCTTTCCGCTATTGATGTTTCCACTAGGGTCTAGTTATTCTTCTGATGGTAGCTGTGTGTTAATTGTATCTATTCCTGACCATTGCCGCCACTTCTATTTAACACTGAAGAATTTTTCGCTTAGTTACTTTCGGGCGATTGACAATCAACCCATGATTGACCCAGTGTTAACCCTTTAAATGTCAATCACTACAAATGTCGTCTGTATCTGCTGATCACTTAAAGGTCATTATTGTAAACTATGTGAACCCAGATCAGACTGCTCCTCTAGGATCAGTCTGATCAAGGTCCGTATATACTGTTTGTGGGTCCTGTAAGTCAGTGGTAACCCCGCGGACTTTAGCACTGAAGCTTTTTATGCTTAGTTACGTTCGGTCGATTGACAGTCGATCCATGAATGACCCAGTGTTAATCCTTTAAATACCAATCACTATAATTGTCGTCTGCTTTGTTGTCTGCTGATTACATTTCAAAGCCATTATTGCAAACTATGTGGACCCAGATCTGACTGCTAGAAGCAGTCTGATCTGGGTCCACACTGTTTGTCTGTATACAAAAATTGTTTGACAAGTTTGCAAGAAGATGCAACAGTCGACATAAACAAACGACATTTTCAAACACATTTTTTTCATGGCATCTTAGTCTCAGGCACAGTCTCGTGACGCATGGTAATGTCACATGACATTTTTAAAAATCACCAAAGTTTCACATGTAATAGTCACTCACGTATGGTCTTATATATCGCAAACATGTGGTCGCCGAACAACTCTGAATAGGAATATATCACCTGGGTAACACTCTTATGATCAACGTCATGACAGTTATGCAACGTCACATCTACGTCGGTGCACTGACGTTGATTTGACGTTGCCCTAGCGACATTTGCCTGCTTGGAATTACAATTTTAACAATAAAATTAGATAACTTACTTCCTTATTATCAAACTACAGGTTAAGCTCAGTAGGTTTTGTTGACTTTAGTTGTACAAATAATAAGTAAAATCCGTCTTCAAAAGGCTAGAAGATTATTGTCTATTACGGAATTTACTGAAAATACTGTTTATGATCTTCAGTGATATTGAGCATCTCGTAAAAAACCTTTGATCAAAAGTATAACTGTTAATTAGAATGACATATTATCCTTTAACGTGAGGATTGCTTCACAACCATGCGTGTCGTGATTTCGTAAAACCTAAAATCCTTTCAATTTCTTTTTTCAAGATAACCTCTGATCCATTGCCAGGTGTGAGTCCTTAAGTAAATAAAGAAGAAATCCGCTATTTCACATTGGTAAATAGTGAAGAGCGTGGTCAGACGCCGAATAATGCGGTCTGCACTGCTGTGCTAAAAGTAGAGTAAGTTTTCTAAAACTAACGGCACATGAAACATCTGCTTTGCTAAAATTGGCATTGGACGTGCACAAAGCTATAAATCCTTATCCCACTGAATGGTCAGAATCTACACTGTTCGTCATTCGGTTTGCAAACTTTAGTGAATAAATTTTAACAAATGATTTGATTGGTTGATAGTCAGATATGGAATTGGCTAAATAGATATATTCAGCAGGATAAGGGTTAAATGGAAGATTATGTGTGCCCTATATTTATATGTTGATCTAACACACGAATATTCACCAAGCTTCACCGTGGAGAGAGAGAGAGAGAGAGAGAGAGAGAGAGAGAGAGAGAGAGAGAGAGAGAGAATCCGCCTGACTGAATGCGCAAGCTGGTTTTTATTGTATCTCGTTGATGATATCTTCCACGTGTTTGAGAAGTTCTAACATTCGCTTTTTTGTGACTCGGACATTCCATTGACCTAACCATTCATATGTCACTAATATTAAAACTGACTCCAATTACACGGATTAATTCTTACACGACGTTTTTACATGATCTATAAATAAAACTGTATTTTTCTTTCCTAGCAGTTCAGCAAGAAAAGGATTTTCACATCACATTTTGATTAGAGCATTTAAAAGTTATTGCATATACCCTTTCAGTCTTCGTGAATTGCGGTATAAACTAAAGACATGATTAATGTCTTTAATGATAAAATATAATCGGTTCGCCGCGACAATTTTATAGGGGCGAGCTTCAGCGAGCCCCTATAAAATTGTCTAAGGCTCACGATTATATTTTAATATTAAAGACACAAACCATGTATTTACTATATAACCTTCAATTGCATAATGGTTAGCATCAAGTTGGGATGCTGTATGTTCTGGCAATATTTCCGTTACTGCGATAATGTCAGGCGCTGAATTTTGCAGATAACATTTTAGTTCGGTTTGCTTTGATATGGTTAAACAATCAGCTTTGATATGGTCACTACAGTTGTTGTCTGGGAATGTGTGGCGGTCGTAAAAAGTCTCCCTGCCCTACATCATAGTGTAGTTTATATTTTCTTGTCCTTTGAGATCATTGATGCTATTGTGGAATTTTGAAAATATTTGAGGGTCACCGATGAGGGCTAAATGGCCGAAACTAGCTAGTCTGGCCAAGAAAACATGTACACTCCATATTTTCCAGTTCTGTGGTGTATTCCTTGCTTCCAAAGGATAACAATCTTAGAACATATTTAGTATATAAGACCTTTAGTGTTCTCAAATGAGTATTTTACAGGATTAAAAATGCCACTATTGAAAGAGTTTTATGGCGTTTATATTTCGCAGTTAATTCGATTTGCCAGAGTGTGTAGTAATGTAACTGACTTCAACACTCGTAATAAATTGTTAACTGCTAAACTTCTTAATCAGGGTTATCGGCACCATAAACTACGCAAAGCCTTTTCAGAATTTTATAGACGTCCTTCTGATTTAATTTCAAAATTCAATATTGGACTTAAATTTCTTTTGCAACAAGGTCTTTCGGAAATCGAATTTTATGGTGATTCAGAAAAATATATAACCGCAATGACTTCAGCACCAAATTTCGTAAAATCATTCTTCGATATGAAAAGATTGGGTACAACATAAATGTTATACGACAGACTACATGCATAGTAGTTAACACAATCACGGTTAACTACTTCGCTCCCCTGTTTTATTGCACGCCGGTGGGTCAGGCCTCAGATTCTATGGCGGTTCCAGCGTAAAGGCTTACTGAGAATTAGAGAGATTCTAATTCCATGTAATGTTTGTTGGTGCCTGATGCTCTGTCTCTGGTCGGGCCCATCGGAGTCTAACTGTTGGTTTTCTTTTGCTGCAGCTTTTCAGTGGTTTCTTGCTGTCGAGTCCTCACCGTTGTTTCATCTCTTTGGTTGTTTGTTTTTTTGTTGTTGTTTTTTTTGTGTGTTCGCGGAGATGTTGCACTGGTGTGTTAGGAGGCCTTCATGCGACTGAACAAATAATTTGTCTAAATCGCGACGGAGGTAAGGGCGGGGATTGTGGCCACGTAAAAATCCCCCCCCCCCCCCCCAGTGGAATTCGTTTCACTGACCGGTTCAAGGCGGTTCTTCTGTCGCGGTTTATTTTGTTGTGGTTTGTCTTTGAGTGTTTGTATCGCTCATATTATTTTGTTTTCGATAGCCAATTAGCCATTTTGTGGGAAAGTAAATGTCCTTTTGACTTTCCGCCATTGGTGTTTCCATTAGAGTCTGTTGTTTCATGTTTGTGTTTCTTTCCCTTTGGTGTCTCTGATGGGAGCTGTGGGTTAATTGTATCGATTCCTGATCATTGCCTTCACTTCTATTTTTCATATTTTGGAATTTATAATAGATACAGTTCCAGTTTCATTTCGCCTGTCCCCGCCCCTGCCTCTTGACTCAATGTCGCAGATCTCAATGACACTTTTCAAGGTGAGTTAAGCTGTCCGATGACAGCTATTGTTGCAACATGATTTTTCGGGGTGAGGTGGGTCCCTAGGCAGGGGTCTCCATGTCGTACTGACACGTTTCTAGTTGTTAATACTTTTTGTATTTGCTTCCAGGTTTTTCATTGCTATTGCTCAATATCTCTGATGGCTATAGACTTATAATGATAAAATGGCGTTTATTGCTCAAGCTGTCTTAGATAAACGCCCCCGCCCACCGGGGCCAGGAGAATAGATTTGGCTGCATGATGCTCCCAAGCAGAGTTGAAACAGACCGCCCATGAGTACTGGTTAACCGCTTAGAAGGTCTAAGCATGCCCAGACAAACTGGTGCGAGTCATGCATATATACCATATTGGTTTCACTAGGCGGCTAGGACTGAGGTGGCATTTCATCTCAATGTCGGGTAAAAGTCCCACAAAATTGGAAGCAACGTCTTCAAAAAAGCGCGGTCTCTTAATCATTGGGTCTCTCACCGCTGTGGTCCGAGTCTGGCTCAGGTCACATGTCAGACACCATGTTCTGAAACTGAGGGTCAGTGTGTTTTTCTCCTGGTATTCCCGTTTTCGCTCACCTCTGATTACTGATCGGCTCGATATGAGTAATAATCTTGAAAGAGTCATAAAACAACACCCCACTAAAAAATTCGTCTCTTCAGAAACCAAAGACCTTGGCTCTGGTGAGCAATGTAGAGCTTCATAGCCCTCTTGTTTTGAATTCTGATCTTACAAATACCATGCTCCGGCCCATAGGGGCTTGAAGAAATAGATGGGCTGCATGATGCTACCACGCCGAGCTGAAACTGACCGCACACGAGTACTTGTAAACCGCTTAAAGGATCGAGGCCTGCCCAGGCAAAGCAGTGCGAGTCGGACCGTCCATGCTTATAAACCCTATTCGTTTCATTTGGCGACAGGGCTAAAGATGTCATTTCATCTCAAAGTCGGGTAAAAAACCCATAAAATTGGAAGCAACGTCTCCAAAATGACCTATACAGTGTTGACAGTGACGTTAAACATCAAATCAAGCAAACAAATACCATGCTCATGTGAGTTAATCGTAAGGCTGTCACGATTAATAGTATAATCGATAAATTCCACAAAAATGATTATCATTTCTGATTTGCTTTAAAACGATTACTTGATAGGTACAATTTACTACCTACAGTTATGCCTCAAATAGCTGGATGAGTGGCAAACAGTGCAGACCCTGATGAGACGCCGCCGGCGTCTCATCTGGGCCTACACTGTTTGCTCAGGCCTGTCTGTTCAAATATACATATGGTAAAGTGAAACATATGGTAAGAGTCATGCACAGACAGAAAGCCAGACAGGTAAAATAATGACAAAAATCTTAGCGATTACTAATCGATTTACGATCGCAATGATAAGACTGATAATCGATTATCTTTTCAGCTCCGATTAGCCAACCCTAGTTAATCGTGAGAAACCTTCTATACGAGAGGTGCCCCACTTATTTTTGAACAGAAGATACAAGGCCATAATCTTACCATGAATTTTATTTCATTGTAACAAGTGCTCAATCTGAGATTCATGACATCCGTATATTAGACGACAACGCTTTGGCCATGATTCAAGAGTCTTATTTATTGTCTTTTGGTCCAGTTTCCACCACTCGTCCCTGAGTGCTCGTTTGAGGCCTCTCAGGGTGTTGATTGTCCGCTTCTGTAATCGTCGTTTCAGGATACCCCATATTCCAAAGTCCATTGGGGCTGCATCAGGGGACTTTGGCATCCATTCCTCAGGCTTCACAAACTTCACTTTATTGTCCTTCAGAAATTTCAGGGTCTGTTTTGATGTATGGCTTGATGCGCTATCCTGGTGGAAGACCATACGCTTTGACCCCTCTGGGAAGAGCCTAGGTACATCTTTCTTCAAAAATGGTTTTAACACCTTGTCAATATAATATTTACTATTGACCTTTGTCCCTTTGTCGATGAATCGAATCTCCGTTTTGCCTCTATACGACACTCCTGTCCATGCCATGAAACCTGCTGTAAAAGAATCTCTCTTAACAAACTTCAGTTTGGCACCCGGATTTTCACCCTTTCGAATGTAGCATACCCTTCGCCGACCATAACTGCCCCCTAAGCAGAACATGGCCTCATCAGATGTCACATAGTTTTTCCATTGGCCATTACGAAGCTTTAGGTACAGGCGCCAGGATCGTGCACGTCTCTTGTTGATTTGAGCCATGTTTAATTGGCGAACTTTGCATTTTTTTCTAAGTCTAGCCTCCAAAGTTTTTGATATTATTCGGTATACAGTTCCTTTAGATATACCTAGTTTGGATGCAATCTCCCGATGGGTAGGCGGATTCACTTTAGAAATCATACGAGCAACCTTGCGAACTACGTCAGGTGTGGCAACTGTAGGGCGTTTTTTGAATTTTGGTATATCAGCTCCTGAATTTATTTTTCTTCGCTGTAAACCCACATTATCACGAATATTCTTAATAGTTCCTAATGAAACACTATGTCCCATCGATTTTAATGCTTCCTGAACACTTCTATAGGAATGGTTAGTCCTCAAAAGTCCAAGCACCACACCCTCAATTTTGTCGGATATTTTAGGTCGCACCATTTTGTCAAAAGGGACAGATAATACATGTACATTATTTGTCATGTAGCAAAATATATAAACGAATGCAAAAAGCTCGATTATTTCATGCATATTCGCCACACTAGCGATATATATACTGTTAAAAAATAAGTGGGGCACCTCTCGTACGATCTGACCCAGAACTCTGGTTCTTTGTATTCATATAAGCCCATATTACACGTATGTGAACAAGGAGAAATTGGACTGCAAGACGCTTCCGCGCTGAACTGAAGCCGATCGAACGTTTGAGTACTGGTCAACCCCTTAGACGTGTTAAGCCTGCCCAGGAAAAGGAGTGTGATTCGGACTTTCCCTCAAACTCTAGCGGTTTCTTTTGGCGGTAGAGCTTGAGATGTCTTGGTCAATCACGCAAAGTCGGAAGCAACGTCTCCAAAATGACTTAGTGTTGACGGGTACGTAAAACTGAATTCAACGAACAAACATAACCAAGACTGCTAATAAACAGGTTTCACGGAGCTTTCTCTAATCGCCTACGTCAGCCTCGACCATTGGGGCTTACAGAAAAAAAAATTGACTGCATGATGCTTCCACGAAGAGCTGAAACCGACCGCACTCGAGTACTGGTAAACAGCTTAGAAGATCTAAGTCTGCCCAGACAAAGCGGTGCGAGTCTATGCTTATATACCCTATTGGTTTCAATGGACGACAGGACTTAAGATGTCATTTAATCTCAATATCGGGTAAAAGTCCCACAAAATTGGAAGCAACCTCTCCAAAATGATCTATACTCTGTTGACGGGGGCACTAAACCTCACATCAAACAAGCAAACTAATCGCCTATGCAATAATTACCTTTTTCAATTGAAGCGTTTAAGTTTTTCAATCTGTCTCCTGATAATCGAATAAAATCGGAACGCAACATTATATGGGCCCCGTCAAGCGATTTGGTACTTATCGCCTATGCGAGCAGCGAAGGTTCAGGCGAGCTCATACAAGCAGCGAATCAAGAGGAACCTTCAGACAGAAAGCCATATCCCTGGCCCCTCTGAATGGCTGGGCATGCGCAATTAAAATTTTCATGACGGAATGCTCGAAGACACAAATTCGCTTGGCGGGGCTCATATTTAGTCGCAAGATAGATAGACAGATCAGTGAAATACTTGATATAAAATAAAATTCAAAACATATAACTCTTGGAATCAACGAAACAACTACGAACGAATTAAACTGTCAAACAAAGAGTACAAAAATAAGAGAAATACGTTTCCAAACTTTGTGTTATACATACTGGATAAATGGCAAATTAATGTCACCTTTGGAAACATTTAGTGGTTTGTATATATGTTCAGAAGCAAAAATACATATACATTGTAGATGACATCTAATAAAAGTGTAACTTTAAGATTCCACTTCCAGAGATGAAGAAGTTGCATCAGTTGACAACATTTTCTGTCATATTTGCTGTCATGGTTGAACTTGGAGCAGCATGTCCTGTGAACTGTTTTTGCGCTGGACAAACGCAAGGGGCTGTTAGTTGTCAAGGAGGTCTCTCTACTTTGCCATCTGGTATACCTCTTACCGTCAGTTCTCTGTCTCTTGCAGGACGACCATCAGCTCCTAACCGACTACGTCATATTCAGCAAAGTTATTTCCAGTCATTTACCTACCTAAACACACTTATCATCACATACAGTGGAGTTTCTATCATAGACTACGGTGCGTTTGCTGGGCTGGTTAATCTACACGATTTAAATCTTGCTAATAACGAGTTAAGATCGTTGACCGGTGAGATGCTACGAGGGCTGAAAAAACTACGTAAATTGGACTTGTCCGGAAACCAGAACTGCCGTTTTGATAAAGAATTGTTCTTTCATGTGAAAGACATTGAAGAACTGAATTTGGGTGATATGAATATATCCAGTTTGCCTTCGGATTTATTTTTCTATTTATCCAAGCTTAAAATGTTGTGGTTGTACTCAAACAATTTAAAAGTGGTTCGACCGGAATTGCTATCACGCCTAACATCATTGGAAATGTTGGATTTAAGTGGAAACTTGTTGCATGGACTTTCGAAAGCACTTGAATCAACATTTAAGAGTTTGAAAGGTCTGAGACTATTTAACAACCCATGGATATGCGATTGTTATCTATTCTGGCTACACGAATTGAAGACAGAATTTGTAGTCAATCCGTATAATGGGGAGAAAGTCATTTGTAGTGAACCCAATGAGCTTCGATATCAAGCCTTTGTAAATGTGCCTGATAAAGACATTTGTATGTCGCCAACTATTCTGAATTGCGAGAGTAATTTTTATACAATTGTTTTTCACAATACCTTATCCATCGCTTGTGAATTCCACGGAAAGCCTGTTCCAAAGATTAAATGGGTACAGCCAGGTGGACAAGAACTTGTTGGACCAGGAACTAAAAGTGGGAAATATTCTATTCTTAATAATGGAACATTGGTAATTAGCACGGTTGATCAACATGATGACGGACAATGGAAATTTTTCGTGTACCATGGAAACATGTCTGACATGACACATATAACTGTTGAAGTAGTTGGTAAACCCACTGCTACTATAGTCTCGGAAACTTCATCGACTGCAATCACATCAACATTGCCATCACCAGCAACAGCGTCGTCCTTGTCTACGACTGGTGTAAAACCATCATTACTTGGTAAAGCTACTACTATGGTATCAAAACCCCCGGTCTCGTCACATACAACTGTTGGAGTAGTTGGTAAACCCATTGCTACTATAGTCTCGGAAACTTCATCGACTGCAATAACATCAACATTGCCATCATTAGCAACAGCCTCGTCTTTGTCTACGACTGGTGTAAAACCATCATTACTTGGTAAAGCTACTACTATGGTATCAAGACCCACGGTCTCGTCATCGACTCTAAGACTGGAAGCAACATCGCCAACAGCGTTATCTGCATTCACGCGAACAAATACAGTGAAGCAAAGGGCGACGGTAAAACCAAAATTTACAACTATGGTGACAAAGATCGCCAATTTGGGTCCATTCTCATTAGACATCCACATCAATGTCGGCTTCCCCAGTCCACAGCAACAGGAGAATATTAATTCGGACACTAATAATTGTGCCGATTAAAGACGAACTCATTTATGTTAAATGAAAGTGTGTTTGTTTGATTTGAGGTTAAACGTCCCCGTCAACACTGTAAAGGTCATTTTGGAGACGTTGCTTCCATTTTTGTGGGACTTTTACCCGACATTGAGATGAAATGACATCTCAAGCCCTGTCGTCCAATGAAACCAATAGGGTTTATAAGCATGGATGGTCCGCCTCGCACCGTGGTTCCTGGACAGGCTTAGATCCTCTAAGCGGTTTACCAGTACTAGTGTGCGGGCCGGATTCAGCTCTGCGTGGAAGCATCATGCAGCCCATATATTTCTTCAACCCCTATGGGCGGGGGCGAGTTTAATGAAAGTGTAAAAGTTAAAGAAATTACCACAAAGTTTCGAACAGATAATTTCCATACAGATATTTAGTCAAACGGTTCAAACTAATTAGCCTTCATGTAGTGTGGTGTCTCGATGGATACAAAGTTAACCAGGATACACTGGTGCTCGGCTGAATGTTAAAAGAAACCTGTTCAAACTGGTTTAAAAAAAACGGATGTCTGTTGTTGTTTTGTGTGTGTGTGTGTGTGTGTGTGTGTGTGTGTGTGTGTGTGTGTGTGTGTGCACACCCTTGTGCTAAAAGGGCGCCTTTTTATCTCTAAAATACTATGTTCCGTCTGAAAATGTTTGGCAAGTCCAAATATAGATTGTGGGTGCTTACTGATTGAGGCAGTTCTAACGAGTACTCACAATCTATGTTTTTCCACAACAAAAATAATGAGTACCCCGTAGTCCCCACGTTTCTCTACATCAAGTGGCGTTTATCATCGGAGTCTAACTGTAGGTTTTCTTTTGCTCCAGCAATTTAGTGGTTTCTTGCTGTCGAGTCCTCACCGTTGTCTCACCTCTGTGACGGAGATGTTGCACTGATGAGTTAGGAGGCCTTCATGCGGACTGAACAAATTATTTGTCTCAATCGCGACGGAAGTAAGGGCGAGGATTGTGGCCACGTAAAATCGATTTAAGCCCTCCAGTGGAAATATTTCCACCGACCGTTCCAAGGCGGTTCTTCGGTGGCGGTTTATTTATGCTGTTGTTTGTTACTTACTGTGTGTATCACTTGTGTCTTTTTATTTTGGATGGCCATATGGCCATTTTGTGGGAAAGTAACTGTCCTTATGGCCTTCCTTTGTTTAGGTTTCCATTATGGTGTAGTCGCTTCATGTTTGTGTTTCTTTCCCTTTGGTGTCTTTGATTGGTGAAGTAAGTTCATCGTATCGATTCCTGATCTTTGTTTTACTTCTACTTTAGAGAGATGTTCATTTCACGGACTTTTTAACCTGGTATAAAAAGTAAAGATTACCAGGAAAGATCACGAGCACAGTAGAAGTGAAGGCATTATCAGGAATCGATACAATTGCCTCACACTTCCCACCCAAGATACTACAGGGAACGAAATAACATAAAACAAGTTCGTCACAATCCCAGGAGGCACAGGACGGGACGTCATGACATTTATGCAACGTCACATCCAGATCAGTGCAACGTCGTGACGTTGCACTGACGTTGATTTGGCGTTGCCCTAACGACGTGTGTCTGCTGGGATGCAAGCTTCACAAGCGGAACGCCAAAAGGACAGTTACTCTCCCACAAAATGGCTAAGCGTCTATCCAAAATAAAAATATATCAGCAACACATACTCGCAAAGGCGAACTATAACAATAATGAACCACAGCAGGAGAACTGCCTTGGAACGGTCAGTATTGTTTGTTTTGTTTGTTTGTTTGTTTGATTTGAGACTTAAAGGTGCATTATTGAGCTACCGGGTCTCAAATTTTTTTTTCTGGTTTTTATCTTCAATGCATACTCCTTTGTCATGTGTACACTTTTGGAGCCAAATACAGCTTCAGAACTTTGTGAAAATGGTCGTTTTCATTTATGTTTACCCTTCGCTCTGAACATGTGTTCGGAATTTCTGTTCTAAAAATAAGTCTGTCACTTTACACATACATGGCGATAGTATCGTCTCTGAGTGTCGTTACTTATAGCATGGCATTCGGCGTCATGTTTTTTTGTTCCGATTCAGGCATGGCCTAAGCAAACAAGGCCAAAAATGAACGTCGCATAACGTCATATATGGGGATTCTATTTTTGTCACGAACAAAAAATAGATCTAACTAGTGTGCGAAACCTAGTTAGGGAATCCCTCTCAAACTCGTTTACATGTCATCATAATTGTTCGCATTTTTGCATAAACTGCATTCATTTGTATTGTTTTAAAGAAAAATACCGGCTATATGTATTCAATTTTGGAAGCATTTTTTTCAGATAGCTCAATAATGCACCTTTAACGTCCCCGTCAGCACTATTTAGGTCATTTTGGAGACGTTGCTTCTAATTTTGTTGGACTTTTACCCGACATTAAGATGAGATGACATTTCAATCCCTGCCGCCCAATGAAACCAATAGGGTTTATAAGCATGGGCGGACCGACTCGCACCAATTTTCCTGGGCAGGCTTAGACGTTCTAAGCGGATTACCAATACTCATGTGCGGTCGGTATCAGCTCTGCGTGGAAGCATCGTGTAGCCCAATCTATTTCTCCAAGCCCCGATAGGTGGGGCGGAGGAACGGTCAGTAAAATATTTTTATTTTATTATTATTTTATTTTATTTTTAGTGGGGGTGGGTGGGGGCTAAATCGATTTCACGTGGCCACAATCCTCGCACTTGGTCCTGCCGTGGTCGGGCAAATAATTGTTCAGGCCGCACGAAGGATTTCTTACTCTCCAGTGCAACATCTCCGAGAACACAAAAATCAAACGAATACAGAGATGAAACAACGATGAGGACACAATAGCATGAATTAACTGAAATGATGCAACAAAAGAAAACCAGCAGTTGGACTCCGGTATGCCCGACCAGAGACAGATCGAGCATCAGGGGAAAAACAACCAAAAGTAGAGACAGAATTAGTGATATAGAGGGTAAAGGGTCAAACACGAAATCTAAACTAGACTCCCCAGTGAAATTCTTTTCAATGACCATTGCAAGGCGGTTCTTCTGTCGCGGTTCATTTGTGCGAAGTGGCTATTGACAGTTAACTGGCAATAGCGGTTTTAAGTTAACTGGCAATAGCGGTTTAACATTAAAAGTGCAATTGCCAGTTAATTGGCAATAGCCATTGTAACGTAAAACCGCTATTACCAGTTAACTGGTAATAGCCATTTTACCGTAAAATGGTAATAGCAAAAATATCTTACGACAATATCTATTGCCATTTAGCATGAAATAAAATGAAACGCCGAAAATAAAAGAAACTAATCTGAATGGCTATGCGCATATGGTAAATTGTGGTTGTTTCTGACATGTGAAATATATCCATCTTATATAATAATATATATGCTACCAAATATGCAGCTCGCAGAGATAGTTGCCTGTTGTAGATCTACATGTGTTATAAACGCTATATTTTTCTCTTATTTGCTTCTCGCTAAAAAGATAATTAAAACAGGTCTATTCAATGCAAAGGCGTATTTATTACCAAAACACACCTAATCAAATACAGTGGAAAATTTTACCACCAAAATAAAAAATGAAAGTTTTCAGATAAAAATTCCGATATTTTCATATTTCTGACCCAAACATAGATTCTAGGAACTAACGATTACCAAATATCTATGTTTTTGAGCAGAAATAAGAAAAAATGTATACCCCTGTAAAAGTGGAGTTCAATGGGGTCAAAATTATGTAGGCTTGTTGTCGTTATGTATGGCTGTAAGAACAGTAATTTCTGGTGAAAAAATTAATAAAAGATAATTTCTTACTTCTATTTAAAACATAGAATGCCACTACTGGAACTGGCTCATCGATTTTTTTCTTTCTTTGCAATTTTACATGTACGCATATAGCTCTTCAAGTCAAAAATGACTCAGTAAGTCTTATGTAACTTTGAACTTTTTCCTTCTTTCACTTCCTTAAAATATGCAAATGCAATATTGTGATATTCTATTTATGCCGAAAACAGAGTGAATAAGTACACTGACTCTTAATAATTAGATCTCTCGCCGCTGTGGGTTCAAGCCTCGCTCGGGTCACCTGTGGGACGCCAAGTAACGGAAGATCAGGTGGTTTTTCTCCGGGTACTCCGGCTTTCGTCCATCGGTTCGAAATAAGTGATATAATCTTGAAAGGGTCGTAAACCCAAAACCTAAAAACTGCATTGGAATTATTGAAGGTGAGTGTTGAAATTCCGTAAACACCGGATTTGACGCCCACACCCAACCTCCGTTGTTTTACTGCTGGCCACGCAGTGTGTAATTGCTTATACAGTAAAACTTCGATTGCTCGAACACCAATGGCTGGTTTACTTTGTCTGGTTCAAACACGTTCTCGGGTCCCTATAGATTTTGTCTCGTAGCTCATGTAATGCAATATGGCCAGCTAAGAAGACATTTTATCATGAAAATGTATGTTGTTTGTGCTCGTTAGAATCGCCTCGACGAAGTGACATTTTATAGAAGCAATATATCCCCCGACATTGCCAAAGCAACAGATAAGGTGCGTATTTTGTGATAATTGAAGGATATTTTTTCCTTATCTCGCAATATAAACCTATGTTGTGGGTTCAATAGAATTGCCTCGTCGAGGCGGTTCTAATGAATACCCACAACATAGTTTCTTATGGAGAACCGATAAAACCTATCCCTCAATTATCAAAAAACACCAACCTTATCTGTTGCTATGCATGGCCCTATGAAAAACTCTCTGAGGCTCGTATTACCCCTGTCTCAAACAAACGTTCATGGTTCAAAAGGTGTTCGCGCCAATGAAGTTTCACTGCAGGTTAATTTAATTTATGTGGCAGGTACGCGTATTGTTATTTTTCATATGAAGTCACGTCTGAGAATGAATTAAATAGAGGATCTTACAGGACTGTTCATGTATTATTGAATTTATTAAACGAATTGAGGAAAATGGAGCATTTTATCCTTTTTCCTCAACGAATGTTAATAATTTCAATTAAACATGAGCAAGAATGCAAGATTCTATTTATCATATGCCATTTAAAACGCATTTTATTCATGATTGTTCAACAAAAATGTCAATATTTCGCAAATAGTAAACGCGACGTCGTTAAACACGTCGTAAATGTAACGTTACGGAGCATATCTAACTAATTTGCATAATTTTAAAATCCACTAGTGGATTATCGAATATATTATATGGCGTTATCACATTCTCAGACGCGTCGTCACATGATAAATGATGTTAATTCATTCTCAGACGCGACTTCATACGATAAATAACAACATGTGTACCTGCCACATGAATTAAATTAACCTGCAGTGAAACTTCACTTCACGTGAATAAAATGCGTTTTAAATGTCATATGATATATAGAATCTTGCATTCGTGCTCATATTTTATTTATTAAATTCGTTGAGGAAAAGGATAAAATGCTCGGCAAAGCCTCGCATTTTAACCATTTTACTCAACTCGTTTAATAAATTCAATAAAACATGAACACTCATGTAAGATCCTCTATGTAATAAATTCGATAATCCATTAGTGGATTAAATATGCAAATTATTTTGATACTTCCCGGCAGGTTAAATGTACGACGTCCTTAACGACGTCGCTTTTACTGATAGCGAAAGATTGATATTTTTTTTTTTTTTTTTTTTTTTGTAAAACAATCGATAATAAAATGCATTTTAAATTTCATATCATAGAAGGAAGCATGCATTTGTGCTCATGTATTCTTTAATTTACTAAACTCTTTATGGAAAATAGATAAAAGGCTCGGAAAAAGCCTCGCCTCAACTCGTTTAATACGAACACTCAGGTAAGATCCTCTACGTGTACCATTATATTGCTAAAACTCTTTCAATTGCTTAAAATGGTGCTCTTTGATTTTGGCTTTTCCTCAGAACGTGTTTTTAACTGAGACTAATGAACGCAGCATTTGTATGATTCAAAGGTTAATCAACAGCAGTTTTAAAATACGGCACATAAATCCCTAGAGAGTTGCAAGTCCGATTAAAGCGAGTGCACACGCGTGCGTGCGTGTGTGTGTGTGTTATCAGGATTTGCAACGACCATGAACATTATACCCCGTATTTCAAAACCATTGTTGATAAAATTTTATATATAAAATGATGTTTTATGTGTTTTTTTTTTTTTTGTTTTTTTGTTGTTGTTGTTGTTTTTAGCTCACCAGAGCCGAAGGCTCCGGGGGAGCTTATAGGATAGGCAGTTGTCCGTCGTCGTCTGCGTCGTCTTCGTCAACATTTTCAAACGACATCTCCTCTGAAGCCACTGGGCCGATTCAGCCCAAATTTCATCTGTATCATCCTTGGGCAGGGGGATTGAAAGTTTGTGTTTTTAACGAAAATCGGCTCATTAGTTTGGTTGCTATGGCAACTTAGAGTTTCCATAGACTTATAATGGGGAAAATAGAAAAATGGCATTTACTGCCAAGCCTCTGCAGATATTTTGACAAAACTTTCATAGAAATGTTCCATAGGTAATCTACTATCTGCCGTATGATTTTAGGCCTTCTGCTCATTTTTATTGGTTACCATGGAAACCAAAATGCAAAAAATAGACAAAAAAAAAAATACTTAAAAAATCATCTCCTCAGAAACCATATGCTCTAGGAGGCTGAGACTTTATGAAAATATTCACCATATTTGCCTTTACAGGTTTTGTGTTTTTTATGAAATTTGGCCTTTTAGTTTTGTTGCTATGGCAACTTAGAGTTTCCATTGACTTATAATGGGGAAAACTGAAAAATGGCATTTACTGCCAAGTCATTGCAGATATTTTGACAAAATTAAATAAACATGTTCCTTGTGTAAACTTCTCTCAGCCATATACTTTTATGTCAACCTGGGGGTCCCCTAGGTTGTGCCGGGGCCATGCCCCGCCCCCTCCACTTCATAAAATGCCTTATATCTCAGAAACCTTACAGATCCCAACCCTAAACCATATATATTCTTGTTCCTTATGATAAGATTCATTAAGTGACACCAACCTGGGGGTCCCCCGGGATGTGCCGGGGACATGCCCTGCCCCCTCTATTTCATAAAATGGCATTTATCTCAGAAACCATTCAGATCCCCACCCCTAAACTATATATATTCCTGTCCTTATGCTAAGATGCATTAAGTGACATCAACCTGGGGGTCCCCCGGGATGTGCCGGGGACATGCCCCACCCCCTCCACTTCATAAAATGCCATATATCTCAGAAACCATACATTTCCCCACCCCTAAACTATATATATGCTTGTTCCTTATGCTAAGATGCATTCAGTGACACCAACCTGGGGGTCCCCCCGGATGTGCCGGGGACATGCCCCACCCTCTCCATTTCATAAAATGCCATATATCTCAGAAACCATACAGATCCCTACCCCTAAACTATATATATTCTTGTTCCTTATGCTAAGATGCATTAAGTGACACCAACCTGGGGGTCCCCCGGGATTTGCCGGGACCATGCCCAGCCCCATCCACTTCATAAATGGCCAAATATTCCAGAACCCTTACAGATCCCCTGCCCTAAACCATATATATTCTTGTTCCTTATGATATGACACATTCAGTGACACCAACCTAGGGGTCACCCAGGGTGCTTCCGGGCCATGCTTCACCCCTTGACTTCACAAAAGACCATATATCTGAGAAACTGTTCAGAGCCCTACCCCTAAACCATATATATTCTTGTTCCTTATGATAAGACGCAATCAGTGACACCAGCATGCAGGTCCCCCCGGGGTGCCACAGGCCATGCCCCACCCCTTTACTTCATTAAAATCCATATATCTCAGAAACCATACAGATCCCCACCCCTAAACAATATATATTCTTTTTCCTTATGATAAGATGTATTAAGTGACACCAACCTGGGGGTCCCCCGGGATGTGCCGGGGACATGCCCTGCCCCCTCTATTTCATAAAATGGCATTTATCTCAGAAACCATTCAGATCCCCACCCCTAAACTATATATATTCCTGTCCTTATGCTAAGATGCATTAAGTGACATCAACCTGGGGGTCCCCCGGGATGTGCCGGGGACATGCCCCACCCCCTCCACTTCATAAAATGCCATATATCTCAGAAACCATACATTTCCCCACCCCTAAACTATATATATGCTTGTTCCTTATGCTAAGATGCATTCAGTGACACCAACCTGGGGGTCCCCCCGGATGTGCCGGGGACATGCCCCACCCTCTCCATTTCATAAAATGCCATATATCTCAGAAACCATACAGATCCCTACCCCTAAACTATATATATTCTTGTTCCTTATGCTAAGATGCATTAAGTGACACCAACCTGGGGGTCCCTCGGGATTTGCCGGGACCATGCCCAGCCCCATCCACTTCATAAATGGCCAAATATTCCAGAACCCTTACAGATCCCCTGCCCTAAACCATATATATTCTTGTTCCTTATGATAAGACACATTCAGTGACACCAACCTAGGGGTCACCCAGGGTGCTTCCGGGCCATGCTTCACCCCTTGACTTCACAAAAGACCATATATCTGAGAAACTGTTCAGAGCCCTACCCCTAAACCATATATATTCTTGTTCCTTATGATAAGACGCAATCAGTGACACCAGCATGCAGGTCCCCCCGGGGTGCCACAGGCCATGCCCCACCCCTTTACTTCATTAAAATCCATATATCTCAGAAACCATACAGATCCCCACCCCTAAACAATATATATTCTTTTTCCTTATGATAAGATGTATTAAGTGACACCAACCTGGGGGGTCCCACGGGATATGCCGGGGATATGCTCTGACCCCTCCACTTCATAAAAGGCCATTTATCTCAGAAACCATTCAGATCCCCACCCCTAAACCATATATATACTTGTTTCTTATGATAAGACGCATTAAGTGACACCAACCTGTGGGTCCCCCGGGATGTGCCGGGGACAAGCCCCACCCCGTTCACTTCATAAAATGCCATTTATCTCAGAAACCATTGAGATCCCCACACCTAAACCATATATATTCTCATTCCTTACGATAAGTTGCATTCAGTGACACCAAATTTGGGGTCCCCTAGGATGTGCCAACCCCCTCCTCTTCGTAAAAGGCCAAATGTTCCAGAAACCTTACAGATACCCACTCCTAAACCATATACATTCCTGTTCTTTATGATAAGACACATTCAGTGACACCAACTTAGGGGTCACCCAGTGTGTGCCCGGGCCATGCTCCACCCCTTGACTTCACAAAAGACCATATATCTGAGAAACTGTTCAGAGCCCCACCCCTAAGCCATATATATTCTTGTTCCTTATGATAACACGCAATCAGTTACACCAGCATGCAGGTCCCCCCCGGGGTGCCACAGGCCATGCCCCACCCCTTTACTTCATTAAAATCCATATATCTCAGAAACCGTTCAGATCCCCACCCCTAAACCATATATATTCTTGTTCCTTATGATAAGACGCAATCAGTGACACCAGCATGCAGGTCCTCCCGGGGTGCTACAGGCCATGCCCCACCCCTTTACTTCATTAAAATCCATATATCTCAGAAACCGTTCAGATCCCCACCCCTTAACCATTTTATTCTTGTTCCTTATGATAAGACTCAACTTCATAATAGGCCATATATCTCAGAAACCATTCAAATCCCCATCCTATAATCACATATATTCTTGTTCATTGTTATTAGACACATTCAGTCACCCCCATCTTTGGGGGTCCGCAGGGGCCATTTCTCTCCCTGCCACTTCATAAAAGTGCCTCATATCTCAGAAACCATTCAGATCCCCACCGTTTAACCGTATATACTCTTGGTCCTTATGATAAGACTTATTCATTGACAACAATCTTGGGCTTTTCTTGGATCTACCATGCCCGATTCCCTCCATTGCTTAAAAGGCCTTACATCTCGGGAACCATACATATTCCCACTGATAAACCATATATTTCTTTGTTCCTTTTGATAAGACGCATTTAGTGACACCAACCAGGGCTCCATTGGGTCCATGCCCCGATCTCTCTACTTTATAAAACACCTAATATTTCAGATACAGTCCACATGGGTGCTCATTTGGGTATGGGATTTGTTTGGGAGACTTTATAATTGGTATAATAAAATCATTTCATGTTATAATACATGGCTGCCATTGGGCAGTGTCCACCTGAGCTCTGGTTTTTTAACTTTGGCTCTTTGGTTTGTTTGCTATGCCAAGTTATGAGTTTCCATTGTCCTATAATGGGGAAAATTGAAAAATGACATTAATGCCTTTCAAGATATTTTGTTACACTTCCATAGAAATGTTCCTTTAATAATATTCTTTTTGGCCTATTTGTTGCCACAGATGGGAAATTGTCAATTGTCATCTGGTGTCCTGCAACAACACATTCAAGCGACATCGAATCTAAAGCCACGAGGCTTATTGGGTCCAAATTTTATCTGTAGCATCCAAGGGCACAGGGCTTCCATGGTTAATTAAAATACATTGCTGCCAGTGGGCAGTGGCCCCCTGAGCTCTGGTGAGCATTGTGGCCTCTTTTTTTTTTGTTTCTATTTTTTTTTTTTTTTTTTTTTTTTTGGTTTTCATAACGTCATCTATTGCCATGATGTGACGCCTTTTACGTTTTTGCACGTGGTTATGAAATATCACATTAATCCCCTCCCCTCCTTCCCCCCTCCTCCCCCCCCCCCCCCAACACACACACACAAAAGAAAAAATTGCCACAAATACCTGTTGGCTATGTAATATATACAGTTGATTCATTCTAATTTAAATATAGGATTTATAAACCTCGGAGGAAACAATATCCTCTTATAGTCGACTATTTAAAATAGCAGAAATGAATAAACAGTATATTACATGCACTTCCATAGACTTTTAGGATCATTTTGGATATTGGAATTGGGTATGAATTTCTGTACAGTTGACTCTTTACAGCTCATGTTAGCGGTTCAGTCAGCGTAATATTACATATGACTGAAAGAAAAACAGGATGGGCGCCATTTTGAAAGCGCTTTCTACATTTCTGAATATAAAAAAGAAACAAAGTGTTTCAGTGATAAAATATCTAAAATGTGAGATAAGAGACGGGAAAACGTACTTCTTATTCAATAATTTGGTAAATGTGTTCTTTGTTTCAACGTTGCATCCGATTCAAACGTCACGCATTGATATCTTCTCTCTCAGATGCCATTGGGGTGACGTCTTGAGTGTATGTCTAGTAGAATTGTTGGTATTTTTCTATTATGCATGTGATATAGTTTATTCATTCTCCTATTTAAAATAAGGGATTTATAAACCGAGGGAGGTAAGACAAATCGACAAAGAAACGAGTGTTAAGCACGAGTTTCTTTAACGGTTTTTTTTACCTCCCGATGATTATAAATCCCGTATTTCAAATAGGAGAAATGAATAACTTGGTATTCATTAATGATCACCCTGATAATACCAGGTCACCTGTCCGTTTGTTTGCAGATGATTGTGTCCTTTATAGAACATATATTCTACTTCTGACTGTTTTACAAGATGACCTGGCTCGACTAGCACAGTGGGGGACCGATTGGCAGATGAAGTTAAATGTGGCCAAATGTCATTCAACTAGAGAAAGCGACCAGTGGGTCACGTATACCCTCGGCCAGCGCCACCATCTGATATATCTTTCGAGCTTGTATGTAATATGAATGAAGAAGTGAAGAAGCTATAAGAATCTATAAATGTGCTTGTTAAAGCTAAACCAAACATAAAATTTCTAAATGGACCAAGGGAGTGAGGGCATCAAAGTTACTGAAGAGGTGGGGGCATCAATGTTACAGAAGCAGCAGGGTGGGTAAGCATCAATGAAAACCATGGACTGGTATGCAACATCGATGCAGTATCAATTGAATTGTCTAAGAGTTTAGATCATACAGGAATCTATAAACTTTGTCATAAAACTTTAACCAAATGTAATATTTCTAAAGTAGAAGTAAAACAAAGATCAGGAATCGATACAATTAACTTACTCCACCCATCAACGACAAGTCTGTTACCCTGACCTCAAGGTCACTGTGGGGGGGGGGGGGAAGGTGGGGGACATGCATCAATGGAATCTTTAGACCAGTATGTAACGTCAGTGTAAGTATTAACTAAAGCTATCAAAGGGTTCAGAAGAAACAATGTCTTAGAAACTTTAACGCAAAACTTTAACCATACAATTTCTAAGTCTGTGACCTTCAAGGTCACTGTGGGGGGAGGGGACATGTATTAATGAAATCTTTAGACCAGTATGTAACTTCAGTGTAAGTATCAACTAAATCTACCAAAGGGTTCAGAAGATACAATGTCTTAGAAATTTTAACGCAAAACTTTAACCAAAATGTGAACGGACGGACACACGGACGGGCGGACGAACGAACGGCATGGCGAAAACTATATAACCCCATAGCATACTTCGTATGCCGGGGGTATAATGTGGGTGTCACGACACCCCCAAATTAAATTCGATTATACACTACACAAGCAATTTTGGAACAGGATACCTTGGTATCACAGTCACTGACGATCTTGGTTGGGATCGACACATTTCAGAGATAACATTGAACGCAACTAGAACTTTAGAATTTCTTATACGTAAGTTGGCTTTTGCACCTAGGCAGACAAAAGATGTTGCATATAAAACATTGGTTCGCCTTCAACTTGAACATGCATCACCTATTTGGCATCCCTATGCTAAAACTCAGATTCAGCAGGCGGAGAAGGTGCAGAGGACAGCTGCTCGATGGACCTGCCGACGATGGCGAAATAGAAGTAGCGTGGGTGACATGCTTAACGAGCTAGAATGGCCGTCCCTAGAAGCCCGTCGTGAGCAGTCCTCTTTTACTTTCTTCTATAAGATGCATTCCGATACAGTGTCCATTAATAAACAAGGGCATTAAAATTACAACTCATAACCAGTGCTTCAGCTGAAGTGCACGACCCACCGGATGCTTTTAGCTTTATGAGTGTTACCATATATGGGTATGACGGCCATTTTGGTCATGTGACCTGGACCTAAATAAATGACCCCAATAAATGCGCCTTATCGTAAGGAGCAGAAATATATCTTATACTTTAGTACTGTATTCTGAATCGTTTGCAGGATAAAATGCATTCTCACTTTTCCAATACAAAAGCATATGTGTCAAAGTTTGACCTAGGCACAAAGAAGGTCAAGGTCAACCCAGGGTCACATTTTTAGCAATTTATGATGGGCCTACATCCCAGAAGCTATTTATCAAGTTTCGTGGAAATCTGCCTAGTGGTTCTGGAGAAGACTATTTTTGAAGGGTTTTTACCATATATGGCTTGGCGGCCATTTTTGGTCATGTGACCTGGGTCCCATGAGCAAATTTTGGTTTCCCCCATCCCATAGACGCTCCATATGAAATTTGACTTCAATCGGCCATACGGTTTCCGAGGAGAAGCAGTTCGAAAATTTTCACATTTTTCGCCTCGGCGAGGCTATACTAAATGTAATGTTATATTTCGCAAGTTCATTGGTTAGATCTCATCGATATCTATCAGTATGGCAAAAATTGTTTAAATATTCCAAGCGGTTAAGTCACTATCACCAATTTTCACAAACGGGTTATGGACGGACAGACAGACAGACCATATATGGCTTGACGGCCATTTTGGTCATACTACCTGGACCCCATGAGCAAATTTTGGTTTCCCCCATCCCATAGAGGTTCCATATGAAATTTGACTTCAATCGGCCCAACGGTTTCCGAGGAGAAGCAGTCCGAAATTTTTCACATTTTTCGCCTCGGCGAGGCTATACTAAATGGAATGTAATATTTCGCAAGTTCATTGGTTAGATCTCATTGATATCTATCAGTATGCCAAAAATTGTTTAAATATTCCAAGCGGTTAAGTCACTATTACCAATTTTCACAAACGGGTTACGGACGGACAGACAGACTGACAGAATGACACGGTGATTTTAGGGCACTCTTAGAAAATTAACCGACTTCAGTCGGTCGCTTTTTCTGCGGGTCGTGCAATATCGTAGGTACCAGTCGTATAGCGAACTATTCCCCAGTGGAAGTCTTCCCTCTTCTGTGGTGAATGCCAAGACTGCAGAGAACGTAAAGTATAAGATTGAGACTCAGAGGTATGCGATTTAGTACACCCTCTGTTATTCAGATTGTAAATAGTTTTAAGTGACTTCACTTTTTTTTCAACTGAGGTAATGACCAAATATGACCGACTCTGTATAAGAAGATAGATAGATAAAAAATATGTATATTACATGCACTTCCATAGATTTTAGGGCAGTTTGGATCTTGTATTTTTATCTGATTTTCGGTACTTCTTTCATTCAAGGTTCGTCCGAAAATCATATCCCTTCCAAACCTTGCAGATCTGCATCTTCGATTCCTTGGATCACACCAGAGATTAGAAGAAAGATTCGGAGAAGAAATAAGATTCATGCTAAGGCAAATATGTTGGGAAGTGGTAAACTCCGGGCAAAATTTGTAAAATTGAGACAAGAAATTAAGATCGACATAAAAGAAATCAGCATGATTTGTATGTGAATACCTTGGTAGGTGATGTAAAAGCAAATTCCAGAGACTTCTACAGATATATCAACAGTCAGAAGATAGACAGGCAAGGTATCCCACCTCTTAATAAAAGAGGAGGGAACGGGATTGCTGAATCGGACTCTGAAAGGACAGAGGAACTATTTGGTCAATTTAATGTGTTCCACTGACTAGAAGATCGGCCCCTTCATGGAAAATATTGATGTTATCGGCGGGAGTGATCAAGTTACTTAAAGGCTTGAAATTTTAAAAGCCTATTCTCAAAATACTAACATATTAGCGCCTAAGTCTAAAACGTCTTTGCGTCATCTTAAACTAGGTATTTAAGAATTTCATAAGAAGTTTGTTTTTGCCCCTGCAGACAAGGCCGCTAACAACGTCGTCGTTGTGTGACGGCTCCACTATGTTAACACGCTTAAGCAGGAGCTTGGTGGTACTAATGCCTATGAACTTCAGCCTTTAGCTGAAGAGAGAGCTATAGTAAATAAACATATTTGTCATTCAGCCACCAAGTTTGCTGTGTGTGTTACCGAAGGCCAAGACAAGCTTCCTACGCTATACTGGTTACCAAAACTTCATAAAAGACCTTACAAAGCACGGTTTATTGCAAATTCTAGCTCTTGCACTACCACTGAGCTTTCTAAATTATTAACTTCATGTCTTACTGCTATTAAAACGCATGTGATTAAATATTGTGATAAAGTCTTTGAAAGATCAGGATCTGTTTTGGTCTATAAAAAATTCGAATGAGGTTTTAAATAAATTGAAAATCCAGACATTTTCGTGCTTCTAGTCTGTCTACTTACGATTTTTCCACTCTTTACACTACACTGCCTCATAATCTTATAAAAGAAAAGCTTAATGATTTAATGGAATGGGCTTGTCACAGAGAAGATTCTCTCTATCTTGCATGTAATGTCAGAAATGCATTTTTCACTTCTAAAGAGCATTAGAATTATACACTTTGGTCATGTCAGAAAGTGTGTGATGCCCTCACCTTTCTACTTGACAATATTTATATTAGATTCGGTACTAAGTTATTTAGACAAATTGTGGGTATTCCGATGGGTACGAATTGCGCACCTCTTGTGGCTGACCTGTTCTTGTATTGTTATGAAAGAGACTTCATGCTGTCGCTTTCCATTGATAACCAATCTGAATTATTGAAGCTTTTAGCTCCACTTCTAGATATTTAGATGATTTACTAAATATTGATAATACATATTTCGATGGTTTGATCAGTCAGATTTACCCCCCAGAACTTCAGTTAAATAAAGCAAATTCTTCTGATACCGAGGCCCCGTTTTTGGATTTACATCTATCTATTGTAGATGGGTTTGTTTCGTGCAAAATTTATGATAAACGCGATGACTTTGATTTTGAGATTGTAAATTTTCCGTTTTTGGATGGTGATGTTCCTTGTGCGCCATCCTATGGCGTTTATATTTCGCAGTTAATTCGATTTGCTAGAGTGTGTAGTCATGTAACTGACTTCAACACTCGTAATAAATTATTAACGGCTGAACTTCTTAATCAGGGTTATCGGTACCATAAACTTCGCAAAGCCTTTTCAAAATTTTATAGATGCCATTCTGATTTAATTTCAAAATTCAATATTGGACTTAAATCTCTTCTGCATCAAGGTCTATCGGAACCCGAATTTTATGGTGACTTAGTATATAAATTCAGAAAAATATATAACCGCAATGACTTTAGCACCCAATTTCGTAAAATCATTCTTCGATATAAAAAGATAGGGTACAACATGGATGTTATACGACAGACTGCATGCATGGTAGTTAACCCAATCACGGTTCGCAACTTTGCTTCCCTCTTTAATTGCACGCCGGTGGGTCAGGCCTCAGATTCTATTACGGTTCCAACGTAAAGGCTTATTGAGAATTAGATCTAATTCAAGGTAAAGTTGGTTGGTGCCTGATGCTCTGTCTCTGGTCGGGTCCATCGGAGTCTAACTGTTGGTTTTCTTTTGCTCCAGCATTTCAGTGGTTTCTTGCTGTCGGGTCCTCACCGTTGTCTCACCTCTATGGTTCTTTATTTGTGTTCACGGAGATGTTGCACTGATGAGTTAGGAGGCCTTCATGCGGACTGAACAAATTATTTGTCTAAATCGCGACAGAAGTAAGGGCGAGGATTGTGGCCACGTAAAATCGATTTAAGCCCCCCAGTGGAAATCTTTCCACTGACCGTTTCAAGGCGGTTCTTCTGTGGCGGTTTGTTTGTGTTGTTGTTTGATACTTACTGTGTGTATCACTTGTGTCTTATTGTGGATGGCCATATGGCCATTTTGTGGGAAAGTGACTGTCCTTATGGCCTTCCTTTGTTTAAGTTTCCATTATGGTCTAGTCGCTTAATGTTTGTGTTTCTTTCCCTTTGGTGTCTTTGATGGGTGGAGTAAGTTAATTGTATCGATTCCTGATCTTTGTTTTACTTCTACTTTGAACCCATCTAAAGCTTTAGGACCTAGAGTCCCGAATTGACTAGACAATGAGATAGATCCGGTTTTTGCACAAGTGTTCCAACAATCTCTCGACACGAGTGAAATCCCCATAGAATGGCTCCTAGCGAACATTTGCCCATTCTTCCTAAAGGAGACGGGGCTCTTGCTCGTAATTATCGCCCTGTGTCTCTGACCTGTGTTCTGTGTAAATTGCTTGAACACAGTCTGCTCCAATAACATGGCCCACATGGATGAAGATAAACTTTTGTCAGACAGACAACATGCATTTAGGAAAATGCATAGTTGTGAAACTCAGTTGAGCACGGTTATTAAGGACTGGGTAAAGAACTTGGACAAAGGGAGGCAGGTGGACACATTTATTCTGGACTTCGAGAAGGCTTTTGGCACCCCGTCTCATGAACTACTTCAATCCTACATTTGCCAATGAAAACAGCGTGTTGTTAAAGATGGTTCTTGGTCCGCTGCTATTCTCTCTGTACATTAATGATATTTCCACTGACATTGACTCAGAAATAAGACTGTTCGCACATGACTGTGTTTGCTATCGTGAAACTAGAGAAACAAAGGACTCAATGAAACTGGAGGACATAGATAAGGATGTTGGGCACAAAAATGGTGCATGAGATTTCAGCCCGTTAAATGCAATATTATGCAGACAACTAGGAATAAAATTGAGGCTTCTTACACCTCAGAGGGAACGGTCCTCCATTAAGTAGAAGTAAAACAAAGATCAGGAATTGATACAATTAACTTACTCCATCCATAAAAGACACCAAAGGGAAAGAAATACAAACATTAAGCGACCAGACCATAATGGAAACCTAAACAAAGGAAGGCCATATGGACAGTTACTTTCCCACAAAATGGCCATATGGCCATCCAAAATTAAAAGACACAAGTGATACACACAGTAAGTAACAAACAACAACATAAATAAATCGCCACAGAAACCTTGCTGTGACAATCACACAGATTTGAGATGGAATACACACATTAGCAACATGTGCAGGCTAATAGAAGAGGCGAAATCTTCACCAGTGTCCGCAGGATGTGAAGGAGACGGCATATAAGGAACTTGTTTACCTAATCTTTGAATATTTTAGCTGCATTTGGGACCCCAGTGGAGTGGTCCTTAATGAAGAAAAAGTTCAGAATAGAGCTGCTAGATTTGTAACAAGCAATTACTGCTATGACTGGAATTTAAGGAAAATTTGGTGAGAGTCTCTCAAGAAAAGGAGAGTGGACAGTAGGCTTATTATCTTTAACAAAGGTCTAAAGGGTGCTTCCAGCATTCCAAGGATTGAACTTGTTCCCCCAGCTAGGCAATGTAGAAATCATCATTAACTAGCGTTTCAGACCCCTACTGCAAGAATTGGCATCTATAAAGCTTCCCCTGAACCATTAGAGATTGGAATACCTTTCCCGATTCGATCATATCACTGCTAAAGGTGCAGAGGATAGTGTAGCTAAGTTTATCTCTGGTGAGAACTAGGGTCGCAGGTTTAGTGCATCAATGTCATTTCACGTGTCACCAGTAACAATTCTGATTCTGATTCTGGTACAGTTGCCTGTTTACAGCTCGTGTTAAAGCTTCATCAGCTGTATCATTTATATGATAAAACCAAGAAACAATAATTCAAGAATGAGATTTAATCATGATCTTAACATTCTTACAAATCTTTATCACACATAAACATGTATGGTCAAACATAATGCAATCATCCTTAATAGCAGCATTTTACAACAAAATAACTTATATATAAATATAGACAGACTTCTTAAGAAATAAGCAGTCAGTGCAAAATATGCATATACAATCTAAAGTCCATAATGCAGATCCCAAGCAAAAGGAATCAACATGACCATTCACAAGACGGTAGAACCTACTTATTTCCACCTTGTCAATCTGGGTCCTGTTGTTCAAAACTGTTAATTAAAATTTGGACACCTTGAGAATGTGCTGTAATTCTAACAAATTGTTTCATGATCAAGCAAGGAGTCCAAGACATGCAGACAGAATGGCAAATAGTGTAGACCTTTATCAGACTGCTCATTCAGGAGCAGTCTGATCTGCGTCTGCAATATTTGCTTTGGCCGGCCTGTCCCAATACTTAGGGTCAATATGGTAATTAACATACACTTAAATTTTGATCATTTAAAAATATGAAAAAAAAAAACCCTACATTTTTGCTGAAGAAATGTAAGTAGCTTTTGTTACATTTGCCAAAGCTACTCACATTTCTTTTTCAGCAAAAACAACTCTGCAGTTGAAATTGTACTTTTCGGAACCATTCTGGCGAGCTTGTTGAACTTACTATATTTTGAACATCTGAGCCCCGAAGACACCATGTACTACACTTATATTAAATAATATTTGTTTGATTTGAAGTTTAATGTCCTTTTCAACACTGTAAAGGTCATTTTGGAGACGTTGCTTCCAATTTTGTGGGACTTTTACCCAACATTGAGATGAAAAGACATCTCAAGCCCTGCCGTCCAATGAAACCAAAAGGGTTTATGAGCATGGACGGACTGACTTGCATCGCATTGCCTGGGCAGGCTTAGATCCTCTAAGTGGTATACCAGTACTTGTGTGCGGGTCGGTTTCAGTTCTGCATGGAAGCATCATGCAGCCCATATATTTCTTCAAGCCCCTATGGGTGGGGGCTCAATATTAAATAATATACTTGGCATGTTTTACATTCTTTCAACAGGAATTCTGCCCTTTTTGAATCAGCAGAAGGGAGAGAATGACCAAAGAAAAGATTTCATGATCAATCTCAATGATAGAATTTTGCTGATCCCGACAGGTATCAAGCTCGTGGCCTCCTGTTCATCAGTCAGACACACACCCAACGAAGCTACCAAGGCCGGCGACTGCTTGTTTACTAATCACATCATAAATTCCGTCCACAGTATCTCACATATAAATACATATTTGTTTTATAAACATTATATTATTTGAGGCTTGTCATTAGAAAACCTGTTTTTGGCACTTGTGGACAATAAAGGTGCAGACTGGGTGCAGAACACCCTTAGCATTGACACCCTTTAGATCACTGCATGGACAGTGCATTACCTCTGCTATGTACCATAATGATCCTTAGTATTGTAACAGACAGCAAACAGTGCAGACCCAGAGCATGACTGCTCCTTAAGGAATAGTCTGATCAGGGTTTACACTGTTTGCCATTTTGTCAGCACATTCTGGACTCCTTGCTGGATCGCAAAGAAAAGTTGTCAAATTTTAGGAGAATTATGGCCAGTTGTTAAGGTGTCCAAATTTTTCAATTTTTATAGTAATTGTAAAGTTTTGAGACTTGTTTGGGCTTTTTTTGTTGTTGTTTTGGTTTTACGGCCCTTTCAAGATTATTATACTTATTTCTAGCTGATTGTTAATCAGATGTGAGCGAAAAATGAAGTACCCACAGAAAAACCACCTGACTTTCTGTTGCAGAACTTGGCATCTCACATGTGACTGATGGTTTATGTCTTGCATAAACCCAAAAATAGGTTTTCTCATGACATGGCTTAAATACACCACAACCTCTTTACAACACTAGATCTGAATAGATTAATTAGCCACACCCATTGCTAACTTTTAACCAATCAAATAACGTGCTATAATGTAACTGTTCAGTTCACAAACTGCATGATAAACTGTATACACCCTGATCAGATGACTTCTTCAGAAACCATCTGATCACAATCTACACTGTTTGCAAAGATAGTGTTGTTGTGTTCAACAGGATACATGATAAACACCATTTATGGTCATCTTTCTATATAGTCTAAGTCTATACACTTTTGGGATCCATTTTCAAAGTGTTTTATCATAAGTCACGACATGACAAACAGTGTTACCGCAAAACTCCAAAAAAAATCGGACACCTTGAGGACTTGCTGTAATTCTCCTAAAATTTTAACAAATTTGTTTCATGATTCAGCCATGAGTCCAAAAGGTGCAAACGGAATAGCAAACAGTGTAGACCCTGATCAGAGTCCTCCAGGAGCAGTCTGATCTGGGTATAGCAAACAGTGTAGACCCTGATCAGACTGCTCCTTACGGAGCAGTCTGATCTGGGTCTGCACTGTTTGCTGAGGTCTGTCTGTCCAATTATTTAGGATCATTAGGGTAAAAGAGGTTATGGTGTATTTTCTATTTATATTATCATATTGCACTTCCCTCATACTTAAAAGCTAGAATCAGAATATAAACAAACAAGTGTTAGAATCAAGAAAAGAATCATAAATGTTTGTTTAATATTCCAACAGTATCAGATAATAAAGATAAGGATATTTGCTTTTAATTATATCTCTCAAATAACAAATACATAGAGCACAATCATTCAAACAACCTCACTGTCCTGTCAGCACTTACTAGAACAACTCAGGCCCCCACCCATAGGGGCTTGAAAAAATATATGGGCTGCATGATGTTTCCACGCAGAGCTGAATCCGGCCCACACACTAGTACTGGTAAACCGCTTAGAGGATCTAAGCCTGTCCAGGAATGTGGTGCGAGGCGGACGGTCCATGCTAATAAACCCTATTGTTTCATTGGGCGACAGGGCTTTAGATGTCATTTCATCTCAATGTCGGGTAAAAGTCCCACAAAATTGGAAGCAACGTCTCCAAAATGACCTTTAGTGTTGACGGGGACGTTTAACCTCAAATCAAACAAACAAACAAACTAAAACAACTCATTCCTGTGATTGTTACACAAAACCATGACATTCTATTCCAGAATTATATTTATTGTTTTATTTTTATTTTTTATTTTTATTTATTTATTTTTGGTTTGGTTTTGTGGCCCTTTCAAGATTATTTCACTTATTTTGAGCAAATCCCATCACATAAACAAGTCCGTGAAATGAAGACCCCTATACCCTACTTTATACAGAGAAAACTGGGGTTTACGGGACAATAAATTATTTTTCTTATTTTTGCTTGTAGACATAGGTTGTGGGTACTTGTTAGAACCGCCTCAATGAGGCGGTTCTAACGAGCACCCACAACCTATGTTTGCAGTATTTATAAGAAAAATGTCGCAGATTTTTATCAGAAAAATGGCCATTTGGGAGGTGTAAAAAAGCACTATGTCGCACGGGTGTGTTGTCGTAATGCTTAACCGGAGGTGGTCCCAGAATTAGAGTCCCTTGAAATACGAAGTAAACTCTGGAGGACAACAATATCTTTATGGTGCAGTGGTAAAGCATTGCATTTGAGATCAAGAGGTAGCTGGTTGATCCCCACAAATGCCAAGTGTTGTTTCCTTGAGCAAGGAACTTTATCCACATTGCTTAATACTGGTTTCTACCCAGGAAAAAAGAGGGCCAAATGAAAATTAGTACTAGTTTACTAAATGTGTTACCCTCTATAAATAAAGATGATTATCAGTATTTCAGTATTATTCAATGCTAAGATATGGATTATGGAGACTTTGTTATAACCAAATCTTGTTACTGAACCTTGAGACTGAGTTTGTATTATTTAACCCTCATCCTGCTGTTCAAGACATCCCTTACCTTTGCAAGCACTGAAGATCCAAATCAAATGGCTTCTGAAGCCATCTGATCAGATCTACACTGTCATTCAGTTTGTGAATTTGAATGAAAATATATATTGCAATCTGATTGGCTGATAATCACATATTGGTGTGGCTAATTAAATTATTCAGCAGGATAAGGGTTAATGGTGCTGGAAAATTCTCTTTACCTCATTGACTGAGGCAACTCAAACCCATGTTTAATAATAACACAACTCACTTAACACAAATGATAAATTGTCACTTGTGTGTCCATAAAAAACACCAAGCAAAACATGAAGAAAAATGGCTTCATGCACATGAACAAAAAAAAATGATCTTGTTTTGCAGGAAAGGCTAAGTTTTTCTAGGGTCTCAGGAATGAATCTATACAGTTATGGCACACAAGTCATTGATGTTCAAGTCATCATAGTTTCACAGTATCTCTATTTGTCTTTAGAGCATAAAATGTGAGATTTATACAAAACTGTCATACTGACCACAATAGAATTGCAATATTCAGGCCTCATACTGACCAAGCTTTTCAAAGCCTGAAAGACCTAATTTTACATCCTTAACCCTCATCCTGCTGTACATGTCAAACATTACCTTTGCAAACAGTGTAGATCCAGATCAGATGGCTTCTGAAGAAGCCATCTGATCAGGATCTACATTGTTTGTAATGCAGTTTGTGACTTGAATACATTATATCAAACAATTTGGTTGGTGAAAAGGCAGAAATAGGTGTAGCAAAATAATTTTATTCAGAGGATAAGTGTTCAATAGTCATTTTAAACAGCATATAGGAGGAAGAATCAAAATCTAAAAAGCCTAAAATCAAGAAAAAATCAAGAAACAATCAAGCCTGAAATCCTGCATATGCCTGAAAAATATGAGGCCTGAATATTTCTCCCTTACCTGAACATGGCAGTACAACCAACTGAAGGTGAGTATATACACCTGGCAGATTTTCTTCTGTTGCTCTCCAAGGAAGACAACTCTCATGATTTCATGTGTACAATTTGAACCCTTCTATAAAAGGGTATATACTCTTAAAGCTAAGAATTTGGTCCAAATATTCACAAGGAGCACTTTTGTTTTATTTAAACCCTCATCAAGCTGAGCCCAGATCTATCCCATTTTGAAAACAGTATAGATCCAGATCAGAAGCCAGCTGATCAGGATCTATACTGTTTCTCATTCTGCTTCCGAATCCACAGCAAAAACTGGACTCACTTGACACAAACGACTGAAAATCACAGAAGACTGTATAGCATTTTGAAATATTCAGCATGGTGAGGATTAACCCTTATCTTGCTGAATATTCATTTAAGCCACATCCATTTCTGTCTATCAACCAATCAAATTACTTGATGTAATTTATTGCTACAATTTCATAAACTAAATGCCAAACAGTGTAGATCCTGATCAGATGGCTTCTTCAGAAGCCATCTGATCTGGATCTACACTGTTTGCAAAGATAGGGATTGTCGTGAACAGCAAGATAAGGGTTAATAGTAGACCACCAAAGATACATGATACAAAAAAAATATTTTTGAAAGAGTTGTGTTTGTTTGATTTGAGGTTTATCGCCCCTGTCAACACTGTGTAGGTCATTTTGGAGACGTTGCTTCCAATTTTGTGGGACTTTTCCCGACATTGAGATGAAATGACATCTCAAGCCCTGTTGTCCATTGAAACCAATAGAGTTTATATGCATGGACAGTCCAACTCGCAACACTATTCCTGGGCAGGCTTATAACCTCTAAGCAGTTTACTGGTACTCATGTGCGGTCGGTTTCATGGAAGGATCATGCAGCCAAATTTATTTCTTCAAGCCCCGATGGGCGGGGGCCATTTTTTTTCAAAGAGTAACCTTGTCAAAAGCTATTTCCATTCTAAATGATTTCAGAGACACAACAACAAAAGATCAAAAAATTTCTAAACATTCGGACACCTTGCGGACTTGCTGTAATTCTCCTAAAATTTTAACAAATTTGTTCCATGATCCAGCTAGGAGTCCAAAAAGTGCAGACGAAATAACAAGCAGTGTAGACCCTGATCAGACTGCTCCTCCAGGAGCAGTCTGATCTGGGTCTGCACTGTTTGCTTAGGCCTATCTGCCCCAATACTTAGGATTATTACGGCAAGCAAAAAAATAGAAATGAAAGTAAAATACCCACCATAATAAGTATTGCTTTTACATTATCCGTAACTATATGGACTGCATGATGCTTCCACGCAGAGATGAATCCGACCCGCACACGAGTACTGGTAAACTGCTTAGTGGATCTAAGCCTGCCCAGGCAAAGGGGTGTTAGTCAGACCGTTCATGCTTATAAATCCTATTGGTTTCATTGGGCGACAGGGCTTCAGATGTCATTTCATCTCATTATTGGGTAAAAGTCCCACAAAATTGGAAGCAACGTCTCCAAAATGACCTATACAGTGTCGAAGAGGATGTTATAATCCTCAAATCAATCAATCAAACACATTATATATTTCTGTGACCAGCCACATCATATGAAAAACCATAAGATACACGTGCAAAAAAAAAAACACAACACAAACTACTGCTAAACATAATACACTTGATCTCTGCTAGTACTTTCATGAAAATATGTGTTCCATACACCACTACCTCATTTTAGCATGGTTTTTTATGTTATAACATTACATGTAACACATTTGGAAGATGGATCCCAAAAGTGTATAGATGATACAGAAAAATGACCATTTATGGTCGTTTTTCTATATAATTTATGCATCTTTGTTTGAATATAACATGGTTGTTCAACTAACAAGGTTTCTACTCTGGATCCTAACAATTGTGTTATACCGAGGTTGGGGTATACATGTACACAGAAAATTACAATGTAATCATAAATATATACAAATTTAAAACAGACAAGAACTATTCTTACTTGTATCAGTCTGAGTTTTGCATACATTCTGTTCCCATCACTATCACAGGGTAATAACAAGCGTTCCACAAGCGGGGCATTATTTATACACCTGTGGCAGGTTAATATTTGTTGGACTGCAAACCCGAAACAATATGCACTACTCCATATCATGGTCTAACTATATATCAAGTTTCAGCTTGATGAGACCTATATTGCAGTTACCCGGAAACGAAATGTTTACAGAATTTTTCAAAGGGGTAAAACTCTATAAATAATTAGTGGACCTCAACCTCAAACCAATATGCACTGCACTTAATCATAGTCAATATACATATCAAGTTTCAGCTTGATTGAGTGCTACCTGCAGGAGAATTTAGCCATAACAAAATGTTTACAGAATTTTCAAAGGGGCATTAATGAATTGGTGGACCATAACCTTGAAACAATATGCAATGCTCCATATAATGGTCAAGTTACAGCTTGATTGAATATAAATTGTAGGAGGAGTTAGCCACTAATAAAATATTTACAGAAATTTGCAAAGGTGCATAACTCTATTAATATTGCTGCTCAACATTGTGATCAAACTATATATATCAAGTTTCAGCTTGATCGAATGTAAACTGTAGGAGGAACCAACCAGAAACAAAATGTTCACAGAAATTTTTAAAGGGGCACAAGTCTGTTAATATTTGGTGGACCCTAACCTTGAAACCATATGCGCTGCTCCACATCATGGCTTAACCATATATCAATATATTGATCTAATGTAAGCGTAGGAGTTATCCTAAAACTAAAATGATTACAGAAATTTTCAAAGAGGCGTAACTCTGTTTATATTTGGTGGATGGTAAACCTCGAAACTTTTCACCCTACTCCACATCGTAGTCTTACTATCTACCAAGTTTCAGCTTGATCTGATAAAAACTGTAGGAGTTATCCGGAAAAGAAAACGTTTATGAATGGACGCCTTCCCTATAACATGATATGACCATTTGTTCGAAACAAGCGTATAAAAATGGCTTCTTTAGAACCCAACATAATTGTAGGTTAACTGAATAATACTGTCTGAATACTTAGAATAATAATGGAAAAAAAATCTGATAAAACAGCTCACTATCTGGATCTACACTGGTATCTGTATCAGTTGTTTGTTTGAAGTTTTACAGCCCAATCATAATCTGGTCAGTAACATTAGGAAAACATGTCTGTGTAAAATAGTGGCGTCCAATATGGTGTAAGAAATGGCAAATTTTAGGTCAAAATGATAACATTTTTCCACATAGATTGTGGGTGCTTGTTAGAACAGCCTAAGGAGTACCCACAATCTATGTTTAGAGCAAAAATTAGGCAGATAATGTATACTCCCTAAAACCCACTTTTCTCTATATAAAGTGGAGTTTAGAGGGGTCTTCGTTTCACGGACGTGATACCCTGAAGCCTGACCTTTTTTTGGGGTTGGCTTATACACATGCAGTTTACCAGTAAAGTGCTCATTCCTTCATCCAAAACTGACAACTGTCCCTCTTAAATCAACGGAAGAGAATGAAGGTAGAAAAGATCTTATGATCAATCTTAATGAAAGCATAATGCTGAGCCAGCAGGTTTGTTTATGTATTGAAATTTTACATCCCTGTCAACACTATTTAGTTATTTTTGCTGACATCACTTCTGATTTTGTGGAACTTCTACCTGACACTGATATGAAATGAAATCTCAAGCCCCGCCACCCAAAGAAACCATGAGGATTTAAGTCTAACTTGCAACCCTGTTTCTAGGCAGGCTTAGACCTTCTGAGGGGTTTACCAGTACTCAAATGTTTGATTAGTTCAGCTCTGCGCAGAAACACCATACAGCCCAATCTATTTCTCCTAGGCCTGATGGGCAGTGGCTTCGTCTACAGATCTGGGGCCAGTTGTTCAAAGCATCGTTAGCTTAACGAGCTCGTGAGTGGTCATATTGTTAACTCTTCTAGCAAGTTCAATATTTAGAATTTTGTTATTTTTTCTGAAAAAATGAGAGCATCCGCAAAAGCTGCTCACATTTTCTCAGCAAAAATATTAGCATATTTGCCGTAATTAATGATCAAACTTTTAATGATACGTTAACTAACAACATCGTTAGTTTCGAACAACTGGCCCCTGTAAGGGATTATAACACATATTTAAATAAATCAAAATAAAACAATAAGCACACAACACATGCAATTTCCTGCACCAACAATCATCAACCTTTTACAGTCGAACTTCAGTGGCTCGAACACCTTTGGGACCTCGGAAATCTGTTCAAGACAGGGGTAGTTCGAGCCACTGAGAATATTGTCAGGAGGCATAACGAGATACTTTTTGACATCTTTTCGGTGTTCTATAATGAATATGTATGCTGTGTGTACTCATTAGAATCGCCTCATCGAGGCGATTCTAATGAGTACACACAGCATACATTTGCAAGATAAAAGACTAAGATCTCCTTAATTATCCCCCACCATTTCTATTGTACAGGATTTCGCTAGGGACTCAAGAATGTGTTCGACTCATCCATGGTAAACGAGTCATCGGTGTTCGAGCCATCGAAGTTCTACTGTATATTTAATTTTCATATTCAGCAATCCATATTTAAAAAAACTTTTCCCATAAAAAATACAAGAGAATCGGCGAAACAGAAGGATACTCCCTGAAGATGCACAGTAGCAGGGGAAATATATTAGTAAACAGTAAAATTTGATGGCCCTATACACGGTATGAAATCTGGGGATAAAACCATGAGACCAAGAAACTCAATCTTGTGTCCTCTAGAAAATGATTTTCAACAAAGAATAAAAAAATAATGAGAAATGTAAGACCATTTGCCTGCAGGGCCTGTGGCTTTTTGACCATAAGACTAAGAAACTCAGTTTTGTGTTCCCTAGAAAGTTATTTTCAACAAAGAATGTAAAAATCATGAAAAAGTAAGGTATGCATCCAGAGTATTATATAGGAAGATAACTTCAGATGAACAGACAGATGGATGCTCAGGCACATATGCCTGCATTCTGCATTTCCTCTGATGGTCATCTATCAAGTTTCATTTAATAGCGTCAAGTGTCAAGTTTCATTTAATAGCCTTCTTTACTTCCAGAGATATGCTCGGGACAAGCTTTTTATTAAGAAGGGAAGTAACATCATAAATACTGCTGTTAGGGTTATGGTTCTTGCATAATTCAGTTCTCTTCATGGCCCTCTACCAGTGTATCAAGTTTCATTTATTAATCGTCACTCTATAATTCAGCGATTTGCTTCGGAATAGCTTATTGCAAAATTAGGAAGGGAAATAACTATGTAAATAATTGTGATAGAGTTACGGTTCTTGCACTCTGCACCCTCTATATTTTCAGATATGGTCCAGATTATTGCAAAAATTAAGAAGGGAAGTAACTCCATTCCTTGTATTCTGCAATTCCCGATAGAGCCCTCTATCACTGTATCAAGTTTCATTTATTTATCCTCAATAGTTTAGAGATATGCTCTGGGCAAGTTTAATATTGCAAAAATTAGAAAAGAAAATGATTGAAATTTCTTGTGATAGAGTTACTATTCTTGCACTCTGCAGTTCCTCTGATGGCCTTTAATCAATGTGTCAAGTTTCATTTAATTCCCGTCTTAACTATCAGAGATATGCTCTGGACAAGTTTTTTACTGCAAAAATGAAGAAAAGAAGTAACTCCATAAATACTGGTGACAGAGTTATGGTTCTTGTATTCTGCAATTCCCCTCATGGCCTTCTAACAGTGTATAAAGTTTCACTGAATTACCTTTAATACTTTTTAAGATATGCTCCGAATGAATGTGTGATGGATGGATGGACGTTCTGATGGACAGACAGTAGTCAGATGGATGGACAAAGCAGCAGCTATATGCTCTCCCTTCAACAAGTAAGGTAATGAAAATTTGATGAAACATGTGCCTATCACTGCAATTACCGCGAAATGTGAAACAAATATTACCTATATACATGTAAAAGTAAAAGAACAACTTTTCAGCTTGGTAGAATATTTTCCCTTTCACCCCATCTGAAGTAGAATCTTTAAATCTGGACACACACATTATTTTAGCGAGGAGATTAACCTTTACCCTGCTGTAGGCGACAAGCCCTATTTTTGCAAACAGTGTAGATCCAGATCAGATGGCTTCTGAAGAAGCCATCTGATCAGGATCTACACAGTTTGACATTCAGTTTATGGATATGTAGAATTAAGCTGCATCAAGTAATCTGATTGGTTCAAAGTCAGAAATGAGTGTGGCTTAATTGAATATTCAGCAGGTTAAAGGTTAAGTGATTGAAAAGCATTAACAGGATGACAAACAATGTTGATCCAGATGAGATGGCTCATTATAAGACATCTCATTTGGATCAACATTGTTTACAAAGGTTTCTGTACATTGAGGGTTAAGGGAATAAGTACACCTGGCTAGGGCTGGCTGATCGGAGCCGAAAAGATAATCGATTATCAGTCATGTTATTGCGATCGATAATCGATTAGTAATCGCTAAGGTTTTTGTCATTACTTTACCTGTCTGGCTTTCTGTCAGGGCATGACTCTTTCCATATGTTGCACTTTACCGTATGTATATTTGAACAGACAGGCCCGAGCAAACAGTGTAGACCCAGATGAGACGCGTCTCATCAGGGTCTGCACTGTTTGCCACTCATCCAGCTATTTAAGGCATATGTTTGTGAAGTAAATTGTACGTATCAAGTAATCGATTAAAAGCAAATCAGAAATGATAATCATTTTTGTGGAATTCATCGATCGATTAATCGATTATACGATTAATCGTATCAGCCTTACACCTGGCAGATTTTTCTGCCAGTTTTCAAAGTGAGACAACTTTTGGGACTTCTTGTTTGCTTTTCTGCAAACTCTGTCCCAATGAAAAGGGGATCTACTCTTCAGGGAAAGAATTTTCTCCTCAGGTGCAATTTTTCTACCTTTAAGAGTTGACCCCTATTGACACGAGAGACAAAAATACTTTTGCAAGAGTTGCCTTCCCTGAAAGTGTATCCATTCCCCTAAGCCATTTCATTTATGCCTTAAATTCAAGTATTTAAGCAAACAATGTAGACCCTGATCAGATGTGTCTGATCTGGGTATACTTTGTTTGCCAAGCCCAACCAATGATTCCAGTCCAGAGGCTATAGATTACCCTCTTATGCATCAGAAAGAATAGAGGGTCTATTTTCTATAAATAAACATTCTACAAATCAGTGACAGTCATGTGGACTTTGGCATTGAAGACCTAGTAACTTTGGTTTGATTGATAAACAATCCATAATTCCTATTAACCAGATTCTATAGATTACCCTCTAATAGTGTGTTTATTTTCTAAAAATAACAATCCTAAAACCTGAACTTTAGCACTGAAGATCTATGTTAAGTAACTGTGGGTCGATTAGACAAGAGGACCATGATGGTCCTATATTGCTCACCTGAGCTAAGAGATGTACATGTGGGTCCAGGTAAGGTCAATGTTTGGCTCCAGGTCTATAATTTAAACAGTCTTGGTAGAGGTTCACTTAATGAGAAAGGGCCTTCTGGTTTCAGATAAAAAGATTCTTTAAGGCTTTCCCTATATAAGCCTATGAAAAACATATGGGCACCGAGACTGAGCTATTTTTGGCCCCTAGGCTATAATTTGAACAAAATTCGTAGAGGTCCACTAGATGAAGCTTCATACCAAATATCAAAGATCTAGGCCTTTTATATTGTAGATATTTTAAAGGACTTCCCTATTTTAGTCTATGTAAAACCTGGGCAGTGCCATTTTTGGCCCCAGGGATATAAGTTGAACAATCTTGACAGAGGTCCACTACATTGAGATTCATACCAAATATCAAAGGCCTGGGCCTTCTAGTGACAAGAAGATTTTTAAAGGTTTTCCCTACATAAGCCTATAATTTGAACAATCTTGGTAGAGGTCCACTTGATGAAGCTTCATACCAAATATCAAAGACCTTGGCCTTCTGGTTTCAGAAAAGAAGATTTTAAAGGTTCCTCCCTCTATATAAGTCTATGTAAAACCGGTGGACCCGGGCATGGGGGCATTTTTTGCCCCAGGGCTATAATTTGAACAATCTTGGTAGAGGTCCACTAGATGAAGATTCATACCAAATATCAAAGACCTGAGTCTTCTGATTTCAGACAAGAAGATTTTCAAATGTTTTTCCCAAAATTAGCCTATGTAAAATAAGTGGGCCCGGGCATGCGGCCATTTTGTGCCCCAGGGCAATAATTTGAACAATCTTGGTAGAGGTCCACTAGATGAAGCTTCATACCAAATATCAAAGACCTTGGCCTTCTGGTTTATAAGGGGCCCTGGCATGCGGCCATTTTGTGCCCCAGGGCAATAATTTGAACAATTTTGGTAGAGGTCCACTAGATGAAGATTCATACCAAATATCAAAGATCTGAGCCTTCTGGTTTCAGACAAGAAGATTTTTAAAGGTTTTTCCCAAAATAAGCCTATGTAAAATAAGTGGGCCCGGGCATGCGGGCATTTTGTGCCGCAGGGCAATAATTTGAACAATCTTGATAGAGGTCCACTATATGCTTCATACCAAATATCAAAGATCTTGGCCTTCTGGTTTTAGACAAGAAGATTTTTAAAGGTGTTTTTCTTATTTTCTCTTTTTTGTTGCCATGGCAACACGAGTTCTGCATGGAATTAAATTCTTTGCATAACTTTGGGAGATGACCACCCAAAGATCATTTCTGCTAAGTTTGATCAAAATCTGTTCAGTTGTTTATGAGCTATCATTTAAGGAATTGTGGATGGACGGCCGGACATCAAGGACGACAGACAATGAGTGATCACAATAGCTCCCTCGGAGCCTTCTGCTCAGGTGAGCTAAAAACAATCAATAAAAAAATCTAACATTTTCCTGCTGAACAGGTTTAAATGATCTATCATAATGTTGATCAAAATTTTGCTCAGCTTCAAAACCATAATATTGTACATCTGACATATAACCTTCAGATAATTCAATTTTCTGAGTCAATAAGAAAGTGCAGACTTGCTAGGATCTCCAGGTGGAATGTAGAATCTTTCATTGTGTGTAAAGAGAGAATAAATAGACTGTGACAGCAGTCTTCTGTTAACTTCCACAACAAGCCCAGCTACTCCCAACATTTTTACTACTACTGAGATTGACATTCTCTGAAGCCATACTGTCCAATGACACATCCCCGCCGTACCGTCTTATCAACTCCTACAACAGACAACAATAGAAATGTCAGATAAGGAGGAGTACAAAACAAAACCTACAACAAGAATTCCGCCGAAGGCTATGTCGCGCCTGTGGGGGCGCAAAGTCACCCAACCATGATATGTAGGTCAAGGTCAAACATAGATGCTTGCACAAAAGTTTCCATTCTTAAATGCAAGCTTGTACTAAGTATCATTAAGCTCTAATAATTCTTGAGAAATGAACTTAACCATTAGGGTGAACGCTAGGGTGGTTGCAATATTTTACAATGTCGGTGAACCATGAAATGTAGGTCAAGGTCACATATGGATGCATGCATTTAAGTTGCCATCCACAGATACAAGTTTGTACCAAATATCATTAATGTAGCTCTTATAGTTCTTGAGAAATAAACTTGACCAATAGGGTGAACGCTAGGGGGGTCGCAATATTTTACAAAGTCAGTCAACCATGAAATATAGGCCAAGGTCAAATATTGATGCATGCATGTAAGTTACCATACCCAGATACAAGTTTGTACAAAGTATCATTAATAACGCTCTTATAGTTCTTGAGAAATAAACTTGACCATTAGGGTGAACGCTAGGGTGGTCGCAATATTTTACAAAGTCAGTGAACCATGAAATGTAGGTCAAGGTCAAATATGGATGCTTGCATGTAAATTGTCATCCCCAGATACAAGTTTGTACCAAGTATCATTAATGAAGCTCTTATAGTTCTTGAGAAATAAACTTGAACCTCAGGGTGAACGCTAGGGTGGTCGCAATATTTTACAAAGTCAGTGAACCATGAAATGTAGGTCAAGGTCAAATATGGATGCTTGCATGTAAGTTGTCATCCCCAGCTACAAGTTTGTACCAAGTATCATTAATGAAGCTCTTATAGTTCTTGAGAAATAAACTTGAACCTCATGTTGAACGCTAGAGTGGTCGCAAATGTTGAACCTTGACAAACAGACGGAGGAACGAACGGACGAACGAAGGGACTAACGAACGAACAGACGAACGGATGGAAAACCGGGTGCCTATAGCGCGCCATGCTAATAGCAGGCGCGACAATAAGACCGGTGTGACTAGCACAGACTCAAATCAACCTGCACACCCATCCACTATGACAAGACCTTATGTTTTGATGGAGAAATAAGAAAGACTAGAAAATTTACTAAACAACCTGTAATATTTTATTACACAGAAGTTAAGCTGTTTCATTAAAAACTCTCAACTTCACCTACCTTAGCTAGTTTTACGAAAGTTTCATCAATATTTATATTTTCTTTGGCACTAGATTCAACCACACCTATCATGTTGTTCTGCTGAGCAAATGCCTTTGCATCGGTAAAATTCACTTCTCTCTGATTCTCTAGATCTTTCTTATTGCCTGAAAAACAAGATAAAAAACAAAATATCAAAGCAGGAGAAAAGCTAGGAACCATTCATACTCACCAATCTCTGATAAAATTGCCAAACTAAATTTACACTCAACAACATGCTAAGTGAATGCTTCAGAAATCAAGACCCATGTGATTTATCTGGAATCGTTTGAGACAAATATAAAAGAAAACCAGTGCTTCAGCTGAAGGGCATGACCTGCCGGATGCTTTTAGCTTTATGAGTGTTACCATATATGGGTATGGTGGCCATTTTGGTAATATGACCTGGACCTAAAACGGTTCCCCCAATAAATGTGCCTTATCGTAAGGAGCAAAAATATATCTTATACTTTAGTACTGTATTCTGAATCGTTTGCTGAATAAAATGCATTCTCACTTTTCCAATACAAAAGCATATGTGTCAAAGTTTGACCAAGGAACAAAAAAGGTCAAGGTCAACCCAGGGTCACCATTTTAGCAATTTATGATGGGCCTATGTCCCAGATGCTATTTATCAAGTTTCGTGGAAATCTGCCCAGTGGTTCTGGAGAAGACTATTTTTGAAAGGTTTTTACCATATATGGCTTGGCGGCCATTTTGGTCATGTGACCTGGACCACATGAGCAAATTTTGATTTCCCCCATCCCATAGAGGCTCCATATGAAATTTTACTTCAATCGGCCCAACGGTTTCCGAGGAGAAGCAGTTCGAAAATTTTCACATTTTTTGCCTCGGCGAGGCTATACTAAATGGAAGGTAATATTTGGCAAGTTCATTGGTAAGATCTCATTGATATCTATCAATATGCCAAAATTTGTTTAAATATTCCAAGCGGTTAAGTCACTATCACCAATTTTCACAAATGGGACACAGACGGACAGACAAACAGACCATATATGGCTTGGCGGCCATTTTGATCATGTGACCTGGACCCCATGAGCAAAGTTTGGTTTCCCTCATCCCATAGAGGCTCCATATGAAATTTGACTTCAATCAGCCCAACGGTTTCCGAGGAGAAGCAGTTCGAAAATTTTCACATTTTTCGCCTCGGCGAGGCTATACTAAATGTAATGTAATATTTCGCAAGTTCACTGGTTAGATCTCATTGATATCTATCAGTATGCCAAAAATTGTTTAAATATTCCATGCAGTTAAGTCACTTTCACCAATTTTCACAAACGGGTTACGGATTTTTCGCCTCGGCGAGGCTATACTAAATGGAATGTAATATTTCGCAAGTTCATTGGTTAGATCTCATTGATATCTATCAGTATGCCAAAAATTGTGCATATATTCCAAGCGGTTAAGTCACTATCACCAATTTTCACAAACGGGTTACGGACGGACAGACAGACAGACCATATATGGCTAGGTGGCCATTTTGGTCATGTGACCTGGACCTATTGAGCAAATTTTGGTTTCCCCCATCCCACAGAGGCTCCATATGAAATTTGACTTCAATCGGCCCAACGGTTTCCGAGGAGAAGCAGTTCGAAAATTTTCACATTTTACGCCTCGGCGAGGCTATACTAAATGGAATGTAATATTTCGCAAGTTCATTGGTTAGATCTCATTGATATCTATCAGTATGCCAAAAATTGTTTAAATGTTCCAAGCGGTTAAGTCACTATCACCAATTTTCCCAAACGGGGCACGGACGGACTGACCAAATATGGCTTGGCGGCCATTTTGAACATGTGACCTGGACCCCATGAGCAAAGTTTGGTTTCCCCCATCCCATAGAGGCTCCATATGAAATTTGACTTCAATCGGCCCAACGGTTTCCGGTCAGAAGCAGTTCGAAAATTTTCACATTTTTCGCCTCGGCGAGGCTATACTAAATGGAAAGTAATATTTTGCAAGTTCATTGGTCAGATCTCATTGATATCTATCAGTATGCCAAAAATTGTTTAAATATTCCAAGCGGTTAAGTCACTATCACCAATTTTCACAAACGGGTTACGGATTTTTCGCCTCGGCGAGGCTATACTAAATGGAATGTAAATTTTCGCAAGTTCATTGGTTAGATCTCATTGATATCTATCAGTATGCCAAAAATTGTTTAAATATTCCAAGCGGTTAGGTCACTATCACCAATTTTCACAAACGGGTTACGGACGGATCCGGAGAGACAGACAAACCATATATGGCTTGGCAGCCATTTTGGTCATGTGACCTGGACTCCATGAGCAAATTTTTGTTTCCCCAATCCCATAGAGGCTCCATATGAAATTTGACTTCAATCGGCCCAACGGTTTCCGAGGAGAAGCAGTTCGAAAATTTTCACATTTTACGCCTCGGCGAGGCTATACTAAATGGAATGTAATATTTGTCAAGTTCATTGTTTAGATCTCAATGATATCTATCAGTATGCCAAAAATTGTTTAAATATTCCAAGCGGTTAAGTCACTATCACCAATTTTCACAAACGGGTTACGGACACACAGACAGACTGACAGAATGACACAGTGATTGTAGGGCACTCTTAGAAAATCAACCGACTTCAGTCGGTTGCTTTTTCTGCGGGTCGTGCAATGTACAGTCTTCATATATTTTAATGCACACAATAAAGCCTAACAACACTAATGTCCCTCCCACTGATGCTCACCAGCTTTGGTCATCATGTAAACAAGTCTGTGTAATGAACATCACTGTAAACCCCACTTTATAATTTACAGAGAAAACTGGGGTTTTTGTCTGTTTTGTTTGATTTGAGGTTTAAGGTCCCCGTCAACACTGTATTGGTCATTTTGGAGATGTTGCTTCCAATTTTGTGGGACTTTTACCCGACATTGAGATGAAATGACATCTCAAGCCCTGTCGCCCAATGAAACCAATAGGGTTTATAAGCATGGACGGTCCAACTCGCACCGCTTTGCCTGGGCAGGCTTAGATCCTCTAAGCGATTACCAGTACTCGTGTGCCGTTGGTTTCAGCTCTGCGTGGAAACATCATGCAGCTCATGTATTTCTTCAAACCCCGATGTGCGGGGCCGAAACTAGGGTTTACAGTGCACTATTTTTGCTCCTAGAAATGGGTTGTTGGCACTCTTCAGGACAGCCTCAATGAGGTGCCTCCATGATGTGGTTCTGACAACCTGTGTTTTGAGTATAAATAAGAAAAAATCAAACATTTTCAAAAGAAAACACCATTTTGGAGGAATGAAAGAATGTACTATGTTACATGAGATGAGAGTGAGGGACAGAGTGAATGGAAGTGTAGAAACAGAAGAAATAATAACACTCCCTATCTACCGTTATCTGCTACAAGGACAGCCGGCCTTGCCCCAAATGTAGGTCAGTATCAGCTGGACTCCCCAGTGACACAAGATACTCATCACCTTTGCCTCACCCAACCACCCCACGAACAAAACAAGAGGCCCATGATAGCCCTGGATCGCTCACCTGATCCATAGAATAACAAGTGGGCCCTGGGTAGGGTCATTATTGGCCCCAGGGCTATAAAGTGCATAATGTTGAGGGAGGTCTCAAAAGGTGAAGCTTCAAACCAAATATCAACAAAGGCTATAATTTGAACAATCTTGGCAAAGGTCCACTAGATGAAGCTACACACCAAATATTGAAGACCTGGGCCTTGCAGTTTCAGAGAGAAAGATTTTTTTAAAGATATTCCCTACATAAGCCTATGTAAAACCAAATGGGCATTTTTAGCCCCAGGGCTATAAGTTAAACAATCTTGATAGAGATCCACTAGATGAAGCTTCACACCAAATATCAAAGACCTGGGCCTTGCTGTTTCAGAGAAGAAGATTTGCAAAGATTATCCCTATATAAGTCTATGAAAAACCAAAGGGCCCCAGGGCGGGGGGATTTGTGGGCTGAGGGCTATAATTTGAAAATCTTGGTAGAGGTCCACTAGATGAAGCTCCATACAAAATATCAAAGACCTGGGCCTTGCAGTTTCAGAAGAAGATTTTTAAAGATTTCCCTATATAAGTCTATGTAAAACCAAAGGGTCTTGGGGTGGGGGCTTTTTTGGCCCCAGGGCTATAATTTGCACAATCTTGATAGAGGTCCACTAGATGAAATTTCACACCAAATATAAAGATTTTCCCTATTTTAGTCTATGTAAAACCAAAGGGCCCCGGAGCAGGGGCATTTTTGGCCCAAGGGCTATACTTTGAACAATCTTGGTAGAGGTCCAGTAGATGAAGCTTCATACCAAATATCAAAGTCCTGGGCCTTGCGGTTTCAGAGAAGACTTTTAAAGATTTTCCCTATGTAAGCCTATGTAAAATTAAAGGGCCCCGGGGCGGGGGGCATTTTTGGCCCTAGCACAATACACTGTAATTTGAATAATCTTGGTAGGGGTCCACTAGATGAAGCTACATACCAAATATCAAAGACCTGGGCCTTGCGGTTTCAAAGAAGATTTTCCATATATAATCCTATGTAAAACCAAAGGGCCCCGGGGCAGGGGCATTTTTTGCCCCAGCACTACAATTTGAACAATCTTGGTAGGGGTCCACTAGATGAAGCTTCATACCAAATTTCAAAGATCTGGGCTTGTGGTTTCAGAAAAGAAGTTTTTTTTTTAAATTTTTAGTGAATAAAATCTATTTATGGCTCCTGTGACCTAAATGTGCAACTGACCTGAACCATGTGAACATCTTTGAAAGGGGACCACCTAAGGATCATTCCTGTGAAGTTTGGTCCAAATCCGATCAGTGGTTTAGGAGGTGATGTCGTTTGAAGAAATTGTTTACGGACGCACACACAACGGATGAAAAGTGATCCCAGAAGCTCACCTCGTCACTTCATGACAGGTGAGCTAAACAAAAGGAAGAAGGAAAGAAAGATAAACATGTCTGCTCATTTCTTCATGGTTTCTAAATTAGCTCATTACATTCTGTGCTTGTCCCATCTGCTAATTGGAAGCAACGTCTCCAAAATAACCCTTACAGTGTTGACGGGGACGTTTAACCTCAAATCAAACAAACAAAACAAATTATTATTATTTGACTGTATTGACCTTTACCTATGAGAATCTGTACAATATTGCTTCCAGCATATCTCCTTACATCATCGAGCCACCTCGACAAACTCTCAAACGAGGTTCTCTTTGTTATATCATAAGCCATAATCACTCCATTGGCACTACGATAGTAGCTTTGTGTAATAGTTCGGAATCTCTCCTGGCCAGCAGTGTCCCAGATCTGTAGCTGAAACAAAATAACGTAATGATCCTAAGTACTTATTAGGAAAACATATCTCGGTGAAATAATGGCATCCCACATGGTGTCAGAAGTGTCAAATTTTGGGTAAAAATGATAACTTCTTTCTTATTTCTGCTTTCAACAAAGATTGTGGGTACTCATTAGAACCGCCTCATCGAGGCAGTTCTAACAAGTACCCACAATCTTTATTTAATAGCAGAAATAAGAAAATAAGGTTTACCCCTCTAAACCCTAGTTTTACTATATAAAAGAGGGGTTCAAGGGGGTCAAAATTAAAAAGGCGTGTTTTCGTGATGTAACATAATGATCCACAGTACTTATTTGGAAAGATGGGACTAAGCAAACAGTGCAAACCCAGATCAGATGACTCTCTCTGCAAAGGGGGGCTCCAGTTAATGTCCTGATTCCAAAGGACGATGCACTTAATAGACATTCATCCATAGACAAAGTGTCAACAAAACAATATAAGCCCTGTTAGGCTTTTACTTCGACAAACATTTGTAAGATAACAGCATAATAAAATATATCATAGCATGCATATATGGACAAACATATACATGTATACAGAGAGAGTAATTTATACATAATTACTTAACATATACACATTAAGACATTCACAACAGAATGATGTATACAAAGCAAACAGGCTCAACCAGCAGTTCCAATCAGTACATGTATTTAGCCCCAAGTCCCCTATAAGTTTGATAGCCCTTGCCCAAATGGCTCTGCAGGATCTGCATGATTCCGGAGTTGCCCAGCCCTTTTAGCCCAGCCCAGCCATTATATGAACATGCCTGACATCCATATTTCAGCAAATGGTATTGAATGCCTTTTGAAGAAGCTCAACCCCCATAAGGCATCAGGTCCAGACCAGCTGAAACCCATAGTTCCCCAAAACCTCCACAAAGAGCTAGCCCCCATCCTCCAAATAATTTTCTAAAGGTCTATTGACCAGGGAAAATGGCCCACCATATTGAAAGAGGCCAATTTATCCCCCATATTCAAAAAGGGGGATAAAACTGATCCTGCCAACTACCGATCAATCTCCCTAACATGTGTTCAATGCAAAGTGCTAGAACACATTGTTGCTTCCAGTATGTCCAAACACTTCAACAGTCAGAACATTCTCTATGAAATACAGCATGGGTTCCGAGAAAGGCGGTCCTGCGAAACCCAATTGATCATGTTGATAGATGAATTATCTAGAAATATGCAGTTAAGAAAGCAGACTGATCTAATATTAATGGACTTTAGCAAAGCTTTTGACAAAGTCGACCATGAAAATTTTTTTACAAAAAACTTCACTATTATGGCATCAGGGGCGGCACTCTTAACTGGTCATAGTCTGTTGTCACTAATAGTACCAACTCCAGCACTATCCCGGTCTCCTCTGGTGTCCCGCAGGGCTCTGTTCTTGGACCCATACTTTTTTCACTTACATTAATGACCTCCCAGAGCAGGTTAGAGCCTGACTCTTTGCTGAAGACACAGCAATGTACCTAGGCATTAGCTCCTTGTCTGAAGCAAACCTCCTTCAAGAAGATCTCTGTAAATTGGAGCTATGGGAAAAGGTCTGGGACATGAACTTCAACCCGACAAAATGTCGGGTTTTACACAACCAGGCTGAAGACACCCATTCCCTCCAAATACTTTCTCCATAACACTGAACTTGAAAGTGTGTCTGCTGCAAAGTGCCTTGGGGTCACCATATCTGATGACCTCAGCTGGGTAACAGACAGACAATATCTCAAACAAGAGGGCCATGATGGCCCTGGATCGCTCACCTGATCCATAGAGTAACAAGTGGGCCCTGGAGAGGGCCATTATTGACTCCAGTGTTATAATGTGCATAATGTTGAGGGAGGTCTAAAAAGGTGAAGCTTCATACCAAATATCAACAAAGGCTATAATTTGAACAATCTTGGCAAAGGTCCACTAGATGAAGCAACACACCAAATATCAAAGACCTGGGCCTTGCGGTTTCAGAGAAGAAGATTTTTTTTAAAGATATTCCCTACATAAGCCTAAGTAAGCCGAGGCGGGGGCATTTTTGGCCTCAGGGCTATAATTTGAACAATCTTGGTAGACATCCACTAGATGAAGCTTCACACCAAATATCAAAGATCTGAGCCTTGTGGTTTCAGAGAAAAAGATTTTTAAAGATTTTCCTTGTATAAGCCTATGTAAAACCAAAGGCCCCCGGGGCGGGGCATTTTTGGCCCAAGGGCCATAATTTTGAAGACTCTTGGTAGAGGTCCAATAGATGAAGCTTCATACCAAATATCCAAGACCTGGGCCTTTCGGTTTCAGAATAGAAGATTTTTAAAGATTTTCCCTGTATAAGCCTATGTAAAACCAAAGGCCCCACAGGAGGGGGCATTTTTGCCCCCTAGGGCTATAATTTGAACTATCTTGGTAGAGGTCCACTAGGTGAAGCTTCACACCAAATATCAAAGACCTGGGCCTTGTGGTTTCAGAGAAGAAGATTTTTAAAGATTTTCCCTATATCAGCCTATGTAAATCCAAAGGCCCACGGGGCAGGGGCATTTCTGGCCCATTTTTGCCCCTAGGGCTATAATTTGAACAATCTTGGTAGAGGTCTACTAGGTGAAGCTTCACACCAAATATCAAAGACCTGGGCCTTGTGGTTTCAGAGAAGAAGATTTTTAAAGATTTTCCCTATATAAGCCTATGTAAATCCAAAGGCCCCCGGGGCAGGGGCATTTCTGGCCCAAGGGCCATAATTTGAACAATCTTGGTAGAGGTCCACTAGATGAAGCTTCACACCAAATATAGAAGACCTGGGCCTTTCGGTTTCAGAGAAGAAGATTTTTAAAGATTTTCCCTGTATAAGCCTATGTAAAACCAAAGGCACAAGGGACGGGGGTATTTTTGGCCCTAGGGCTATAATTTTAACAATCTTGGTAAAGGTCCACTAGGTGAAGCTACACACCAAATATCAAAGACCTGGGCCTTGTGGTTTCAGAGAAGAAGATTTTTAAAGATTTTCCCTATATAAGCCTATGTTAATCCAAAGGCCCCCGGGGCAGGGGCATTTCTGGCCCGAGGGCAAAAATTTGAACAATCTTGGTAGAGGTCCACTAGATGAAGCTTCACACCAAATATAGAAGACCTGGGCCTTGCGGTTTCAGAGAAGAAGATTTTTAAAGATTTTCCCTGTATAAGCCTATGTAAAACCAAAGGCCCCCGGGGCGGGGGTATTTTTGGCCCTAGGGCTATAATTTTAACAATCTTGGTAGAGGTCCACTAGGTGAAGCTTCACACCAAATATCAAAGACCTGGGCCTTGTGGTTTCAGAGAAGAAGATTTTTAAAGATTTTCCCTATATAAGCCTATGTAAACCCAAAGGCCCCCGGGGTGGGGGCATTTCTGGCCCAAGGGCCATAATTTGAACAATCTTGGTAGAGGTCCACTAGATGAAGCTTCATACCAAATATCAAAGACCTGGGCCTTGCTGTTACGAGCCAGGCGTAGCAGAAAGGAAAAGCAAACAAGCCTTTTGGAAAATTTTAACAAAATTTATTTACAAGTTAACTTTAACCTGTAGAAGTAAGAAAATTAAATGTACTTAGCTCTGTTATGAAATATCCTGAATGAATCTATTTTCCTTGATCCCACAGAATTCACAGTCCAAAATGAAAAGTAATATCCTTTAACAATCCAACACAGAATTTAGAAATAACTTTTCTTAAATGCCCAAACATCAAACTCCAAAGTCTCATTCAATGAGAAAAATCAAGCTCTTTTATAGACCCTAAGATTTCTCTAGAACATTCCAGAGGGCTGTGGAATAAGATGAGGTAATTTTCTAAAAATAATGCAACCCAGAACTTTCTGGAAGGTTCTGAAGTACTTTTCCTTGTAAACATGTTGTTTACAAAAATGAAATTAATCTATGACTCAGTTTTCTAGAATCTTCTATAAGAAGATTAACAAGATATTTATAGCACTATTAGGTCACAGTTGGGTGCAAGTGGGAATCAGAAAAATAAATTCTTATGCATAACACTCCCCCTCTTCGAGGAAAAGAAAGATTTATGTAATAAAGCTTTCTTTTGCTTTAAGAATAATAAAATATTGAGCATAGCATATAAAATTACATGTATCTACAATCCACTTTAGTAGGAAAGAAAAACACAACTCCTGACACTGCTCAAGCTCTTGAAAGGGCATCAGGGATAATGTTATCTCTCCCTCTGATATGTCTTATGTCTAAATTATACTCTTGTAGCATAAGACTCCACCTGAGCAACCGCTGATTTTTGTTTTTCATTTTATGTATGAAAGTCAGTGGATTGTGATCACTGAAAACAACAATCGGTGCAGTAGTAGGGGTAAGATAAACTTCGAAATGTTGCAGAGCAAGAATCAGAGACAAGCACTCTTTCTCTATGGTAGAGTAATTTCTCTGATGCTTATTAAACTTTTTGGAAAAGTAGCAAACAGGATGATCCACACCATTTTCATCTTCCTGCAACAAAACACTACCTGCACCTACGTCACTAGCATCTACAGCTAGCTTAAACTCCTTTTCAAAGTTTGGTGCAAAGAGAACTGGTTCACTCTTGAGTATGGCTTTAAGTTTATCAAAAGCATTTTGGCATATTGCATTCCAATGGAATTTTGTTCTTTTGCTGAGCAAATTTGTCAAAGGCTCAGCAATGACAGAGAAATTATTACAGAACTTTCTGTAATAACCAGCCATACCAAGAAATCGCATCAGCTGTCTTTTGCACGTGGGTACGGGAAAATTTGAGATAGCCTCAACTTTAGCATCAATGGGTTTCACATGACCTTGACCTACAACATGACCTAGAAATGTCAAACTTGCATGGCAGAATTCACTTTTAGCAAGATTGATTGTCAATTTGGCATTACTCAGTCTATCAAAGAATGCTCGAATAGTCCCAAGATGTTGATTCCACTGGTCGTTGTATATGATAGCATCATCGATATAAGCACTGCAGCCTTCCAGCCCCGCAATTACCATGTTTATTAAGCGCTGAAATGTTGCCGGAGAGTTTTTCGTTCCAAATGGCATGACTTTATAGTTAAATAATCCGTCTGGTGTTGTGAATGCCAAAACCTCCTTTGCTCTATCTGTGAGTGGAATTTGCCAAAATCCTTTCAGAAGGTCGAATTTCGTTATGTGTTTGGCATTCCCGATGTTATCAATGCAGTCATCCATTCTTGGAATAGGAAAGCTATCTGTTTTACTTAAGGAATTAACTTTCCTAAAATCTGTACACATACGATATGTCCCATCAGGTTTTGGTACTAGAATACAAGGAGAACTCCATTCACTTTGGCTTGGTTCAATAAAGTCATTGTCTAATAGATACTGAACTTCTTCTTTAAGATATTTTTGTTTCACAGGATTCATCCTTTATGGGTGTTGTTTTACAGGTTTAGAACCATTTATGTCCACATCGTGAAATATTTTGTCTGTCCGTGTTGGAATGTCAGGAAATAATTGTTCATATTCAAAAATCAGCTGTTTCAGTTCATTCCGCTGATTTGGCTCTAGATGTGACAGTTTCTGGTCAAGCTTCCGTAGAATGTCAGAATTCTGAAGTTTTGATGATGATGGATCCGACTTTACTGAATTAATATCCTCACAGTCATTGTCACATGAATTAAGTGGAACAGAGCTAACTAGATTGACTGATGTTAAAGATGTATTGTCCCTATCTATGTATTCCTTAAGCATGTTAATATGACATAGCTGCTTTAGCTTGCGCCTCCCAGGAGTGTTTATTATGTAATTTACGTCACTGATCTTTTTGTCTACAGTGTATGGACCATAATACCTGGCCTGCAACGATTTTCCTGGAATAGGCAAAAGAGCTAGTACCTTATCACCTGGTTTAAAATTCCTTTCTTTTGTCCCTATGTCATATAGCTGTTTCATTTTCCTTTGGGCTGACTGAAGATTTGTCCGAGCAGCCTCACAAGCTTTTGAAAGTCTAGTTTTGAAATCAGACACATACTGAAGTAAATTCAGGGAGGTGTCATCATTGGAGAGAAATTTCTCTTTGAGAAGTTTCAAAGGACCACGAACAGTATGGCCAAATACTAATTCAAATGGACTGAAGCCAAGAGATTCTTGCACAGATTCTCTAACAGCAAATAAAAGGAGATGGATGCCTTCATCCCAATCCTTCTCTGTGTCAAAGCAATATGATCTTATCATGTTTTTCAGTGTTTGATGGAATCTTTCAAGGGCGCCTTGACTTTCAGGATGATAGGCTGATGACTTATACTGTACAATGCCTAGTTCATGCATTACTTGTTGAAATATTCCAGACATAAAATTTGAGCCTTGGTCTGACTGAATAGATTTAGGAAGCCCAACAAATGTGAAAAACTTCACTAATGCCTTGACGATTGTCTTAGTTTTGATATTTCTTAAAGGAATGGCTTCAGGAAAACGTGTGGAAGCACACATAATGGTCAAAAGATATTCACAGCCGGACTTAGTTCTGGGCAAGGGACCCACACAGTCTATAATTATTCGACTGAAAGGTTCATCAAAAGCAGGTATAGGCTGCAAATGAGCCTTAGGTATAGTCTGATTGGGTTTTCCTACCATTTGGCATGTATGGCAGGACCTACAATGCTGAGAAACATCTGATTTTAACCCAGGCCAGTAAAAATGATTAAGAATCTTGTGATAGGTTTTATTTACACCTAAATGTCCTGACATGGGAGTTTCATGTGCCAAGTTTAATATTTGGGAACGGTAAACCCGTGGAACCACTATCTGGTGGTTGACAGTCCACTCGTCTTCTGCTGAGACGTCTGGTGGACGCCATTTTCTCATAAGAATGTCATTTTTGACATAATAACAGACTGGGACCTGAGATATTTCCTGCTCATCTAAGGCCCTTTCAAATAAAGGCGAAATTTCAGGATCCTTATGCTGTTCTATAGCTAGTTGAGACCCAGACATTATGTCATGGCCTAGATCTAAAGATGAGTTATTCTCATGAAAATCTGTCTGCTTATCAGGCAGGCTTGAAGACAGAGACCTTGTTATCTCGTCATTAAAAGACTGACCCAAAAAGGTATCAGTTAAATCAAAATCCTGTTTCCCATCAGTTTGCTTGGCCTTACGTGCCATAGCCCTTGTGACTGCACAGGACGGATAAAGATCAGGAATTTCCTGCTCAATGGGATCAGGCGGTTGGTCTATGCAAGGATTAGTAGTCAAAAGTGGGTTTACCACAACCTTATCTCCAGCTAAGTCATTGCCTAGCAACAAATGAACACCTTTAAAAGGTAAAGAAGGTCTAATACCAACAGTCACTGAACCGGATACCAAGTCTGATGACAAATAAACGTTATGGAGCGGAACATTAACAAATCCACATTCCACACCCTGAATAAGGACACTTTGGCCCAAAGAAGTCTTCTCAGAAAAAGGCAGAGTATCTGCTAGAATAAGAGATTGAGAAGCTCCAGTATCTCGTAAGATTTTAATAGGGGTAGGATGGGCATAACTGTCACCATTTAGTGACACAAAACCATCTGATAAGAATGGTTCATATATCTCCATAACTGAATCAGTCTCAGATAATTTGGTATCAGAAAGAGTTTCCTCCCTTACACAAGACTGTGGTTTTGGCCTTATAGAAGTCAAGCCTGTAGGCTTAAGTTCCTCTTGTCTTTCTCTTTCTTTCCTTCGCTTTAATTTTAAACACTCAGAGATCAAATGACCTGTATTTTTACAATAGTAACAAACTACTTGAGATTGAGATAAGGGATTCTGGTCTTTGTTTTCACCAGAAGGTTTGGAAAAATTTGGGCTTCTGTTTTCACCAGAAGGTTTGGAAGGATTCTGGCTTTTATTTTCACCAGAAAGTTTGGGCATAGTACTAGATGTATGGCTATAACTACCAGAAGGATTACTGGGATAGAATCTTGGACCTGTCTGTGGATTATAAGGTTTTCGAGGATAAGGCCTGTTCACAAATGAGACTTTATGAGTCAAAGCATAATCATCTGCCAAACGAGAAGCTTCCTCCAAAGTTTCAACCTGTCTCTCATCGAGAAAAGATTTAATGTCTGAATTTATGCACCGTTTGAACTCTTCAACAAGGACAAGCTGTCTAAGTTTGTCATGATCAGAGCCTACTTTTTTAGAAGAACACCACCTATCAAATAACTGTTCTTTGGTTCGAGCAAATTCTACATGGGTCTGGGAAATTTCTTTTTTGCAATTCCTAAATTTCTGCCTGTAAGCCTCAGGGACCAACTCATATGCCTTAAGAATAAGCTCCTTAACCAGATCATAGTCTGAGCTTTGCTCGACAGTTAGCTGAGTGTAAATATCTCTAGCCTTTCCGACAACAACGCTTTGCAAAAGTAAGGTCCAATGCTCTTTTGGCCATTTTAAATTTTCTGCAACTTTTTCAAAATGCAAAAAATACTTATCTACCTCTTTTTCCTGAAATGGCGGAACTAATCTGATGTGCTTTGTGGCATCAAAGTAACTACCAGAGTCAAAAACAGGGGTAGGTTTCACCCTATCTTGACCCTGGAGTTCCAGTTCCTTCATCTTTAATTGAAAATGCCATTTTTCTCTTTCTATTTCTAGTCGCTCTTCTTTTTCGATTTTTTCTTTCTGAAGGCGTTCCTCCATTTCTAATCTTTCCATCTGCATTTGTCTCTGCATTTCTCTTTCCTTTTCCTTCTCCCTTTCTTCCATTTCCCTTTGCTTTTCTTCCTGTTCTAATTTTTCTTTTCGAATTCGTTCTTCCATTTCTAATCTTAACTTCTCTAATTCAATTTGCCTTCCTATTTCAATCTGTCTCATTTGTAATTCAGTATGAGAGACCATAATGAGAGACAAAGCAGATGGATCGAAAAGTTCTTCATCAACAAAAAACTGTACCAAAATATTCTTTATTTCATGTTTTTTCATGCTTGTTTTAACAGCAGTGACCCCATAATGGGAAGCAATATCTAGCAAATCTGTCCTTTTGGCCAGATTAAACAACTCCTGAGTAGGCTGAGCCAAAAAGCTTCTCAAATCAAACGACATGTTTGCTTTTTGTTTGTTTTATAAAGTATTTATGGAAATACAGATTGAGGTTAATTTGACAAAGTTTTTTTTTTTTTTTTTTTTGGAAATGACAAGCCCAACGAGAATTTCACATGAAATGACAAGTACTATTTCACCTGAAATGACAGTTCACATGAAATGACAATCCCCTATATGCCTATAGGGAAATACCAATCCTGTGAAGCAACTGCAAAGTCTATTTGATAAGAAATGACAATTACCTGCGTCACATGAAATGTCGGTTTTAAAATGCTTAAAATGGTTTTATCCCGGCGCAGCCCCCAATTTCTGTTACGAGCCAGGCGTAGCAGAAAGGAAAAGCAAACAAGCCTTTTGGAAAATTTTAACAAAATTTATTTACAAGTTAACTTTAACCTGTAGAAGTAAGAAAATTAAATGTACTTAGCTCTGTTATGAAATATCCTGAATGAATCTATTTTCCTTGATCCCACAGAATTCACAGTCCAAAATGAAAAGTAATATCCTTTAACAATCCAACACAGAATTTAGAAATAACTTTTCTTAAATGCCCAAACATCAAACTCCAAAGTCTCATTCAATGAGAAAAATCAAGCTCTTTTATAGACCCTAAGATTTCTCTAGAACATTCCAGAGGGCTGTGGAATAAGATGAGGTAATTTTCTAAAAATAATGCAACCCAGAACTTTCTGGAAGGTTCTGAAGTACTTTTCCTTGTAAACATGTTGTTTACAAAAATGAAATTAATCTATGACTCAGTTTTCTAGAATCTTCTATAAGAAGATTAACAAGATATTTATAGCACTATTAGGTCACAGTTGGGTGCAAGTGGGAATCAGAAAAATAAATTCTTATGCATAACACTTGCGGTTTCAGAGAAGAAGATTTTTAAAGTTTTCATTTTAAAAATCTATTTTTAGCTCCTGTGACCTAGATGTGCAATGGACCGGAACCATTTGAACAACTTTGAAAGGCGACCACCTAAGGATCATTCCTGTTAAAATCCAATCAGTGGTTTAGGAGGAGATGTCATTTGAAGAAAAAGTTTACGCACACACGCACGCACGCACACACGCACGACGGACGACGGACAAAAAGTGATCCCAAAAGCTCACCTTGTCACTACGTGACAGGTGAGCTAAAAGGGCAAACTAAACCCTTGGCTTCATCAAAGAAACATAAAAGTACACAACCAAGACCTTTAAGTCCACAGCATGTGCTTCAGTGTTTGGTCACCCCCATACAGCTACAGATATCTACAAACTTGAATGTGTCCAATGCAGAGCTGCCAGGTGGGCCACACGAGACTATACATGTAGGTACACATCAAGTGTTACAACTATGCTAGGCAAACTCCAATGGCATCCACTAGATCAAAGACACATCAACAACTGCCATATCATGTTATACAAGGTCACCTATGACCTTGTTCCAACCCCTGTCTCAGATTACCTCACACCAAATCGCAGAGAGTCAAACTTTATCCACCCTTTAGCATACAAGCAAATCCCCAACCAGACCATCTATTACAATTATAGCTTTTTCCCAAGATCAGTTATACACTGGAACGCTCTCCCAACCTGTATTGTCATGAAACAGACCTTGGCACAGTTTTGTCATGCTGATTGCCAGGTGGTGCATGTGACCCTCACTAAATCTGCCCACCTGGCAGCTCTGCATTGGACAGAGTTAGATCAGAGACGCATAGACAGCCGACTCACTATGCTGTACAAGGTCATACATGTATATTATTACTATATAACCTTGTTGCCATTCTTGCAACGAAATACCTCATTCCACATATCAGGAGGGAATCTAGACAAAACCACCCTTTGGCATACAGACTCATCACTACCCCTCCAAACTACTACAAATGTTCATTCTTTCCCAGAACCATTTTTCATTGGAATGCTCTACCCCGCCAAATAGTCATGCTCCCCACCCTGGCACAGTTTAGTGATGATGTGTGCCGGGGTGGTGCATGTGTCCCCCTAGTCACTGGCCTCAGTTTTTACTTTTAATTAAACTAACACTCTCCTCCCTCTGTACTAACTCTTTTCACCTGCTATACTTATTATCCCCACGTTTTTTGAAGAAAAGTGGGGATATTGTTATCGCCTCCGTCCGTCCGTCCGTCCGTCTGTCCGTCCATCTGTCCGGCTATCTCCTCCTATACCGTTCATTGGAATTCAACCAAATTTGGTGTGTGAGTTACTTACATGAATGGCTTCTGCAAGAGCACATTAATTTTTGGACCAGCCCCCAGGGGTCCCTGGAAGAGGTCAAAACGTGGGGATTTGCGATGGCGCGCCATCGACTGCGCGATCTAGTCTTTTATTTCAATTATGCCCCTTCAGAACTTGGTATACTGGAACCCTTTCTGAAAGTCCTCCTCGAAGGTTAAGAATTATTGGCAGATACATGTAGATAGATAGACAAATCACCAGACTCTGTTTTTATCTTTTAACTTTCGCACTGTACAAACTCATTTCACCTACTTTGCTTATCAGCTAACCCCCTATAGAACTTGGTATACCGGATACCCTATCAGGTTAAGCAGTAATGGAAGAAAGAAAGTCATTGTATCAAAAACATTTAGCATAAGAATACTTTATTAATCCTTTGTATGCGGGAAACCCCATAAAAGGGCACCTTGGCATACAGTGCAGGCCAAGATCAGATGCCGTGTTCTGCGGCGTCTGATCAGGGCCAACACTATTTGCTAACAGAAAGTACCGTCAAAAATAGAAAAAATCGAAAAAATAGGCCTGACACCCCTTATATGACAAATTGACTTGTCCAACTTATAGCACTGGAAGAGTCCACTAGTAACAATGGGTTAATATTTTTTATGTTAACTAGGGAAAGTGACCAGTGGGTCACGTATACCCCCGGCCAGTGCCATACTCTGATATAGCTTTCAAGCTTGTATGTAATATGAATGAAGATGTCAAGAAGCTATAAGAATCTACAAATGTGCTTGTAAACGCTAAACTAAACATAAAATTTCTAAATGGACCAAGGGAGTGAGGGCATCAAAGTTACTGAAGGAGTGGGGGCATCTATGTTACTGAAGCAGCAGGGTGGGTTATGCATCAATGAAATCTTTGGACTGGTATGCAACATTGATGCAAGTATGAATTGAATTTGTCTTAGATAGAGTTTACAACATACAGGCATCTATAAACTTTGTCATAAAACTTGAACCAAATGTAAAATTTCTAGGTCCATGACCTTGAGGTCCAGGTCGCCGTGGATGGGGGAAGGGACATACATCACAAAATGTTTGGACTGGTACATTGATGCAAGTATCAACTGAATTTGTCTTAGAGTTTAGAACTTAATAGGCATCTATAAACTTTTAAACTTTGTCATAAAACTTTAACCAAATGTAAAATTTCAAAGTCGCTGTCCTTGACAACAAGGTCACTGTGGGTGGGGGGTGGGGGGGTGCAAGCATCAATGTAATATTAAGACCAATATATAACTTCAGTGTAAGTATCAACTAAATCTATCAAAGGGTTCAGAAGATACAATCTCCTAGAAACTTTCGACACAAAACTTTAACCAAATGTAAAATTTCTAAGTCTGTGACCTTGACATCAAGGTCACTGTGGGGGGGGGACACAAAACTTTAACCAAATGTAAAATTTCTAAGTCTGTGACCTTGACATCAAGGTCACTGGGGGGGATGGGACATGCATCAATAAAATCTTTAGACCAGTATGTAACTTCAGTGTAAGTATCAACTAAATCTATCAAAGGGTTCAGAAGATACAATCTCCTAGAAACTTTGATGCAAAACTTTAACCAAAATGTTAACTGATGGACGGACAGACAGACGGAACGACAGACACACGAATGGCAAGATGAAAACTATATACCCCCATAGTTTACTTCATATACCGGGGGTATAATGAGCATGAGACAAAGGAGATAATGAACATAAAACAGTTAACATAGTCATACACTATAAAAAGTAGCGCTCTTAATTGAAAATTTACTTAAAAATCAATCTCCAAAGTATCATCCAAGAGTGCACGTCCAGGTTGGTCGGTAAATACTGGTGGTGGGAATTCCCACTAGTATTTACCGGTAATTACCATCCTGGGAAATACTCCAAATTTTAGCAAAAGTGGGAAATACATGTATTATTTTTGTTTAGTTATTTGATAGAAAAACACTATGTATATTTGTGTAATTTAATTGAAATAATTAATAGTTAGCTATTTTGCAATATGCCTCCCCATACATATATGTCATAAGTCTGCTTTTACTCATCCAAACACAAGCATAAAGTGAAAAGTGATAAGATATGTAGGGTGCAGAGGGTTATTTAAAATCACTCGTAATATTATGCTTAAGAATGCAAAATACCATAAGAGTTGGGACAAAATCCCCCCCCAGACATAATCCCTTCTGCTCATTTTTGTATATGTGGACAAAATCCCTCCCATGTTTTTTGCAACTAGGACATAATCCCTCCCGCACATTTTTGCAAGGTGGACAGAACCCCTTCTGAAAATTTTCCAACTAGGACAAAACCGCTTCTGCTTAATTTCCAAGATGTTTTTATTTGTTGTTTTTTTCTTCCCTTTTTTGTATGATAAAACCAACGTTTGGGCTTTGTGTTCAGCGAAGACTAGGGCTCAGCCTACCCTCGTAGGCAGATGCCCAGGCTGATCTAAGCCTTCGCCTACTAGGCGAAGGCTTAGATCAGCCTGGGCATCTGCCTACGAGGGTAGGCTGAAAAGTTCTGAGCCTGACCAAGAAGCAGGCATCAAACAGCCATGAAATTTTGTATTCATTAAATCCAAACCTTTATTACTTGATTTGACTCAAATGAGTTCAAGTTTACCTGCACTAACGTAGAAATGCTAGACTTTGAAAATTGATACTAGCACGTTTTTGAGAAAATGGACAAAATCTGGCATTGTGGTGTCATCAAGTACCTCCATAAAAAGGGGTTAGCCCCTAAGAACATTCATGCCAATATGGTTGCTACATTAGGGGATAATGCTCATTCGCATGCAACCGTGAAAAGGTGGGTAGCAAATTTTAAGATTGGCAAGGACAGCCTTGAAGATGATGACTGGTGTGGACGACCCACAATGGCAACAACTGAGGAAACCATCAGCCAAGTGCACAGGGCTGTGATGGATGACAGGCGTTTAACTGTGAATCAGTTAGCTAACACTGTTGGCATCTCCCGTGAACGAGTAGAGAACATTCTACACAGTGAATTAGGAATGTTGAAGGTTTCCGCCAGATGGGTGCCACAGCTTTTGACGCCTGTCACAAGCCAACTTGGCTATTTTTGAAGCAGACAAACGGTTTTCTTGACCGTTTTGTCACTCAGGATGAGTGTTGAGTTCATCACTTTGAGCCAGAGACATGGGATGGAAGCACCCTGGCTCACCCCCTCCAAAGAAGGCAAAGGTCGTCTCCTCTGCAGGGAAGGTGATGACATCAGTGTTCTGGGATGCCAAGGGTATAATATTCATAGATTACCTTCAAAAGGGCAGAACAAGTAATGGGGAGTATTATGCAGATCTGCTAAAACAATTGCGAAAAGCAATTAAGGCTAAACGGCCCGGAAAATTGACAAAAGGGGTCTTGTTCCATCAGGACAATGCGCCTGCTCATAAATCAGTTGTCGCAATGGCTGCTGTGCATGACTGTGGCTTCATACTTGTTGATCACCCTCTGTATTCACCTGATCTAGCTCCATCAGATTATTTCCTGTTTCCAAACATGAAAAAGCACTTGGCTGGGCGACATTATCGGTCAGACAAGGAGGTGATAGCTGCTTTGGAGGAGTTTTTCAGGGACCAAGATGCAATTCCAACAGTTTAGAAAATATGATAATGTCCTACTTTCTGACCTTTGACCTTGGGGCCATGTTGGGGTCAAGGTCACAAAAAAGTAGCCCACTGCCATCTACATACCATGTACTGTCCACATGCAAAGTTTCAAAAGAGTAACTTCAGTGGTTGCAGAGGAGATCCATTTACTTGAGACCTTCTATACCACTGGGATCCAAGGACTCCAGAATCGCTGGTGGACAGGAAGGGAGACTATGTTGAAAAATAAGGCACTTTTAGCATGGACAAACCATTGGATCTTGGTCAGGCTCAGAACTTCTCAGCCTACCCTCGTAGTCTGATATGAGTGTTCACTGTCCACATGAAGACAGTTAAGTCCCTGGCCAGACTGAGGACTGGCTGTTTTTGGCTGGACTCAAAGACAAATCATTGGTTTTGTCATACAGTGGCCTGTACATGTATTTTGTTTGTTTGTTTGATTTGAGGTTTAACGTCCCCGTCAACACTGTAAAGGTCATTTTGGAGACATTGCTTCCAATTTTGTGGGACTTTTACCCGAAATTGAGATGGAATGACATCTCAAGCCCTGTCGCCCAATGAAACCAATAGGGCTTATTAGCATGGACGGTCCGCCTCGCACCGCCGTTCCTGGACAGGCTTAGATCCTCTAAGGGGTTTACCAGTACTAGTGTGCGGGCCAGATTCAGCTCTGCGTGGAAGCATCATGCAGCCCATATATTTCTTCAAGCCCCTATGGGCGGGGGCTCGGCCTGTATATGTATATGTGTTATGTAAATGTGACAAAATATGTGCTTTTACCAAAAAACAACAACAAAGATAGCCACCTCTTGTACATGTTGCTGATGAATTTTCTTATACCCGCTTTTTCGAGTAAATGGATCTCCTCTGCAACCACTGAAGTTACACTTTTGAAACTTTGCATGTGGACAGTACATGGTATGTAGATGGCAGTGGGCTACTTTTTTGTGACCTTGACCCCAACATGGCCCCAAGGTCAAAGGTCAGAAAGTAGGACATTATCATATTTTCTAAACTGTTGGAATTACACTTCCCCAAACTTGATTATTGGATAGCCCTTGGAATGTAGAACATATTGGAATACTTTTCCTGTGACCTTGACCCAAACATGGCCCCAGGGTCAAAGGTCAAAAAGTAGGACATTTTGATATTCATAGAAAAAACGGGTATTTGCGATGGTATACCATCGACTGCACCATCTAGTTTATTTATTCTTTTTATTTATTTGATTATTTGGTGCCTGTTTGCTTATTTATTCATTTATGATACTTTCTTGTTAATTAGTGCCTTATCCAATCATGCTCAATATGTTTATATTCTTAATGTGCTAAAAAGCAATTGTCTAATTGAGCGCTATTAATGTCCGTCATTTTTTCTAAACTGCCTAATAACTGGTCACAATTAACTCAATTATCTTTATAATCTTTCTATACTTCAAAGGAAAAATAGCCATCGGAAGAGATGGCAAATCCCCCGACCAAAAGCCAATATGGCCTTCAGAAGATTGTTCACCAATAGAAAGTGCACCAGAATTAAACCAGCAATATATCACAAAAGTAGTGCAATTATGGCCATCACAAGATTATAGTGTCAGGAGAGATAACGAAACAAGAGGCCCATGGGCCACGATGCTCACCAGAGCTCAGGCAGGAACTGCCCACTGGCAGCCATGTATGGTTTTAATTTATTGATTATAAAGTCTCCCAAATGAACCCCCATTTCATGAGGACTCTGTATCTGAAATATTAGGCCTTTTATGAAGTGGAGGGGTGGGAGATGACCCAACAGAGCCCAATTTGATATCATTGAATGCATCTTATCATAAGAAACAAGAAAATATATGGTTTATGGGTGGGGGGCAGGGATCTTAACAGTTTCTGAGATAATGGGCCTTTTATGAAGTGGAGGGAATGGGGAATGGCCCGGGCACATCCCAAGAGACCCCCAGGTAGGTGTCTCTGAATGCGTTTTATCAGAAAAAACAAGAATGTATATATGGTTTAGGGGTGGGAATCTGATAGGTTTCTGAGATTTATCGTCTTTTATAAAGTGGCAGGGTGGGGCATGGCCCCAGCACACCCCTGAAGACCCCTAGGTTGGACTCATTGAATGTGTCTTATCATAAAGAACAAGAATATATATGGATAAGGGGTGGGGATCTGAACGGTTTCTGAGAATTTGGGGCCTTTTATGGAGTGGAGGGGGTAGGACATGGCCCGAGCACATCCCAGAGGACCCCCAGGTTGGTGTAACTGAATGCGTCTTATCATAAGAAACAAGAATATATATGGTTTTCCGGTGGGGATGTGAAAGGTTGCCGAGATAAATTGCCTTTTATGAAGTGGAGGGGTGGGGCTATGGCACATCCCGGGGGACCCCTAGGTTGGTATCACTGAATATGTCTTATCATAAAAAACAAGAATATATATGGTTTTGAGTTGGGGATCTGAATGGTTTCTCAGATATATGGCCTTTTATGAAGTGGAGGGGGTGGGGCAGGGCCCTGACCCACCCCAGGGGGCCTCCAGGTTGGTGTTATTGAATGTGTCTTATCGTGAAGAACAATAATATATATGGTTTAGGGGTGGGGATCTGTAAGGTTTTACAGATATTGGGCCTTTTATGAAGTGGTGGGGGTGGGGCAAGGCCCCGGCTCATCCCGGGGGCCCATAGGTTGGTGTCAATGAATGCATCTTATAATAAAGAACAAAAATATATATGGTTTAGGGGTGGGGGTCTAAACGGTTTCTGAGATTTATGACCTTTTATGTTGTGGAGGGGGTGGGGCATGGCCCCGGCGCATCCCGGGGCTCCCAGGTCAGTGTAACTGAATGTGTCTTATCATAAGGAACAAGAATATATATGGTTTAGAGGTGGGGATCTGTACGGTTTCCAAGATATTGGGCCTTTTATGAAGTGGAGGGGGTGGGGCAAGGCCCCAGCGCATCCGGGGGTGGGGGGGCCCAGGCTGGTGTCAATGAATGTGTCTTATCATAAGGAACAATAATATATATGGTTTAAGGGTGGGGATCTGAAAGGTTTTGGAGTTATGGCCATCACAAGGTTATATTGTCAGGGGAGATAACTCAACAAGAGGCTCAATGAGCCTAAACCGCTCACCTGAGGAACTTAAGTTTTAACAATTCACAGACTTGACTACTAAATCTGCTAATAGAATCCAGCCCATTGACCCTTACAGGATATAAGTCATCATTATTGCATTGCATTCCAAGTTTGAGACTTCTAGCTTCTATAGTTCCTGAGAAATCTTTGACGAAAATTTAACATTGGTCAAAATGGAGAGAAAGAAGAATGAAAGAACAAATAAGCTGAGAAAGCCCAATGTCTCTTACACAAAATAAGTCATCATTATTCTATTGAATACCAAATTTGATGCTTCTAGCTTTTATAGTTCCTGAGAAATCTTTGATTAAAAATTTAACATTGGTCTATTATCTCTATATGGAGAGAAAGAAGAATGAAGGAACAAATGAACCAGACTAGCTCCAAAACCTAATGCAGCCTTTCCCCTTGCCCAATGGTGCTACACATAAAATTTAAACAAGATTGGTCGACTGCCTTCTGAGATATGCTTCATTGAAAGTGTGGACGACGGATGGACGGACGACAGACGACGGACTCCGGAGCCTTGGTATACTATCAGCTCACTGGAGCCTTTGGCTCAGGTGAGCTAAAAATTCAAGTCGCTATTTCTGTCACAACATTTTCCCTACGTTAAGTCTATGGGCAAATTTTTTTGTCTCTCAAGGTCACGTAACTCCGAGGTCAATATTCCGATTCGGCCCAAAATCGAACTTAACCGAGATTTTATGCCTGTCCTCGTTACCTGCAAGTTTGAAGCTGATATGAATAAAAATAAAGTTGCTATCGTGGTCACAACGTATTTTTTTATGCTCAAGGGCAGGTAACTCCAAGGCAAATAATCCGATTCGGCCCAAAATCGAACTTAACCGAGATTTTATGTCTGTCCTCGTTACCTGCAAGTTTGAAGCTGATCTGAAAAAAATTCAAGTCGCTATCGTAGTCACAACATTTTCCCTATGTTAAGTCTATGGGCAAATTTTTTGTCGCTCAAGGTCATGTAACTCCGAGGTCAATATTCCGATTCGAACTTAACTGAGATTTTATGCCTGTCCACGTTACCTGCAAGTTTGAAGCTGATCTGAATAAAAATAAAGTTGCTATCTTGGTCACAACGTATTTTTTTATGCTCAAGGGCAGGTAACTCCAAGGCAAATAATCCGATTCGGCCCAAAATCTAACTTAACCGAGATTTTATGTCTGTCCTCGTTACCTGCAAGTTTGAAGCTGATCTGAAAAAAATTCAAGTGGCTATCGTAGTCACAACATTTTCCCTATGTTAAGTCTATGGGCAAATTTTTTGTCGCTCAAGGTCACTAACTTCGAGGTCAATATTCCGATTCGGCCCAAAATCGAACTTAACCGGGATTTTATGCCTGTCCTCGTTTCCTGCAAGTTTGAAGCTGATCTGAATAAAAATAAAGTTGCTATCGTGGTCACAACGTATTTTTTCATGCTCAAGGGCAGGTAACTCCAAGGCAAATAATCCGATTCGGCTCAAAATCGAACTAAACCGAGATTTTATGTCTGTCCTCGTTACCTGCAAGATTGAAGCTGATCTGAAAAAAATTCAAGTGGCTATCGTAGTCACACGATTTTCCCTTTGTTAAGTCTATGGGCAAATTTTTTGTCGCTCAAGGTCATGTAACTCCGAGGTCAATATTCCGATTCTGCCGAACTTAACCGAGATTTTATGCCTGTCCTTATTATCTGCAAGAATGAAGCCGACAAGTTTGAAGCTGATCTGAATAAAAATAAAGTTGCTATCGTGGTCACAACGTATTTTTTTATGCTCAAGGGCAGGTAACTCCTAGGCAAATAATCCGATTCGGCCCAAAATCGAACTTGACTGAGATTTTATGCCTGTACTGGTTATCTGCAAGAATGAAGTCGATCAGAAAAAAATTGACGGAGCTAGAGTGATGACAAGCTTTTTCCTATGTGAAGTCTATGGGAGCTAGATGTTGCCATGGCAACCAGAGTTCCACTCAGATCTGCCTGAAAACCTAATGAAGCCTTTCCACTTGCCCAATAATGCGACACATGAAATTTGATCAAAGTTGGCCAAGTAGTCTTTAAGATATACTTTTTTTAAATTCCCATTAACCCTAATGCAAAAACACACAAGGGCAGGTAACTCCTAAGTGAATGATCCGATTCTGCCAGTTATCGAACTTGACCGAGATTTCATGGCTGTGCTGGTTATCTGCAAGAATAAAGCCAATCTGAAAATAATTGAAGCAGCTACGGTGATTACAACATTCTCCCCATGTTAAGTCAATAGGCAATTTTTTCAACGCTCAAGGGCACGTAACTCCTGAGTGAATAATCCGATTCAGCCCAAAATCGAACTTGATCGAGATTTTATGCCTGTCCTCGTTATCTGCAAGAATGAAGTCGATCAGAAAAAAAATAACGGAGCTAGAGTGATGACAAGCTTTTTCCTATGTAAAGAACGCTCAAGGGCACGTAACTCCTGAGTGAATAATCCGATTCAGCCCAAAATCGAACTTGATCGAGATTTCATGCCTGTCCTCGTTATCTGCAAGAATGAAGTCGATCAGAAAAAAATTGACGGAGCTAGAGTGATGACAAACTTTTTCCTATGTTAAGTCTATGGGAGCTATTTGTTGCCGTGGCAACCAGAGTTCCAATCCGATCTGCCCGAAAACAGTATGCAGCCTTTCCCCCTACCTGATAATGCTTCATGTGAAATTTGATCAAGATTGGCCCACTGGTTCCGGAGATATACTTCTTTGAAAGTGTGGACGACGACGACGGACGACGGACGACGGACGCCGGCTCGTGGTATACTAATACCTCACATGAGCCTTCGGCTCAGGTGAGCTAAAAAACCATGGCACCCAGAGTTGTGGTTCTTGTGCATGACACACGGTCTCGGCCTTGTGAACAACTGTGTCAGGTATCATCAATATATCTTAAAGGGTATTGGAGTTATGGCAACCACAAGGTAGTCACTCAATTTTATTGGAAGGGGAGATAACTCAAAAACCATGACAACCAGAGTTGTGGTTCTTGTGCATGACACGCCGTCTCAGCCTTGTGAACAACTGTGCCAGGTACCATCAACATACCTCAAAGGGTATTGGAGTTAAGGCCATCACAAAGTAGTCATTCTATTTTATTAAAAGGGGAGATAACTCAAAAAGTATGCAATCCAGGGTTTCTGAGATTTGTCACCTTTTATGAAGTGGTAGGGTGGGGCATGGCCCCAGCACACCCCTGAAGACCCCTAGGTTGGACTCATTGAATGTGTCTTATCATAAAGAACAAGAATATATATGGATAAGGGGTGGGGATCTGAACGGTTTCTGAGAATTTGGGGCCTTTTATGGAGTGGAGGGGGTAGGACATGGCCCGGGCACATCCCAGAGGACCCCCAGGTTGGTGTAACTGAATGCGTCTTATCATAAGAAACAAGAATATAAATGGTTTTCCGGTGGGGATGTGAAAGGTTGCCGAGATAAATTGCCTTTTATGAAGTGGAGGGGTGGGGCTATGGCACATCCCGGGGGACCCCTAGGCTGGTACCACTGAATGCGTCTTATCATAAAAAACAAGAATATATATGGTTTTGAGTTGGGGATCTGAATGGTTTCTCAGATATATGGCCTTTTATGAAGTGGAGGGGGTGGGGCAGGGCCCTGACCCATCCCAGGGGGCCTCCAGGTTGGTGTCATTGAATGTGTCTTATCGTGAGGAACAATAATATATATGGTTTAGGGGTGGGGATCTGTAAGGTTTTACAGATATTGGGCCTTTTATGAAGTGGAGGGGGTGGGGCAAGGCCCCGGCTCATCCCGGGGGCCCATAGGTTGGTGTCAATGAATGCATCTTATAATTAAGAACACAAATATATATGGTTTAGGGGTGGGGGTCTAAACGGTTTCTGAGATTTATGACCTTTTATGTTGTGGATGGGGGTGGGGCATGGCCCCGGCGCATCCCGGGGCCCCCAGGTCAGTGTAACTGAATGTGTCTTATCATAAGGAACAAGAATATATATGGTTTAGAGGTGGGAATCTGTACGGTTTCCAAGATATTGGGCCTTTTATGAAGTGGAGGGGGTGGGGCAAGGCCCCAGCGCATCCGGGGGGCCCCAGGCTGGTGTCAATGAATGTGTCTTATCACAAGGAACAATAATATATATGGTTTAGGGGTGGGGATCTGAAAGGTTTTGGAGTTATGGCCATCACAAGGTTATATTGTTGTCAGGGGAGATAACTCAAAAACCATGGCACCCAGAGTTGTGGTTCTTGTGCATGACACACGGTCTCGGCCTTGTGAACAACTGTGTCAGGTATCATCAATATATCTTAAAGGGTATTGGAGTTATGGCCATCACAAGGTAGTCACTCAATTTTATTGGAAGGGGAGATAACTAAAAAACCATGACAACCAGGGTTGTGGTTCTTGTGCATGACACGCCGTCTCAGCCTTGTGAACAACTGTGCCAGGTACCATCAACATACCTCAAAGGGTATTGGAGTTAAGGCCATCACAAAGTAGTCATTCTATTTTATTAAAAGGGGAGATAACTCAAAAAGTATGCAATCCAGGGTTTCTGAGATTTGTCGCCTTTCATGAAGTGGCAGGGTGGGGCATGGCCCCAGCACACCCCTGAAGACCCCTAGGTTGGACTCATTGAATGTGTCTTATCATAAAGAACAAGAATATATATGGATAAGGGGTGGGGATCTGAACAGTTTCTGAGAATTTGGGGCCTTTTATGGAGTGGAGGGGGTAGGACATGGCCCGGGCACATCCCAGAGGACCCCCAGGTTGGTGTAACTGAATGCGTCTTATCATAAGAAACAAGAATATATATGGTTTTCCGGTGGGGATGTGAAAGGTTGCCGAGATATATTGCCTTTTATGAAGTGGAGGGGTGGGGCTATGGCACATCCCGGGGGACCCCTAGGCTGGTATCACTGAATGCGTCTTATCATAAAAAACAAGAATATATATGGTTTTGAGTTGGGTATCTGAATGGTTTCTCAGATATATGGCCTTTTATGAAGTGGAGGGGGTGGGGCAGGGCCCTGACCCATCCCAGGGGGCCTCCAGGTTGGTGTCATTGAATGTGTCTTATCATGAGGAACAATAATATATATGGTTTAGGGGTGGGGATCTGTAAGGTTTTACGAGATATTGGGCCTTTTATGAAGTGGAGCGGGTGGGGCAAGGCCCCGGCTCATCCCGGGGGGCCCATAGGTTGGTGTCAATGAATGCATCTTATAATAAAGAACAAAACTATATATTGTTTAGGGGTGGGGGTCTAAACGGTTTCTGAGATTTATGACCTTTTATGTTGTGGAGGGGGTGGGGCAAGGCCCCGGCGCATCCCGGGGCCCCCAGGTCAGTGTAACTGAATGTGTCTTATCATAAGGAACAAGAATATATATGGTTTAGGGGTGGGGATCTGTACGGTTTCCAAGATATTGGGCCTTTTATGAAGTGGAGGGGGTGGGGCAAGGCCCCAGCGCATCCGGGGGGCCCCCAGGTTGGTGTCAATGAATGTGTCTTATCATAAGGAACAATAATATATATGGTTTAGGGGTGGGGATCTGAAAGGTTTTGGAGCTATGGCCATCACAAGGTTATATTGTCAGGGGAGATAACTCAAAAACCATGGCACCCGAAGTTGTGGTTCTTGTGCATGACACACGGTCTCGGCCTTGTGAACAACTGTGTCAGGTATCATCAATATATCTTAAAGGGTATTGGAGTTATGGCCATCACAAGGTAGTCACTCAATTTTATTGGAAGGGGAGATAACTCAAAAACCATGACAACCAGAGTTGTGGTTCTTGTGCATGACACGCCGTCTCAGCCTTGTGAACAACTGTGCCAGGTACCATCAACATACCTCAAAGGGTATTGGAGTTAAGGCCATCACAAAGTAGTCATTCTATTTTATTAAAAGGGGAGATAACTCAAAAAGTATGCAATCCAGAGTTCTGGTTTTTGCGCATGACACGCCGTCTCAGCCTTGTGAACAATTGTGCCAAGAACCATCAATGAATCTCAAAGGGTATAGGAGTTAGGGCCATCACAAGGTTGCGTCTATGGACGGACGGACGGACGTTCTCACGAATGGATACTTAAGTGGCTAGGCGTCGGCATATTGACTACTTAAGCGGCAAATTCTCTTAAGCGGCAAGCCACCTAAGAGACAATTTTTGCCACTTAAGTACCAAAATAACGGAATAAAGTCCATTTGGACTCACGAATATATACTTAAGTGTCAAACTGTCCAAATGTTTTGCCCCCTAAATGTCGTTTCGTTGGTGCGGACAGACGGACGGACGCCAGGCTGATCGCTATATCCCCCGAACCTATTCGGTCGGGGGATAAAAATGGTTAGCATTGCTGTTAGACACTAACAATTATTTAAAGAACAATGTTTTGTTTCCTGGTGAAGGATTGTCTAAGGATGTGTCACCAGTAAAAAATTCTGATTCTGATTTCTTCACTTGTTAAAATGTTGAGTCTATGCATAACATTTCCTGCTTTATCACGTGTGCCTGGCAAAGACTCAGATCTGACTGTACATCCAAAAAATCACCTTTGCTGTGTATGAAGGGTAATGTTGTGCCCAAGAATTGTGGTTCTGCAGTCTTATCAGAGATTTCAATTGAAGAACTTGCTATTGTAGGAAATGTTCAATGCAAGAAAGAGGATCCTCAAAGCAATTATTGGTGCCATTTGAGTCTTGTGGAAGATGCTAAAATAGTAGCCAACTGAACAGCTTGGAGAGTTGATGTAGAGGATGTCAGCCCGGAGGAGTTTTGTCCTAGTTGTAAAATTTACAGAAGTGATTTTGTCCACCTTGTAAAAATGAGTTGGGGGAATATGTTCATGTTGCAAAAAAAACATGGGAGGGAAAATCCCTCCAATGTTTTTTGCAACATGAACATAATCCCCCAACTAAACAAAAATGAGCAGAAGGGATTATGTCCGGGGAGATTTTGTCTGTATACCATACCATAATGATCCCAATATTTGGGACAGACATGTCTGCCAAACAGTGCAGACCCAGATCAGAATCACTTAGCTTCTTTAAGAGAGTTTGCAATTAGAACTACATGTTTTGTATGCTTTAGGGTAACACTAAACCACATGGTTCAATTTTTTTTTAGATTTACAACAATCCTTTGGAAGTGTGCATTTTAAGGATGTTTACACTAGAAAAAGTTTCTTTGCAAGTTTGTCAAGTAATCATACTCCTAATGCTAAAAGGTGTGATAATTTAATTGTTTGTTTGAGACAGGTATTAAAAGAACACAGTTAATTTTAGCATAAAAAGTTTCTTAAATTATCTACAGATGCTCACCTACATGCAAGTATTAAAATTACATGTATATACAAGTCAAGGGAAATAGCAGTATTAGCTGAAAGTTAAAAACATATATTTTAGACCCACATTTGAAAATTGTTTTTGTTTGTTTGATTTGAGGTTTAACGTCCCTGTCAATACTGTAGAGGTCATTTTGTAGACATTGCTTCCAATTTTGTGGGACTTTTATCTGACATCTGAGATGAACTGACATCTTAAGTCCTGCGGTCCAATGAAACCAATAGTGTTTATAAGCATGGACGGGCTGACTTGCTCCCCTTTGCCTGGGCAGGCTTAGATCCTCTTAAGCTGTTTACCAGTACTTGTGTGCGGGTTGGCTTCAGTTCTGCGTGGAAGCATCATGCAGCCCATCTATTTATTCAAACCCCAATGGGCGGGGGCACAGCATGTTTGAAAAGAAATTATATACATTCTATATGAAGGCAAGGGACTAAAGATCTTTCAAGTTATTTGATATAAAAAGGGCTAAAAAATTCTTCAAAATTTCACTTGTCCTACATGACTGAGTGCATGTAAACTTTGGTAAATGTTCAAAGGACTAGACAAACTTTTTACTTGTCCTTCAATTTTTTTTTGGCATTGCAAGCAGACAAGTGCAATTTTCAAGCCCTGCATGAATGCTTGGTAGGGCGAACGCTAATGTCCGGGAATTGTCCGGGAAATCGCCGTGAATTGTCCGGGAAATGGGGGGTAGGGATGCGTTATCCCTAATATCTCCACTTCGGGTGGTCAGAAATTAATAAAATTAGTGTCAAATAAAATTTTAAGCTCCATTCTAAAAGATTATTAAAAAATAATTTACTTTTTAAACGTTTTAGGGATCCATTTATTTACTTTATTTGTCCGGGAAATTTTCGGATTTTGTCCTGGATTTTGGGGTAGTGGTGCGTTAACCCTAATATCTCAACTTCGGGTGGTCAGAAATTAATAAAATTAGTACCAAATTAAATTTTTAGCTCCATTCTAAAAGATTATTAAAAATATTTTTCATTTTGAATATTTTAGGGGTCCATTTCTGAAGTTAATTTGTCCGGGAAATTCCCGGTTGTGTCCTGGATGTTGGGGTAGTTATGCATTTTCATAGTATCTCTGTTTGTGGTGATCACTAATTGATAACGATTGATATATATTAAAATTTTAAGTACAGTTCTAAAAGAATATAAAACAATTTTTTCATACACCTCATTGAGGCAGTTCTAATGAGTGCACACAACATGACTAATTTATAGAAGATCTCAAAGAATCTTTAATTACGGCAAACAGTGTAGAACTTGGTCAACGGTTTAACACATATATGCCTAGCGCCCCATTGTTGGGTCATTGGCAAACAGTGTAGATCTTGATCAAAGGTTTAACCCATATATGCCTTGAGTCCCACTTGTGGGACATTGGCAGATCAGATATTTAACCCAGATATTTAATCCATATATGCCTAGCGTTCCATCTGTGGGACATAGTCAAACAGTGTAGACTCAAATGATCACACGCTGCAAAACGTGTCGTCTGATCTGGGCCGCAAAATGCTACATCTGAACTTGGTCTACACTATTTGCTTAAACAACAAGGAAATTTAACCGCATCCATTTCTTGCTAGCAATGAATTAGGTGTACGGACTTTGACGGACCATTATGATCAGTAGCTGCGCAAACCTTCGAGTCTGATCTGGGCCGCTAAGTTAAGTGCGACGTCTGATCTCGGTCTACACTGTTTGCTTAATCAACGACGAAATTTAACCGCATCCATTTCTTGCTGGCAATGAATTAGATGTACGGACTTTGACTGATTTGACGGACCATGATGCCTAGCGTCCCATCTGTGGGACATAGTCAAACAGTGTAGACTCAAATGATCAGACGCTGCAAAACGTGTCGTCTGATTTCGGCCGCAAAATGCGACATCTGATCTGGTTCTATACTGTTTGCTTAAACAACGAAATTTAAGCGCATCCATTTCTTCCTTACGCTGAATTAGGTGTGCGGACTTTATGCGATTTTACGGGCCATTAATTTTCTAACGAGATTAAAAATGTGTTAAGTTAATTGCTTTAACTCATAATAAGTTGGCGTGTGCTACTTACCTGGATTGAAATAGTAGAAAGACTTCATTCATTCACTTGTAAAATCGTAAAAATTCAAGTCTGGGGATTCTGCAAAATGCCTGAATATATTGATAACATGATTTGCTGTGAAAATCGTAAGTGCAAAATTTGGTTTTATAGAATATGTTTAGGTCTGAATTCATCATCAAACCAATGGCAGTGTCCGTCTTGTGAGCAGCAACATGTGTGACATCATAGAAAGCTGTGTAATGGAAACCCATGTAAATCCAACTTTATACAGAGAAAAGTAGGATTTACAAGGGGTGTACAGTCTTTCTTTTGTTCTCACAAGTCGATATATTAAGGAAAACGAACCAATACCCCGGCATCCTGGATACAATCCTGGTTGTGGGTACTCATTAGAACTGCCTCATTGAGGTGTATAAAGAGATTTTTTTTATATTTGTTTAGAATTGAACTTGAAATTTTAACCTATATCAATTGTTATCAATAAGTAATCACCACAAACCGAGATATTATGAAAACACACAACTACCGCAAGATCCAGGACACAACCGGGAATTTCCCGGACAAATTAACTTCAGAAATGGACCCCTAAAATATTCAAAATGAAAAATATCTTTAAATAATCTTTTAGAATGGAGCTAATAATTTTATTTGGTACTAATTTTATTAATTTCCGACCACCCGAAGTTGAGATATTAGGGTTAACGCACCACTACCCCAAAATCCAGGACAAAATCCGAGAATTTCCCGGACAAAATAACTAAATAAATGGACCCCTAAAACGTTTAAAAAGTAAATCATTTTTTAATAGCAAACACACGAAGTGTTTGCTTTACTGTATAGAGGCTGGAACAACATACTTAGGCACCCAAATCTCGCCTGGAATCTCGTTCAATTTCTCGCGATAATCCGCCATCTTTACAGAGTTCATGAGAATTGTATTCATATCCAAAATTGCTTCTCAAAACCAAAAAAGAGTCAAGTTCCATTACAACAGAAACACAAAAAAACGTCGAAATAATATTAAAAAGTTCTTTTCAAAGACTGTTGCATCAAACGCTGAAGTTTGACAGCGGGAAAGTTTCGAAACTACGTCACGTATTAGCCGGTAAAACACAGCTCCGTGCTCGGACCAACGATTTACCGGAGATTTACCAAAGGATTTACCGAAACTTCTCGGTAGGGTGGAAAGCGCTTCTCGCCTGGACAAGCAATTAAAACTTTTTAACAGATTTACTCCGGGTATACAATAAAGTTCGGGGAATAGTAAGAGACACAAATAGCTATCTGGCTACCCGCTGATTTCTAACTTCCCAATATTTACAAAGCGATGATGAGCCCCAAATCCCATAGCATAGCGCTAGTGCTTCAGAATACTTTAAAGTATCCATGCTGCAAACTAACTGAGTTACCCTATCTAATTTTCTTCCCATGAAGTGCACACAGGACAAACATTGGAGCATCATCATATTTAGGGTATGTGCAAATCGGCGGTGAAGCTCAAACTATTGATAAGGTCTTTTTCTGTCGTTTCTCAGAGAAAGGGACACAAGAGATAGAAGTGGTAGTATAGAAGTAGAGAGGGAGGCACAGGGCAGAAGGGGGGAAAATGAATAAAGTGTAGAAACATAAATAACAACGCCCTAACCCTTACCCTACCTGCTGCAAGGACAGCAGGCCTTGCCAGAATGTAAGTCAATATCAGTTGGACTCCCCAGTGATGCAAGCGACACCTTTGCCTCACAACAGAACAAATTAAAAACTTTGAAAGACAGTTTTTATGTAGTTTAGGGAAGACTTGCACTATCCCTCTTGAAGCCCTCAAAGATCCCTGATGTGATAATACTCTGTGGAAATTTGTGCTTAAATATGTTCTAGAAAGGGTTATCCTTTGGAAGCAAGGAATACACCACAGAACGGGAAAATATGGAGTGTACATGTTTTCTGGGCCAGACTAGCTAGTTTCGGCCATTTAGGCCTCGTCAGTGACCCTCAAATATTTTCAAAATTCCACAATGGAATCAATGATCCCAAAGGGCAAGAGCATATAAACTACACTATGATGTAGGACATTGAGACTTTTTACGGCCGCCACACATTCCCAGACAACAGCTGTAGTAATGTCAAATAAGTCTGAAGGAGAGATGACAGATGTTTTCGCAGGAGTATCTTATACAGTTCGCTCCTTTCGGATTGGAGGCACTGCGAGCATGGATGTCCACTTAGCCCGGAGAGATGCCACCACAACTTTGACACAAGATGTCAATGCTGGTGAGTTTGCCGGCCAAAGTATTGCATCACTTGGGAAGTAATGCTGGTTGTGTGGCAGTCACCTCTGACAAACCGAGCTACTCGCCGATGCACCGTCTCCAGCCGCTGGATACAAAATGTGAATCCCATACTGATGTGGCATAATCCAGGATAAGTCTAATCATGGTCTCTTCCATCATGCGTTAACATCTTCAGAACAGCTGCTGATGTTCCTTCCAAAGAAACGTCTGGCAGCTTTTTTTTTTTTTTTTTTCTTTTTTTCTTTTTTTGCAGTTGCATCAAAATGGGTTTCCCATGACATGTTTCTGAAATAAAGGATACCCAGGTACTTTCAAGTCTTTTAGACTGACAGTTCATGGCAATGTGCTCGGTTTTATTACCCTGACTGCCGCACATTTGGTTGGGTTGAAAAGACTTTTGCCAGTCTGTATTCCATTATGGACATTGCTGTAGTCTTTCAAGTTCCCTGTGAAATGCTGCAGTATGGGTCATATTTGAGAGTTGTTGGTGATATAAAAGAAGGTCATTAGCAAGGTCAGCTCTGTGGCAGGTAATTTTACGCATGGGCAGAATAATAAATGTCCGAGCATTGCACCTTGAGGGACACCGAATACAGCTGGAGCAATAGACAAACTGGCCTTGACCAGGTCTGGTTAGCCCCTGTTGGTAAGATAGCTCTGGATCCACTGTAAGAGGTTGCATGCTGGCATTTCTGAGCTCGACTGTACTCAAGCCATTTATGTGGAACTTTGTCCAGAGCTGCGGTGTCTATCTGTTGACCTTCATCTATTCCTGCTGCAAGGTCTGGTCTGGACTTTGGTCAAAGTAAGCTGGCATTTGCATGACAGCCTCTTTTGACATCTGTACTTTTGGTCTGCCAGACAAGATGCAAATGATCTCCGTTGGGGAACGCATATAAAGTACTGCCAAAATACTGAAAATACCATAGGAGAATGGTGTCAATGACTCCCCTAATTTTGCTAAGGAATAGATATAAGAAATGTTAAGTACCCCGCATAAATACCATCTGTATATAGGCAGTTAACCAAGGACATGCTAGCGTGACTATCTATCTATCTAGTATTATTGCGATAGGTCTCATTTGACCATTACTCGCAGGTGTACATACACTCGATTTGCAGGACGAACCCCCGGGCGATAATCATGAAATTACGATAAGGCTCTTTAACGGGATGATTCTCCCTGCACTTTGTGGCATTATCCTAACGGGGGGGGGGGGGGGGGGGGGGGGGGGGACCAAACTTTATTGTCGCTGCTGTGAATCGACCGAGGCCTCATCAGAGGCAAGTGAACTAAAACTTAAGTGTAGTAAATGAGTGTGTTTGCTCAAAAGGCAGTGCCTTTATTTCATATTAATCTTTTAGAATGGAGCTTAAAATTTTATTTGATACTAATTTTATTAATTTCTGACCACCGGAAGTGGAGATATTAGGGATAACGCATCACTACCCCCAATGTCCTGGAAAATTCCCGGCGATTTCCCGGACAATTCCCGGACATTATTGTGCACCGCTTGGTAGTTCAGGTATATTAAGCAGTCTCAATTAGTACCACCTATGTAAATATATATTTCTCAGAATTTCCTGGGAATTCCCTGTATTTGCCGCCGTCTAGGGAAATGTGAGTATTTCCCGCCTTTTTGCCAACCTTGGTGCATGTTGACAAACTATCTGATTGCTTGGTGTGCCACCGAGGTCGTTGCCAATGCATCATCATTGGTGCGTAGCTGACTAGCTGGATGCAGCAAAAAAGGAAAGACATATTGATGATGATTATGGACATGATGACATCTAAGTTAAGCTCGTTTCATATACAAAGACAGGCAAAAACAAGAATTTTATTCATCTCCGTATATTCAACTTTCTGTTCATCCATCAGTACATCTACCAACGCACAACTCAATTCATTTATATATTCATTTTAGCATAAATAGTCTGTTGGTTTGCATGTATACTGTACTATAGAGCATTTAACTTTTGCATTGATTAATGCTAGACGACGGGGAACTCTTTCAAATGGTTGTTCCTGTTTGCATACATGGACAACCTTTTGCAAGAGCTTTCTCCTGCTTTAACTACAAAAAGCGATAAATTGCTCTCAAATAGTTCATTTGCCGATATACATGCATTCTAAATTGTGATATTATATTGTTATGTATTGTTGTTTGTTACATGTGGTGAACACCCTCTTTGTAGATGGTATGCCGAATAAAAATATTCTATTCTATTCATTTATAAATTTAACTGTCTGTCCGTTTACCCATCCATTGTTTGTCACTCCCTTAAAATATAATTGCGGCGAAACGACCCACCCGATTAAGGACGAAACGACCCACCCACAGAAATCAGGGCGAAACAACTCAGGGCGATACGACCCTGTGAAATGACTCACGGGCGAAATGACCCAGATTCAAATTAAAAGATAAAGGGTCTTTTCAATGGAGCGATTCCAGGACATTTGCCCCCCAGGACATTTGCCCCCCAATGAATTAATCTAAAAATGGACATTTGCCCCCCAGTTGAAAATGTGACCGGACATTTGCCCCCCAGAGCTTATTTTTGGTATGGACATCTGCCCCCCAGTGCTTATTTTACAGGTGGACATTTGCCCCCCACTGCTTATTACAGAAAGGGACATTTGCCCCCCAGATAGACCAGAGCTAACACAAAGGAGGAAAACAATGTATTTATTGGTTTATTATCCTCAGAAATACAAAATGTTAAGCAATAAATTACTCCATCTATATAAATATGAATCCCATAATAACCTGCTGTTATGGACAACCCCTACGTTAGAAAGCAGTATGGATCCCGATTAGATGCCATATCTGATGGGGATCTATACTGTTTGTCATGCAATTTGTTAAGTTCACAAAAATATACCAAGAATGTGATGGTTAATAGTCAACAATTGGGGATGCTTAATTTATTCAGCAGAATAAGGGTTAAGCAAGTCAGCTACAGAACCATATATTGAGTTTGTGCCTCACTGAGGGTCTAGTGTCAGACGCCTATACTTAAGTGGTTTTTACACTGGATACACTGATGGTTAATTCTTTCAAGAAATTGAAATGATCTTGAATGGGCTGTAAAACTTTAACCAAAACGTTATTATGTAAATTATGTAGCTATATACAAGCCTGTGTAATGAATATCCTTGTCTAGCCAGGTTGGGGGGCAAATGTCCCTTTCTGAAATAAGCAGTGGGGGGCAATTGTCCGCCTGTAAAGTAAGCACTGGGGGGCAGATGTCCATACCAAAAATAAGCTCTGGGGGGCAAATGTCCGGGTCGCATTTTCAACTGGGGGGCAAATGTCCATTTTTAGATTAATTCATTGGGGGGGCAAATGTCCTGGGGGGCTAACGTCCGGAGACCCAATGGAGCATACATGTACAAACTCCGAAATTTTATCACCACTCAGAATCAGAATTGTTACTGGTGACACGTCAAATGACATTCATACACCAGGACCTGTGATGTGGGAAGTTAGTCCCTAGCTCTAACCAAAGAGGTAAATTTAGCTACACAATCATCAGCACCTTCAGCTGTCGAAATAATCAAATCGGGAAGGGCATTCCAATCTCTAATGGTTCTGGGGAAGAACGACTCTTTATAAATGTCAGTTCTTGCGCTAAGGGTCTGAAACGCCAACGAATGGTGATTTCTACAGTGTCTAGCTGGGGGAACAAGGTCATCTGTTGGAATGCTGGCAGCACCCTTTAGACCTTTGTATAAAAGGATTAGCCTATTGTCTTTTCTCCTTTTCTTGAGAGACTCCCATTTTAATTTTCCAAGTATTCCAGTCATGCTCCCAGTTTCAAAGCAGTAATTGCCTGTTACAAATCTAGCAGCTCTATTCTGAACTTTCTCAGTTTCATCGTTAAGGACCACTCCACTGGGGTCCCAGATACAACTACCATATTCCAAGATTGGGCGAACAAGACCTCTATATGCTGCCTCTTTTACATCCTGAGGTCTCTGATGAAGATTTCGCCTCAGGAAACCAAGCGTTCTATTTGCCTTAGTACACATGTTGCTAATATGAGTATTCCATCTCAAGTTGTGTGAGATTGTCACTCCAAGGTATGTAATGGAGTCCACATTCTCGAGGACCGTTCCCTCTAAGGTGTAAGAAGCCTCAACTTTATTAGATCTCTTCCTAGTTATCTGCATAATATTGCATTTAACTGGCTGAAATCTCATGCCCCATTTACGTGCCCAACATCCTAATCTATCTATGTCAGCCTGAAGTTTCAATGAGTCATCTGAATCTCTAATTTCCCGGTAACAAACACAGTCATCTGCGAACAGTCTTATTTCTGAGTCAATGTCAGTGGAAATATCATTGATGTACAGGGAGAACAAAAGTGGACACGGTCCCTTGCGGGACTCCAGACAAAACTGGAGCCCACTCCGAAGATTCACCATTAACAACAACCCGCTGTTTTCTGTAGCAAAGAAAGGAATCTATCCATTTGAGGGTCTTTCCCCCAATTCCATAACCAAATAACTTAGATTTAAGTAGTTCATGAGGAGGGGCGTCAAAAGCCTTCTCGAAGTCCAGAATAAATGTGCCCCCCTTTGTCCAAGATTTTTGCCCAGTCATTAATAACGGTCGGGTATAAAAGCCAAGGCCGCGCCAAGCCGCCGAGCCAACCGAAAATTTTAATTTTAGTCTCTAGATACAAGTTAGATATATATTTTGGTGAATGTGGGATTAAATTATTATAAATTAGATATGCTATTTACTACAAGTAGTTTCACGTATCTACATTGCTTATTTATCTTTTAATAACTGTTTTCCGAAATCCAGGGGTATAAAAGCCAAGGCGGCGAAAGAGTATTGACAATTCCGAATTTCTTTCAAATTCATTGGTTAAATTACTTCTTTTTGGCCTTATGATATTTGAATTTGATTATACTCATAATGTGTTCATGATAAAATTAAATATACTCACCAGAATCACCTTGTTTGATCGAATTCCTTATTTTATTTTTGTTTCTATTTTTAGAATTACCTTATTACAGGAAACGACCGAAAAGGACTCACAACGACCGAAATGATCCGAATCGAATGACGACCCATGTCAGACTGTTATCCCAGTGGACAAAGTTTGTATATGCGACGTTGTTTTAATGATTGGTCAAGGACTTCAGGGTTTTACGACGTTGATTCGACGTCGTTAAAACGGCACTGGGTTGCATTGTAAGGGAAATAAGCAATCTTGTCCACCAAACTTTTTCAGAAAAAAAAATAAAAAGAATAATGTTCCCAGTAGGCACTCCACGTTCATTCAACGTTGTGTGCATGCAGGGTTCTGTTTACTGCCAGTAGGAGCTGTTTACTGACTGATGATCAGGAGGATGCGGGTTTGATACCTGCTGAGGTCGGCAGCATTCTTTCGTGGAGATTGAACATGAAAAATTTTATTCATTAATTCTCTCCATTTCACTGATTCAAGAAGGGCAGTTGTCAGTTTTTGGCGAAAATGTGCACTATACTGGTTAACCGCTTACGTATAAGCCTGCTCTTGGAAAGTGTGGATAGGTAAAATTTATTATTCAGCAATACACGCTAAATGCGTTTAGTCTTTGTTTGATTTGAGGTTTAACGTCCCCGTCAACACTGTAAAGGTCATTTTGGAGGACTTTTACCCGACACTGAGATGAAATAACTTCTCAAGCCCTGTCGCCCAATGAAACCAATAGGGTTTATTAGCATGGACGGTCCCGCCTCGCACCGCGGTTCCTGGACAGGCTTAGATCCTCTAAGCGGTTTACCAGTACTAGTGTGCAGGCCGGATTCAGCTCTGCGTGGAAGCATCATGCAGCCCATATATTCTTCAAGCCCCTATGGGCGAGGGCCGATATTAATAAGCAATAATAATACAATAGGTAAGTATCAAAACATAAATAATATGTCTAAAACATGATTAAGAAAAAGGATGAGTTTCATAAGCTCTATGTTTAGTTCCTACCATTCAGATAGTATATTTAAATGCCCTTATCATTTATCTGATATTGCCGTCCGTTGCGGTTCATTACGACGTGGCCTACATAAAACCACCAAAAAATACGGTTATTACATATATACTAAAAGGAATTGACTTGAATTATTACAATAAAAGGTTAAGAAAATACTTATTTGGGGTTGTCATGTACATTTTTTCACACACTCATGTCTATTTCATTCAAATTCGATCAAAACGTACGATAAAAACCGCCTTGGCTTTTATACCCCTAAAAATTTGCAAAATTGCAATAAAACAAAAATTAGGGCACCAAAAACAACAAAAATTATGCTGAGTATCACATTTGATACAATTAACATTATCATATTAAAATTTACCACTAACATTTCTTCTTCGGTTAGAATTCCGAAAAATAAAATCTTCGGATC